>CM052899.1:86415643-86439703 GCA_028534135.1 Potos flavus
GGTTCTTCAAAAAATTAAAAATAGAATTACTTTATGATCCAGTAATCCCACTGCAGGGTATGTACCCAAGGAACACAGAAACACCGATTCAAAAAGATATATGCACTCCTATGTTTACTACAGCATTATTTATAATAGCCAAATTACAGAAGCAGCTCAAGTGTCCCATTGATTGATGAATGAATAAAGAAACACACACACACACACACGAATATTATTCGGCCCTAAAAAAGAATGAAATCTTGCCATTTGCAACAACATGGATGGATCTAGAGGCTATAATGCTAAGTAAAATGAGTCAGAGAAAGACAAATACCATATGATCTCACTCATATGTGGCATTTAAGAAACAAAACAAATGAACAACAACAAAGAAAAGAGAGAAACCAAAATATAGACTTTAAACTAAAGACAACTGATAGTTACCAGAGGGAAGTGGGTGGGAGGATGGGTGAAACAGGTAAAGGGAATTAAGAGTTCATTTATCATGATGAGCACTGAGTAATGTATAGAATTGATGAATCACTATATTGTACACCTGAAACTAATATAACACTGTATGTTAACTATACTGGAATTAAAATTAAAAAATAAAAAGTAAATAAATAAATAATAAAACAATGGTATAATATTTAAAAAACAACTATGTAGTGTAAATGTTATAAAATGTAAAATTTTTAAACAAATACAGGTATAGATTATAGTCATGTGGTAGCACATCTTGATAATACATGAGAAATGGACATGCTGTAGGATAAAACATAAGGTATTTGGAGGAACAGGAAGCCCTGCCTTCCAATACTGCCTTTATGACTTATTAGTTCTTGAACCATGGCAAGTCATTTAATCTCTCTGAATATCAATTTCCTGATCTTCAAAATATAAACAGAAATATTACTTTGCAGGGTCATTAGAATTACAGACGATGTATGCCTGCTCAATTAAAAGTGGTAATAATTGTTATCAGCTTTATTTCTGGATTTTTGACTCCCTGCATGTATTCAATTTCATATTTTTTTCCTTCAGTATAATACCGAAGGAAAAAATCCTACAATTAAATGCATAAGGCATATATTAATATATTCATAGTTATATAGATAGATCTATCTATAATATTAATATACACATTATACCTTTGTTTGGACTACATTTTTATTTCTTGTTTTCCATGAAGAAAATCCTTGTTACTTATGAGAACATTTGGCTTTTCTCAATGGAGGCAGGTTTAGGTCACAAATGTGGATGTGAGATACCAAGATACGGAAACGTGGCGGCAAAACACTTTTCTTCTTACCCATTCTGCAAACTGTGTAGGCAGAACAATCAACTATCACCAAAATATGCTCATGAATATAACTAAAAGAAAGAAGTTTCATGAGAAATTATTTTTTAATTATTTTAATGGTGATTAAATGTGCACCTATATTACTTCTACAAGGCCATCAGAGTAGTTGACATAGCGCTGATCTTAGTGTGAATTTTTCTATTCAATAAGTATATTACTGAACTACCCAAGACATCTTTTACTAAATATTTATCACTCCCAAGAAAAAAACTACATAAACAGTATATTACTGGTGATAAAATGAGGAGGTAAAAAAGTAAGAAATACTAGTTTTCTCAGTGAAGAGCATAAAACAAGTTAGAGATATACAAGTTAGTTCAACAAATTATTTTCATTTCAAATCAGCAAAGTTATAGCTGACATTAAAAAAAGCTGATATTTTCCAAATGCACTGATACAGTTAATAAGAATATGTAAGGCAGGTCTCCTTCATACTAACTGCTTACTGTGAGTTCTAGGCACTTGGATACATCAGTAAACAAAAATCCTTGCCCTTATGAAGCTTACATGGGGAGACAGACAACAATAAACGCTATAAATAAGTAAACTGTGTGGTTATAAATCTATAGAAAAAAAAAAAAAACTAAGTAGTATAAAAAGGGATCAGAAGAACCAGAGAGAGAAAAGAAGCTGGAGAATCAGATAATCAATATGGTCACTGCCCAAGAGGTGCAGTATTATTATTGGTTCAGATAAATGAAATCTGTCTTACGAGCATTTCCCAGTCCTTAAAATTCCTAGCACTTTGTAACTTGTGTTATAACTGTTAATAAAAAAGAAAGTCAAACATTTTTGTAGGACATGTTTGTTTTCGCCTCTCTCTCACCTAGCACACTGCCTTGCACACAGCAGGTACTCAATGAATATCTGGTGGCTGACTCATTCTAAGCCCATTAACAGTTTATCTGAATAGTACTGATCCAAAATTTAGTTCAAGGGTTGGCAAACTTTTTCTCATATAGCCAGATAGCAAAAAATTTTATCTTGTTGGCTAAATGGTCTATGCAACAATAGGTGTGGTTATGTTCCAATAAAACTACAAAAACAGGCAGAGAGCACAGAAGTTTTCTAATCTCTGCTTAGTTTATTCTGTATCTATCTAAGGGCTTTAAGTCTTCTGTTAAAGTTTCCTAGATATATAAAAGTAAATTTATTATTTACTTGCTAATGCATACTTTTTCAATTCTAATCAACTAAATCAACTAAACAAAACATAACTATAACACGACACAAACTCCAGTTCTCCTTCCTTTCCTCCTTTCCTTCTTTACCTTTCTCCCTTTTTGCTTTCTAAGTGAAAACTGATTAACTTCACTTAAAGTGTTAATAAAGCTACTACACTGCCTGATGGTATACCATAGTTTTTATGAGAACACATACACAGAGGTCTACCAGTCATCTAATACAATGCACATGTCAGAGACTGAATTCAAATTTATAAATACAAAGCAAAAGCTGATCAGAATATTAAATATACAATTGACTCAAAGATATTAAGTCTAACACAGAATTTAAGAATTTATTTAGTTTAGTGGTTTAAAGTATGAGTTCTGAAATTAAACCGCCTGGATTTGTTAAACTGCCAGCTCCACTGAATCAGGCCGTTTACTAAATCTTTCTAAGTAACAGTTTCTCAGCAGTAATGACCAATGACTACCTCACAGGATACTACTTTTAATAAAATATGAGCCTTCTTTCTACTTGGCCTTTGCAAAAACACACCTATATTTCATCAAGAGGAAACAAGTACATCATTAAGCCTGAAAATATGGAGTTAATGAAGAACTCCTAAATATCCAAAAGTATCCTAAATGTGCTTCTCAAACATTAATAATCAGTTTTTCTCACCTTTCTACTTCGATAAAATATACTCTCTTGCTTTTATCTTATTACATCAAATATTCTTTTTTTGGTACTTTAATTAAAAAAAAGATGCTTCAGAATCAAGATTTTCAAAAGGCACTAGTATTATAATTGGCTTAGCATTTTTTCCATAACAAAACATACTTCTGAATAAGTCTGTCATCAAACATGTAACCTTCAGGCCATAGATTTTTCTGCCTCAATAGATTGAAAAGCTGCTAAAAGGTAGACACTATTACTTGATATGCAACATAATGATCCAAAGCACTTGAGTGGTTCACCTGCACTGTCCCTTCCAGGAGACAGAAGTATAATCTAGCACAGGAAGGAAGGAAGGAAGGAAAGAAGGGAGGGACGGAGGGAGGAAGGGGATAAAAGTATATTTTCATAATTTTAGCTATACTCTATTACAATAAGAACCAGACTGGAAGCTGTCCTTAATATATGCATAACAAACTGGCTTTTTTTTACTAAATAACTTCTTGAAAAGATTTATTTGTAAAATCTCTAGTTTGCCAGCCAAATTCTCTAATAATCTTTCTAGTACTAAAATTCTACCTCCTTCTGCACTGAAAGCTGGGTAGCAATGCTTGAAAACAAAATTTTTGCTAAGGTAGTTCCGAGTCTGCTAAGGCAGTGACAAAGAGAGGTCTGCGTAAATGGGTTATCAAAAGATAAGCAAAGGAGGGAAAGAGCTGAGATGCAAAATGCTTATTACTTCCAAGTGAAGAGAAACTGTTGCTGAAGCAGAGCTGACATTTTCCTTTGCATTTTCGATTAACAAGTTTGTTTTCTTTTCAAGTGTGTTTACTGGTCAGGTTTATTGAGGTATGCTTTATATACTGTAAAATTCACCATGTTTGGTTTTATAGTTAGAAGGTTCTGACAAACATATATAGTCCTATAATCACCACCACAACAAAAATGTAGAATATTTCCATCATCCCCAAAAGTGTCCTCATGGCACTTTGTGGTCAATCCCTTCCCCCCAACTCCTGGATCTGATTTCTGCCCCTGTGGCCCTGCCTTTTCCAGACTGTAGCATAAATAGAATCAGTCAGTATATTCTGTAACCTTTTGTGTTTGGCTTCTTTCACCTGGCATAATGTTTTTAAAATCCTTCCATCTTATTGCATGTATCAGAAATGTGTTTCTTTTTTTATGGCTAAGTGGTACTTCATTGTACGAACATAGCAGCATTTCTTTATCCATTCATCAGTTGATAGATATTTGGGGCTGTTTAGTGATTATGAATAAAGCTGCTATAAACATTTGCTTAGAGGTCTTTGTGTAGACAAATGTTTTCATTTCTTTCAGATAAATACTTAGCAGTAGAATTGCTATATATTAAGGTAAATGTATATTTAACTATACAGGAAATTTTTTATTAAAAAAGATTGATAACTTCACTTAAAATTAAAAAAAATATATACTACACCGGCTGATGGTATACATAGTTTTTACAAGAGAGAACATACATAGCACTAATCATATTACACAATTTATTGAGCTAAGGAATACACTGGTGTTGTATAAAATACATATGCTTATGTTTGACTAGAATCAATTAGAGATCGTAAGCAAATCACTCACCACACACTGGATGCCTAGTATATATCTAATGACTGCTAGCTCCCTGTCCACTGTTCAACTTTCCCTTTTCTCAATGTTCCTACCTCACCCCAACCCAAACTTTTACAAACCTACACTTAATATTAAATCACTATTTGTTAAATAAACTATATACAGGACACACATACACAAATTTCAACTATTATTTTTTAAAGCAAAGCCAGTTCCACTCACTTCCTTAAGCCACTCATCCTCCAGATGGAGGAGGGGAAGCCTCCTCTAAAGTCAGCAGATGCTGCACTCAGAAAACATTTCAGGTAAGTATCACCACCTTCCGTCCAAACAGAGTAACTGCAATACCAAATTCATTGAGACCAATGCATACATGATAAAGACTAGATCTAAGATCCATTTTTTCCAAATCTATGGTGAAGGTATATGCCAGTACAATATTGCAAACAAGGTTTAGACTGTGCATTTTTTATGACAATAATACTTCAAAATTTGCCTGTATTGCATATTAGATCATACATATCCTAAAGAAAAGAACTGAGTTTTTTTACATACCCCTTGATACTTTTGCACACCCCTTCCAAAGTGCACGCACGCACGCGTGCGCGCGCGCGCACACACACACACACACACACACACACTGAATAGAATGCCAGGCACCAAAATGGCACCTTATTGTTAATATTCACTCTACACTCTAAAAATAATCACCAAATTAGCCCTTCTACAAATGACCTTAAAACACTGAATACGGGGCTTCACATTTAGTTCTTGGCTACACTGAACATCGAATATGAGATCCTAGGAGCATTAAGAATACATAGGAAGAAGCTTTTTCAAATTTAAAAGTGACTCAACTTTAAATAATCATTTGTTTAGACATTTCTCCTCCAACTCAAAATTATTTTTACATTCATTTGAAGTTTTCAAAAAACAGCATATTAAATAGACCAAAACATTACAGATACTGTAAAACTGATCAGACATCTGTGAAAGGAGAAAATATGCAGCTCAACAAGTTTTCTTTTTCTAAGAGTAATAAATTTTCCATGAAAAAGTTAAGGTGTTCTTCAACTGTCAACCAAAGTTTTTATTACACAACAACAGCCTGAAGGCTGATTTATGGCTTTTCCCCCTATTCTGACAATCAAGTGGTTAAAAAGAAAAGTCATTTTTGCACACCTGGATAATATTTGCTTGCTTTTATAACATGTTTGAAGAAAAGAACTTTTCAGCAACATGAAAGCTTGGGGAGGTGACACCTGAAAAAGCCTAAAAAAAAAAAAAACAACTCAGAAATTTGTTTGGTAAATAGCATGATTTTATGTAGCATTTGGAAAATCTATTATTATCTGACTCTAAGTCACAACATAAGAGAATTTGGGGACATTAATGACATACCCCGGATTATCTAGTACATTTTTGACAGGTACAGAAATAGAGGTCCGGAGAGGCTAAATAATTTCAAAGGATACATAGTTTGTTAGCAACAGAGCTAGAATGAGAAACAAAGATCCCCAAATCTGTGTCTGTCTGCCTCATTTCTCCCATTGCTCATTTCTCACTATCAATTTCAGGCCTTTCTATCACATTCTACATATAACATTCTAGTCCTGATCATCTTTGCCATCTACATGTGCCAATCTCCTTTTCCCCTAGACTCATATCTATGGATAAACTGCCTACATGATACAGAAGCCCTTCTCCAATGCTATGCATACTCCAAAAACTCAACTAGAAATGCTAAGTTTTGGGAAGGCCTGTGCCCAAAACACTATGAATAAAATGTTTAAAGAAGGAAATTATACAACTCCTCATACAATACCTGTAGTATCACAAATTCATGAAACTGCAGCTATAAAAGTGGAAGTGATGAGGACATTAACTACCTATTTCAGCACTGTTTTAAAGCTAAAAAAATACTTTTAAATAATTTCATTTCTAAATTTCATTGAATATAATTTAAGTCTTATCTTGTCTATTTCCATTGGAGAAAACAGAAAGCATTTCAGAGTATGTATTCTTAAGGTAAATTAGGTGCATTTTACTTTCTTAAATTATATAGGTTAAACTATTTTTCAAAAAGTCAGAAAGCTACAGAAATTCTTCTTGATAATTAAGATATATAATGCCTCTGCTATTAATATATATAAGACAAACATAGGGAATGGCAGAAACAGAATCCCACACTTGACAAATTAGAAAGATTGGATCTAATATGATGAGTTTAGCAAGAATTAATTCCTCTACTTCTAAGGCCTACAGCTCTAGCAGCTGGCTAGCAGAAACTATTGGAAAACCACTTAGACTTAAGGAAAAACAAATCTCTGGGAAGCATATGAAAAGTAGGAAAAACTAAGAGGAGCTGAACTTGAAGGACGACCTCTAGTTCTGATTGCACTGTGCCTCAACTTCTAAGACTTAAATCAAATTAATAACGCAAGCCCAAGGCGGGGAAGCTATAACTTAGCAGAAGACTCTGAGGAAAGACTTGGGCTTCTTGGTTTGTTTTTGTTTTGCTCCTCATGACTTTAAATTCGACAGCAGTCCACAGTGTGATTCAGCTGGCAAATAATCTAACACAATTCTGGAATACATTAGCAGAAGACATGGTATTCAGACTGAAGGCATTAAGTGTCTCACTAAACTCTGTACTCATCAGCCTACAACCTATTACAGTATATTCATCTGTGGTTGCCATAATTTCAGAGAGAAAGGAACAAATGAACAACAATTCAGAGGGGGTAAAAAAAAAAAAGGATAAGAATGCCAAAGACGAAATAAAACAAGATGCCAAGCCTGGAGAAGAGAAGACTAGTTGGTGAGACAGAATGTAAAGATAAGACGCAGAACAGTTTTCAAAAATAAAGAAGAACCATATTAGAAGAAAGATTAAAAACTGTACTGGTATGGCCGGTATGTTGAAGCTTTGGGGAGACACACAGCAACTGGTTCAGTAGAACAACAAAATTCCTAAAAATAGTCTGAGACAAAGATGGAGTGGTCTATTTCATGAGATAATAATCTCCTCTCTCCCATCAGTTCAGAGAGTAAGCAAAGGATGGAGAAGTGATGGGGAGAAATTTTACAATGGGGAGGATTAATGTATCAGAAGGATAACTAGACTATCAAAGCCTTCCAAGTTCTCTCCAATCTTGAAAAAATTAATTTCTTTCACAACTTGGGTGTCAAGGGCAATACGTACTGTGTTATTTACACTTTCTCTAATAGAAGATTAAATGTACTATTTGCATATTGAAATAAAATATTATTCACCAAACATCTAACATAGAATCTTAATTTCTCAAAATTTAAATATCTCAGCCTGAAAATTCCTATGATAATACTAAAAAGGGCATTCAATTCACAATTATAAAAAACTAAAAGCCAATGAAACTTTAAGATTCAAGTGCCATTAAGAAATACATTATTCATACAATTAAAAAACTGCATTTCTAGGTTTATGGATTTTGGTGAGTAATTCAACTGAAAAGAATAATTATTTAGTCCAAAAAAACATATTTTAAAAGGTTAAATATTAAAAGAACTTTCGAGATGTAATGTACTTGAAAGAACAAGAAGTTAATACAACCTTCCTATTATTTATTTTAAGCCATTAATGCAATATATATGTTTTTAAAGATTTCATTATTTATTTAAGAGAGAGAGGGAGAGAGAGAGAACGAGCAGGCAGAGGGAGAGAGAGAAGCAGTCTCCCAGTTGAGAGTGAGCCTGACGCAGGGACAAATCCCAGGACCCTGGGATCATGACCTGAGCCAAAGGCAGATGCTTAACCGACTTGAGACAACCAGGCACCTCAGAAAATTAATGCAATATATTTAAACAATCTTTAGAAAGACACTGTGGCTCATGTATGACAACACACATTAAGAGATATTACCAAACTTCTAAAAGCCTACAAGGATAGATCAATGGTCAGTAAACTTGTTCTGTAAATATCTAAATGGTAAATAATTTAGGCTTTATGGGCCATAAATACTGTGCAATACTGTAACTACTACAGTAGTACAAGTGAAGTCATTGACAATACATTAACAAATTAGGGTGACTGTGTTCCAATAAAGTTTTACTTATTGAAATTTGAATTTCATCTCATTTTTACATCTCAGAAAATTATTTTTATTTTTCGTATTTACAACCATTTAAATATATAAAAACCATTCTTAGATCATGAGAGGTACAAAAACAAGTGGTTGGCCAGTTTGCTGACTGCTGGGATAAACGGCCTTTACCTAATTAGCATCTAAAAGAGGTATGACTCATATATACATACAACTTCTGACCCGCTTGCTCGTCTTGTCATTTCTCCCAATCGTCCATCCCCAAAACTGAAACTCTTATAGTCGCTACCATAATAGATATGGTGAAAGCACTTAGAGCTTTAAAAAAAACAAACAAAACAAACCCACAAACACCTATCAATGATAAAACCACTTCTGAGAGTCCTGTAAAATGAAGGTAAAGCTGAAATTGGAAGATGAACTTGGAGGAGGCCTCCCAGGCCTGACCACATTGCAGCTCACCTTATAATCCCCCTAGACTCTCCACATCATTTTGATAAACAATATTAAGGATTAGTAAACATCTTTTCTTAAAATACAAGAAAGTAAAGAATTTTAATTTATTTAAAATTTTAATGTCTGTTAGGTCAAGCCACTTGTTTTTTAGTTTCAACTTAGCTGAGAACAGCAATATTAAAAGAATGGCACTGACAACTAGGAGATGTAAGGAGAAAAGCCATCCACAAACATATCTGTACTCTTCTTCTAAAGGTATTTTTGGAATCCAATTCACTTGAAAATTGGGAGACACATATATTTTGCTTCTCATTTGCCAACATTTCTAAACATGCTAATTAAGTTTTTCCAATGTTACAAAGATATCCATAAAACCAACTTTTAATTTGCAATACTTAAGAAATAAAAATATTATGTCATATTTAACTCACCAAGCACATTTCCTCTTCTAGAAAAACTGGAAGGAAAATTAATGCCAGTTTATCATATCCATGAGCTAAACATACAAAGTTAGAAAATGATTCTGAACGCTGAATTATTCAATATTTCTATATAACTTCCAAAATTTTCCTCAAATGAACAATCTTTTCCATAGATGACTCAGAGCAGAATTTTCAAAATTCTACAAATTTACTATTATAAGAAAACTAGGTTTATAGGCTATATACTTTATAGTAGTAATAATTATTGAGAGCCTATTATATACTAGGCATCAGTACTAAAAGTAACTAAATGACTAAATTAAAAAATATTCATAAAACTAAACTATTTTGGGGCACCTGGGTGGCTCAGTGGGTTAAAGTCTCTGCCTTCAGCTCAGGTCATGATCTTAGGGTCCTGGGATAGAGCCCCACATCAGGCTCTCTGCTCAGCAGGGAGCCTGCTTCTCCCTCTCTCTCTGCCTGCCTCTCTGCCTACTTGTGATCTCTCTGTCAAATAAATAAAATAAAATCTTAAAAAAAAAAAACAACTGAACTATTTTGAGGTTTTTTTAATGTCTAGGAAAGAAGACATGACCATTTCTTAATATTCAACACAAATGCATGAGATGCCATGGACTGGACATTATATTCTTCTAAAGGGGCAACATAAACAACAGCCTAACAAAGAACAATATAAACTCCTACAGTTTGGGCTCTTTGTTATTTGGGCATCAATAAAAATTCAGTTGTTTGCTATTCTAAAATCTCTCGATGCTGAGGAAATCCAGACCATCATCCATCTAAAGACAATGTATCAACTTGACATTACACAATCTCATTAATCTTCATCTATCCTTCACATCCTGTCATTCTTATGCCAAATGGACACTTGGGGATGTGACTTCTCTTCCCTCACTTAGCAGCTGGAGGAAAGAGTAAGGCATAAAAGTCTATGGAGACTTCAGGATACCACCAGGAAACACAAGCAATCACTTTACTTATTAGCCTTGTAGCCTAGTGTGCTACATCACAGCTAATGTATTTGACATGTAAATATGACATACCAGGAAATAGAATAATGTGATTATTGAGCTGTGTGTCTTACTTCCTTTGCTGAATCACCAGAATCCCCAAGAAACTCCAGCTTTAGTTTCCCCAAACTACATGAAATTGAAATACTGTCCATAAAAGATACTAAATACATACAACGTATGGGTCACACAATGATGGTCAATTTCACTCCTCTGGCAGTCCAAGAATTCTCACCCTTTTAACACACTAACTTAAGGTCACCATGACATAGAGGTTGTGGCTTAACAGACAATAGGATGGTAAAGTACACCAGCTAATTTACAAAGCCAAACACCTTAATTAAATTTAGCCAAAGTTAGACCAAAAGTATTATTTCTTTGACACTAGAACAGTCTTTTTTTTTTAAATTCCAGTTTTAAGCTAAAAAATCTCTACCTTTTAGCAGCACATGAAATTTAATTCTTCTGTTATCCATACTCTTCCTATTACAGTTTCCTCCAGACAAGGCAGGTGGTAGAAACTGTCTATTCATTTCGTAACAGGAAGTTTTTTCGTTTTTATATTGTCTCTTAAGACTGTTTTGTTTCTCTCAGGACCTTCAGGACACATTTTGAACCAACACCATGTTATAACCACACATGCACTGAAACTATTTTTTTTATAGTACTATTAAATAATACACAAATAATGCTCTAAAATAGTTCTTCGGAGGAAAAAATCTGCAAAGAAAAATGACTTTTGATACAGTATGTATCATATGAGTAGTGACAAAGGTATAATTAAAGAAAAAAATCCATATTCCACACAAATATGGAATTCTATCTGAAATAGAAAAGAATTAACATTTTTTTTTTTTACAAAAATCACTGATTATTTAAAGTGGTTTGTTTTTGTTTTTGTTTTTTGCACAATCACAGAATACAATATGCAGAACATTTAGACCCTGGTGCAATGTACTAAATTCAAAGTTGTACTTGAAAGCATAGCACATCATTTGATGATCTTGAAACCATTCTTATACCACTCGAAAATGCTTTTTCCCATTTACTAATTTTATGTTTTGCTGCCAGGAATAACTTTATTATTTAAACCTTTGCAAATTAAACATTGTAAATTTTGAAAAATCTGAATACTAAATTAAAAACACTTAATCCCCCTGACATAGTGAAAATAAGTCTTTGTATTTAGTTAGCAAATACTTTCAATATCTTAATTTAAATGTGCTCATCCAAAATTAGTTGGTTAAAAAAAGTTGGATTTCTAATATTCAAAAACTAATCAAAGTATGTGTGTAAATGAATATATATGTATACATACAAACATACAAGCATATATACATACAAGTACACATATATACATACTATATGTTTGTGTATGTTTATACTTCTCTCTGAAACACCTTAAAGAGGTCAATAAATCAAGGTGTTAACAATTAATATTGATACTTAAAACACTTATTTTGCACAATTACATATTTTTAGAACTGATGAATTCAAGGTAACATTTTATAAAGGATTAAAAAAACATGGCTAGAAGTTCAGCAAGATATTTCCCAAACTTCAATTTCTGAAACTCTGTGATGTTGAAGACTCACGAGTTGCTGTTAATGAAATACAGCATATGCCTTCCTAAGGCAAATATTATCACCAGGCAAGAAACACGAAAACAATGCAAAATCTTTGAAATGTAAAAAAAGTAAAACCACTTCCATCCCTTCAATCTTCTGTCTTTGGAGACAACTTCTGCCCAAAATCCAGTTAAGTATTTTCTCCAAGAGATCCAAGATATCCACAGACTAAACTATCCCAAAGAGAATGGAAATTCTCTACCATCACCTTGGGGGTGTTTGACTTTAGAAAGCTGAACTTTAAAAAAGGCCCCAGACCTTACAGTGGCCCAAGAATAACTTCTCATCTCTAGGTTTATCTTTAAAATTTCTAAAGGTCTTTTGTACCAGGTGTTGGTAAAAAACTAGGATAAATTAGATCTATTGTAAAACACAACAGTTAGGGTTCAATTTAGGTCTTACGGGGGAAAAGTAAGCAAAACAGATTATAAATCAACAATTTCACCGTATTAAGCAACGAACTTACAAAGTGTTACACATATAAAGAACATGAAAAAAATGTATCCTTTACAAAAGGAGTTTATTTATCCTTTTCTATTTTAAGACAGATTATATGTATAATTTGAAGAAAGATATATGTGGACAAGGCAAAGCAAAGAAATGGGTCTGAGAAAACAAGCAGATTCCACAGAACATTTCAGAGGAGCTGGTTCGTAGCCAATTATATGACAGGCAAGGAAGGATAAGCTGGTCTCTGAGAAAGTTAGAAGTTGTTCTTAGTACTTGGAACAGAATTCAGATAGGAGTAGGAGGAAGAAGCTGAAGAGCACTCTGGTAGGAAGACTTCTAGTACAGTCACAAGATTCTGGTCCCCTAGGGGATTCACATCTACTCCCAGTTATTCAATCAAATGCTAATTTAGGTGCTACTGTGAGGGGCTTTTGCAAATATAATTAATTAAGGTCCTGAATCCGCTGACTTAAAGGTGGAGAGATTTTCCTTTGTTGGGCCTAACTTGATCAGATGAGACAAAAAGATAGTGGGCTTTTCTGGGCAATAGAAGTTTAAAGAGTAAGAGAGATAAAATATGATGGCAATTCTCACTGCTGTCTTTGAAGATGGAAGAGGCCACGCGGGTGGTCTCTAAGAGCGACAGTAGCTCCCAGCTGACAGCCAGTAAGGAAATTTAGTCCTTAGCCCTACAACCACAAAAAATGAATTCTGCCCTAATCGTGCAATTAGAAAAGGAATACCAGCTCCTGACAAGGATATAGTCCTGCCAACACTTTGTTTTTAGCCTGTAGTGAGCCTCTGGATCAGACAACTCTGTGGTGCCATTCCCAGATTTTGACCTACCTACAGAAATACTAGTAAGTGGGTGTTGTGTAAAACTGCTAAATTTGAGATAATCTGTAACACAGCAAGAGAAAACTAATACAAGCACCAATCAGGCTGAATCATATAGCTTGATTTAGATGAACCCAGAGAAGTTTACTGTAAACCCAAAAGTCATATTTCAAGAAATGTATCTAACAGTGAAGACATACTCTATTAAGAAACCAAAGAAGACAACTATTAGATTAGGCATTGTAGGGAAGGAAACTAAAGAAATTTTAGAGCTCATTAGCCATGGGGTAACCAGGAGAAAATGTCATAAAAATATAGTGTATTCTTACCAAGAGAAAGATGTCTTTTTCTGTATTCAGCACCTTTATTTGTGAAACTGAAAGGTGGGATTAGGTAATCTCTAGGGCTCTTTTAGTACTTTCTATGATACTAAAATACAGTCCTACTTTTTTTTCTCTAATAGACATCAGAGGCATCTGAGCATGGACCCAGATCCTATAAAGTGGTCAGAACACACCTATCCTCGGGGCGCCTGGGTGGCTCAGTGGGTTAAAGCCTCTGCCTTTGGCTCAGGTCATGATCTCAGGATCCTGGGATGGAGCCCCACATCAGGCTCTCTGCTCAGCGGGGAGCCTGCTTCCCCCTCTCTCTCTGCCTGCCTCTCTACCTACTTGTGATCTCTCTCTCTCTGTCAAATAAATAAATAAAATATTAAAAAAAAAAAAAAGAACACACCTATCCTCTTAAAAAATACTATATCAGAAAGGGAACATTTTATTAGAGTCCAAAGCTTTCTCACTTGTATTTGACCCAAAGGTCTTTATCTCGTAACAAAACACCTAACTGAAGGAAAGCAAAACTTGCTTTCCACATAAAAGCTCCTTTCATATCTCTGAAAGGATCATTTTTTCTAAATCCCATTTTTAAAATGGAAAGTCTGTGTATATGTGCACAGGAAAGGAGGGAGAAGCTCATAAGGTCATATATATGAAGCAATAATGTGAACAGAAAAAAGAAAAATTGGTTCATGCTACAGGAGAAAATTTTTACTCTTAATTTAAATCCTTGCAAAGAAGTTATATATTAAGTATAAATTAGGCATTTAAAATTTAGTGAATTCCCTTTATTAAACTATGACTTAGGGAGAAAAAGTGGTAGCAATAGCTTAAAAGGGCTAATTTTGCAACTGTACAGCTTAGTTTAATGCTATAGCCTAAGTAATTTCTTAGAGAGCTAAAATCCATTGTCACTCTTATTCTCATCACTCTGAAAGCAACTGCAGGCAAAGAATTCTAAAAAGTTGTTAATAATAACTTCAGTCTAACTTGTCCTAAATAGCCAGAAATTTACCTTAATATGAATGAAAATGTTAAAAACTTCTCAAAAATAAATCAGATGACATAAACAAACAGGGAATTTCAGAACTTCAATTCTCTAAAAGTTTGATGCAACAACAAGGGGGGGAAATTCAAGGGGTTACAAAATAGTTTCATAAATACCAAACCATAAGCAATAAAAACATAGAAACTTTACTCTTGTTCTTTTCATCCCCTTTAGTTTAAGACTTTCAGGATTCTCTAAATGAAAAACTGATTACAAAGGAATTTGGTAGAAAAAAAAACCCTAACAAAATCAAATGACCCAGTTCTTGATTTTACAACACTCGCACTGTTTTCTTTCTTACCTTGTCTATCCTATCTGGGCGGTTAGTAGCTGCCAAAATTGTCACGTCCTTTAACTGTTCAATGCCATCCATTTCCGTTAAAAGCTGAGCCAGAACTCGGTCAGCTACATTCCCGGCACCTGAAGAACTGATTTTTAAAAATATTTTAAAACATTTTTTAAAACAAGTTTTAAAACAAGGCTTTACCTATCCCCAAGTACTTTATTACTTTTAAAATACTGTATATTCTATAACAAGAAAAATTATGTCTGTTTCTAAATATAAAATGCTTGCTTCAGAATTCATTACTTGTTGAATTGCCATACCCCAAAATTAACTATATTCAAATCATTTCTTTTCCTCCTTCAACAACCATGTTCATTTTCTCTCCAATAATGAAATATATAAGATCTGGAAAGTAAGATATGATTACTTAAAGCAATTCATCAAATACATAGAAAATTGTGTAATTTAATCAATATTTACATTTTATATGGCAAGTATACTGACAGGAATTGGGAAAAAAGAAACTAAATAAAATAAAAACCCATTCCTCACATGAAGTTTAAAGCCCATACGAACAAAAAAACTCTTTACACTCTTTACCCGTAACAACTGGGATACTTCCGATGTATCTTGATATTTTAAAATATTAATATTTTTAAGCACATCATCAGGTATGTAGTGATCACAATCCCCATATGTGGAGAAGCAGGCAAAGAAAGGTACGTTATTGTGTTCCTTTTGTTAATGTACCAGGTCAAACACAAAGCTACTACTAGATGTACTATAATTAAATCATATTTCCTTTGACAAAAAAATCCAAAACAAAGCTGAATATTGACTATTAATAAGGAAATTCAAAAGGTCTTACCAATGAATAAAACCCTTATATTACATAGTCAAGGCCCTATAATAACAATTCTCATTAGCACCAGGTGGGATTTACTAAGAATTGTTCAGAATTGAGAAATATGTAATAAACACCTTAGTGGACAATGACAGAGTTTAACAGCATTGTAAGTGTATTAAACATATAAACTCAACCAGATGTATGGGGTGAGGGGGAGAAGAGGAAAAAAAGGATAGAAGGTACACACCTCTATCTCTGTCACCAGTGACAGAGCAAGTGTACCTTAGTATAATTATCATGTAACATATTTAATTAGATAATTAGGATCTCTAACAGAATGTAGATCTCAACATGCATTACAAGTTCAAAAACCTGATGTAGTGTATACACAGGAGAGTAGCCTCTAACTCACATCAATCAAGCACACATGACGTTGTTATGTAAATCACATTGTCAATGTATTAAATTAAATGGTTCTTCTCGATGTCTAAAAAGTTTGGGACCAAGGAATACCAGACTAAGCCACTGAGATTTATTTTGGCTAGCCCTAATTCTTGCAAGTAACTAATTGGCAGGTGCATGGATTTGCTAATCTGATTATAAGAATAAACTTTGAATATTCTGAATAAGTGGATTAATATCCTTCATAATATAACTTTTCCACATGAGAGTTTAACTATCAGAAATATTATTAGCAAATGCTCTAAGGACTCCTTCATAATGCCTACAAGCATCTAAATATTTAAGGCTGCCAACAGATTATAATTAAGGCTTTAATTGTATCTACTATGTTAATTAGTTATGATCCTATCTATATTTTCAGACACTAAGGAAAGTCATATTGAACTGGCTTTGGGAGAGTCAAGGTGGGCTGTCCAGGGAGATAGTTTCTAACTTAAAACTTGAAAAATGAGCAAGGACCAAACAGGTAAAAGGAAAGAGAGAACACAGAATACTGAAAATGGAAATCAGTTCAGAATAGCTGGGCACAGAAGTTAAGGTGAAAAATGCAAAAGATCATTGTAGAGAGATAAATCAAGGCTAGATAACAAAGGCTTTGTTATCCGAATTACTGAGTTTGGATTTTATCCTAACATAAATGGGATGTTTCACCTAGAAATATGACAAAATCAGATTCATGTTTTTGAGGACCACTACAGCTACAGTATGGAGAACAGATTATAAAAGGGCAATACTGGTCTGTTTTCCAGTCCAATAACAACTCTTCTTAGACCCTTCTGAGATGTGAGATCACAGGTGTCTTCATCTGTTCAGGCCACTATTACAAAATACCATAGATTAGGTGGCTTAAAACAATAGAAATCTGGGGCACCTGAGTGGCTCAGTCATTAAGCTTCTGCCTTCGGCTCCTGTCATGGTCCCGGGGTCCTGGAATCAAGCCCCATGTCGGGCTCCCTATTCAACAAAGAGTCTTTTTCTCCCTCTCCCACTCCCCCTGCTTGTGTTCCTCTCTCACTATCTCTCTCTCTGTCAAATAAATAAATAAAATCTAAAACAACAACAACAAATAATAGAAATTTATTTCTGTCTGGATACTGGTAAGTCCAAGATCAAGGCACTAGCATGGTTTTAAGTGAGGGGTCTTTTCCTGGTTCCTAACTGACATCTTTTCACATCCTCACATGAAGATGGTGGGTAAGCTCTGTGAGGTCTCTTTTATAAAGACACAAATCCTATTCATGAGGTCTCCACCTTCATGACCTAAGCACCTCCCAAAGGCTCTACCTCTTAGGATTTCAACATATGAATGTGGGGAGGACATAAACATTTAGACCATAGAAATAAGACAACCCACTGCCCCCCAAACTGGAGAGACAGACAAGCTGGATACAAAGAAACCAATAAGCAGAAACCTCTACAGGAACCAGTGCTGAGGTAAGGATACTGGAAATGTAAATGATGACTTTCTGGAGGTAGTGTGGACAAGCCTGAGAGTTAAATAGTCCAGAAGACACAATCATTGAGGGACCCTTACATTTTTTGTAAGTCTACCTCCAGAAGCCATACTAGGTTCTCACAAGGAAGACCTGAGGAAAATCTTGTGCATGTGGCAGGAGGAAGGGAAAAGTAGCTATTTAGAAATATGCCAGAATAGTCTGTACTTCTTAACAAGTCCTGCGTTCAAGAGAAACTATTTTACCAGAGCCTAAACTATGATAGGTTTCTCAGAGCCCAATTGAGCTGGAGGAAGGGATATACCCAACTCCAGCCCTCTCAAGCCATCTTGTATTACTCTAAGGGAAAGAGGGTTACTAAAAAGCAATTGTGAAGTTCACAGTCCAGTAACACAGACTAACTAAAAGACTACAACCTAATCATAGGACCAAAGAACACCTGGCCTCTTAGACTCTTACTATTACATTACCAAAGGCCTATTTACCATAGTTCCTTTTATTCAGTATTATCATGTCTGTCTGTTTACATTTGACAAAAATATACAAAATCAAAACCATTACAATAAAACAAAATAAAACAAAATCAAAACCATTACAATAAAACAAAATAAAACAAAATCAAAACCATTATAAGGCATACTAATAGACAAACAAAACATAATTTGAAGAAACTGAATAAGCATCAATGAACCAGAGACCTAGCAAAAATACTGCTATTATCAGACCAGAAATTTTTTTAAACTATGATTAATATGCTAAGGTTTCCAATAAACAAAGTAGACAACATGCCAGAAAGGGGCAACACAGGCAGAGAGACGGAAATTCTAAGACTAAAAAAGAAATGGCAGAAATCAAGATACTAGAGCAGAAATAAAGAATACCTTTGATGGGCTCATTAGACTAGATATGGCTGAGGAAACAATTCCTGAGCTTTATTATTTGCAAATAAAAACTTCCAAAATGAAAAAGCAAAGAGAAAAAAAGATGGAAGAAAAAAAAGATTGAAGAAAAAAAAGAAACTAAAGAATATCCAAGAATTATGTAAACTATAAAAGTTATAAAATATGTGCAACTGAAATACCAGAAGGAGAAAAGATAATGGAATAGAAGAAATATTTGAAGCAATAATGACTGAGAATTTCCCCAAATCAATGTCTGATACCAAACTACAGATCCACGAAGCCCAGAGAACATCAAGTAGGACACCTGGCAAAAAACTACCTCTAGGCACATCATATTCAAACTACAGAAAAGCAAAGACAAAAAAAAAATCTTGAAAGAAGCCAGAGGAATAATACAGTTCACATTACAGGTGCAAAAATAAGAATTATTAGATAACTCCTCAGCAACCATGCAACCAAGGAGCGTAGACTGAAATAAAGTGTGAAAGAGAAAAAACACCTACCTAAATTTCTGTATTCTGTGAAATTATCTTTCAGAAATGAAGGAGAAATAAAGACTTCCTCAAACAAAAATTGAGGAAATCTGTTGAAATTGAGGGAATCTGTTGTTAGTTGAACTGCCTTGCAAGATATGTTTTAAAAAGTTGTTCCAGGAGGGGCACTTAGGTGGCTCAGTCAGTTAAGTGTCCTACTCTTGATTTTGGCTCAGGTCATGATGTCAGGGTTTTGAGACTGAGCCCCACGTAGGGAGTCTGCTGGAGATTCTCTCTCTCTCCTCCTCTGTACCTCCCCACCATTCACATTTTCTCTCTTTCTCTTTCTCTAAAACAAATAAATAAATCTCAAAAAGTTGTTCCAGGAAAAGAAAAATGATATAGGTTGAAACTTTAATCTACATAAAGAGCACTAGAGAGGAATAAGTGAAGGTAAAATAAAAACTTCAACTTTCTTATTCTTAATTGATCTAACAGATAATAATTTGTCCAAAATAATGGTAACAACAATGTAGTCAATGACTATAGCATATGTATAAGTGAAATGAATGAAAGAAATGATACAAGAGACTAGAGAGAGATTCAAATTTTTGTTATTATAAAGTATTTGTACTACCTGTGAAGCAGAACAGTGTTATCTGAAAGTGGATGCAGATTAGTTGTAAATGTATACTGCAAATTCCGGGGCAACCATTGAAAAAAGGGGAAAAAGAGAAATATATATTTCATACACCAAGAAAGGAGAGAAAACGGAATCATAAAATACTCAGTTAAAATCAGAAAAGGCAGAAAAATAGTCAAAGAGAAAAATAGGAACAAAGAACAAGGAATAGAAGACAGTAACAAATATGGTAGTATTAATACAACTATATCAATAATCACTTTAAAACATCAATGGTCTAAACACACCAGTTAAGACAGACATTGTCACAGTGGATCAAAGAACAAGACTCAACTATATGCTGTTGACAAAAAATCCACTTTAAATATAAAGATACAGAGAGCAGAAGTAAAGGGATGGATAAAGATGCACAATTAATTCTAACTCTAATCAAAATAAAGCTAGAGCAACTATATTAATTTCAGACAAAGCAGACTTCAGACCAAGAGAAATTATTAGGGATAAAGAGAGTATTACATAATGATAAAGGGATCAATACCCCAAAAGGACATTAATAATCTTTAAATATGCATCACCTAACAGTAAGGTGTCAAAATATGTGAGGGAAAAATTGATAGAATAGCAAGGAGAAAGAAACAAATTTACTCATATAGTTGGAAATGTGAACACTCCTCCAGCAGAAATGGACAGATCTAGCAGGCTGAAAATCATTAAGAACACAGGTGAACTCAACAGCACCATCAACCAACTGGATATAATTGCTATCTAAATGCCGCTTAATCCAACAACAGCAGAATACACATTCATCTCAAGATCATATGGAGTATTTATCAAGACAGACTACATTCTATGCCATAATATCTACCTTAACAAATTATAAAGAATAGAAATCATACAATGTGTGCTATCAGACCACAGTGAAATTAAACTAGAAATCAATAGCAGAAAGACATTTGGAAAATAACAAAATACGTGGAGATTAAAAAACACACTCCTGAATAATACATGGATTAAAGAAGAAATCTCAACAGAAATAAAACAGTTTAAACTAAATGAAAATGAAAATACAACTAATCAAAATTTGTAGGATGTAGTAATAAAAGTAGTGCTTAAAGAGAAATTTATAGCACTGAATGTATATATTAGGAAAAAAGAAAGATCTAAAGTCAATCATCTAAGCTTCCACCTCAGGAAACTAAAAAAAGAGCAAACTAAATCCAACATAAACACAAGAAAAAAAATACGAAAATTAGAGCAGAAATAAAATTGATAATAGGAAGTCAAAAGAGAAAAATCAGCAAAAACAAAAGCTCATTCTTTGAAAAGATCAATAAAAATAATAAGCTCATAGTCAGGATAACTAAAAAAAAAAAACAAACAAACAAGAGAAGACACAGATTACTAATATCAGAAATGAAAGAAGGGACATCACTACAGGTCCCACGGACCTTAAAAGTTTAATAATGGATTTACAGTTGACCCTTAAACACGGGTTTGAACTGTGCAGCTACACTTATATGATGATTTCTTTTTGATAAATACAATACAGGACTTTAAATGTATGTTCTCTTCCTTATGATCTTAACATTTTTTCTCTACGTTACATTATTGTAAGAATACAGCATATAATACATATACAAAGTATGTGTTGATTGACTGTTTCTGTTACCAGGAGGGCTTCTGGTCAACAGTAGGCTATTAGTAGTTAAGTTTTTGGGGAGTTAAAGTTATATGTAGATTTTCAACTGCATAGGTAGTCAGCAACCCTAACCCCCATATTGTTCAAGAGTCAACTAAATTATGAAATATAATATAAGAAAACTTTTATGGCCACATACTTGATAATCTACATGAAATGACAATCTGCCAAAGTCCACACGAGAACAATCTGAATAGGCCTATATCAATTAAAGAAATTGAATCAAGAATTAATAATCTTCTAAACAGAAAGCATCAGACCCACATGAGTTTATAGTAAATTCTAGCAAGCATTTAATGAAGAAATTTTGCCAATTCTCTACAATTTCTATTAGAAGATAGAAGGGAGTATTTTTTAAATCATTCTATGAGAGCACCATTACCCTAATACCAAAACCAAAGACATTATAAGAAAATTACAGACCAATAATTCTATAAATATGCAAAATATTAGCAAATTGAATTCAACAAAGTATAATAATGTATGTATAATTCAATGATGTGTAAAAAATTTGTACATTGTAATGAAATGGAATTTATCCCATGTATGGATCACTGGTTCAACATTCAAAAATTAATGAACGTAATCTATCATATCAACAGGCTAAAAGAAAAAAAAATCATATAATCCTATCAATAGATGTAGAAAAAGCATTTGACAAAATCCAACACCCAGTCTGTGCATGATAAAAACTCTCCACAAAGTGGGTGTAGAGGGAACATACCTCAACATAATAAAAACCATATATGAAAAGCCCACAGCTAACATCATACCCAATGGTGAAAAACTAAGAGATTTTCCTCTAAGATCAGGAACAAGACAAGGATGTCCACTCCTGCCACTTTGCTTTAACACAGTGCTCAAAGTCCTAGCCACAGCAGTCCACAAGAAATAAAAGACATTCATATTGATAAGGAAGAAGTTAAACTGTCACTAACTACATGACACGATACTATACATAGAAAGACATAAAGACGTCGCCAAAAAACTATTAGAATAAAAGAATTCAGTAAAATTGCAAGATAAATTATTAACTTAAATTAAATTTAAAAATTAATACACAGAAATTGGTTGAATCTCTGTACACTAATAACAAAGTAGAAAGTGAAATAAACGATTCCATTTACAATTGCATCAAAAAGAATAAAATACCTAGAAATAAACTTAACTAAGGAGGTGAAAGACCTGTACTCTGAAAACTATAAAACACTGATGAAAGAAATTGAAAACACAAATAGAAAGGTATTTTATGTTCATGGACTGGAAAAACAAATATTGTTAAAATGTCCATACTACCCAAAGCAATCTACAGATTTAATACAATTGCTATCAAAATACCAACAGCATTTTTTACAGAATTAGAACAAATAATCCTAAAATTTGTGTGGAACCATAGAAACCCTAAATACCTAAGGAAATCTTAAGAAGAAAGAACAAAGCTGGAGGTATCACAATTCCAGATTTTAAGATATACAACAAAGCTGTAGGAATCAAAACAACACAGTACTGGTACAAAAACTGACACATAAAGCAAAAGAACAGAATAAAAAGCCCAGAAATAAACCCATGTGTACACAGTCAAATAATTTATGATTGAGGAGGCAAGAATATACAATGGAAAAAAAAGTCTCTTCAATAAATGGTGCTGGGAAAACTGGAAAAAAAAAAAACATGCAAAAGAATGAAATGATCCCTTTCTTACACTACACAAATAAGATCACAACAGATTAAAGGTCTACATATAAGACCTAAAAGCATAAAACTCCTAGAAAAAAAAAAAAACAGAGGCGGTAATTTCTTTAACATTAGCCATAGCAATATTTTTCTAGGTGTATCTCTTAAGGAAAGGGAAATAAAAGCAAAAATAAACTATTGAGACTACATCAAAATTAAAGGTTTTGCAGTGAAGGAAACTATCAACAAACAAAAAGGCAACTGAATGGGAGTTGATATTTGCAAAAGACAGTGAATGAAAGAAGATATGTGCCAATGATATTGCTGATAAGTGGTTATATCCAAAATATGTAAAGAATTCAAAACACTCAAAACCAAAAAACCACGAATAATCCAATTAAAAAATGGACAGAGGATCTAAATCGACATTTTTCCAAGGAAGACATATAGATGGCCAATAGACATGTGAAAAGATGCTCAACATCACTAATCATCAGGGAAATGCAAATCAAAACCACAATGAGATATCACCTTCCACC
>CM052899.1:86440203-86462699 GCA_028534135.1 Potos flavus
CAGACCTAAATACAAAATGTAAAACTAAAAAATTCCTAGAAAATAACAGAGAAGAAAATCTAAATGATCTTGGCTATGCTGATGACTTTTTAGATACAACACCAAAGGCATGATCCACGACAGAAATGATAGCTGGACTTCACTAAAATTACAAACATATGCTCTCCATAAGTCACTATTGAAAGAACGAGAAAACAGGCCAGAAGCTGGCAGAAAAATTTGCAGAAGACATGTCTCATACAGGACTGATATCCAAAATATAAAAAGAACTCTAAAAACTCAAAAATAAAAAAATGAAAAACCCAATTAAAAAGTAGACAAAAGACCTGAACAGACCTTTCACCAAAGAGTTATACAGATGGCAATAAACATGAAAAGATGTTCAACATCATTTCATTAGGGAACTGCAAAATTAAAACAACAATGAGATACTACTGCATTTCTATTAAAATAGCCCAAATCCAAAATACTGACACCACCAAATGCTGAGGAAGATGTGGAAAACCAAGAACTCTCATTCACCGCTGATGGATTACAAAATAGTATATAGCTACTTTGGGAAGACAGTTTGGAAGTTTCTTACAAAACTAAACATACTCCTATCATATCACCTAGCAATCATGAGTCTTGGTATTTACCCAAATGAGTCAAAAACTTATATCTACACCAAAACCTGTACATGGATGTTTATACCTGCTTTATTCAAATTGCTAAAACCAGAAAACAACCAAAATGTGCTTCAGTAGGTGAACAGATAAACTGGTACATCCACACAATGTAATATTCCTCAATGCTTTAAAAAAAAAAAAAAAAAAAAAAAAGAGCTACCAAACCATGAAAAGACATGCAGGAACCCTATATGCATATAATTAAGTGAACGAAGTCAATCTGAAAGGGCTACATATTACATGATTCTAACCATATAACATTCTGGAAAAGGTAAAACTATGGAGACAATAAAAGGATTAGTAGTTGTTAGGGGCTTAAGGTGGAAGAAGGAAAAACAGGCAGAATATGAAGGATTTTTAGGACAGTGAAACTACTCTGTAGGCTACAAAAATGGGTAACACATCATTATACATTTGTCAAAACCCAGAGACTGTTCTACACCAAGATGAACCCTAATGTAAACTATAGACTGGGTGATTATGCGTCAATCAACGTAGGTTTATCAACTGTAACAAATGTACCTCTCTAATTTTGGATGATGACAGTGGACAGACTATACATGTGGGGGGAAAGGAGTATAAGGGAACTCTCTGTACTTCCTACTCAATTTTGCTTTGAACCTAAAACTGCTCTAAAAAATAAAGTTTACTTAGAAAAATATAAAAAAAATTAAAGCTATTTTGAAGCCATTCAGTTAGAACAAGTTCTCAGTAATCCAATGTAGAGAGTTGTATGAACAAATATGGCAACAGGGATAAAAGAAGTGGATATATATATATGAAAAATATTAAGAGGATATAATCAACAGGGCTGCTAAACCAATGTCTCCATTGAGTCACTGGGTAAAAAGAACTTTAAGTGTGAACATGTTAGATATGAAATGCCAATAAAACAACCTGAGGTTTAGACAGAAAAGAAAGAGGTGGGAGGCAAAAATGTAGATCTTGAAAACTTTGCCAAAAAGACTGATGCAAGTAGAAAAGTATACAATGAGTGAAGAAAGATAAATGAATAATGAACACCGTATTGTACACCCAAAATGAATAGCATACACTGTGTATTACCTACACTGGAATTAAAATTTTAAAAAAGAAAAAAGTGGTAAAGGGATTTGCAAAGAAGAAGGCATGTGTTTTAGTCAGCTCATGCTTACCTAAGAAAGAAAACATCACACTTTCTTTTTTTTTTTTTAAAGATTTTATTTATTTATTTGACAGAGAGAGAGAAATCACAAGTAGGCAGAGAGAGAGGGGGAAGCAGGCTCCCCGTTGGAGCAGCGAGCCCGATGTGGGGCTCAATCCCAGGACTCTGGGATCATGACCTGAGCCGAAGGCAGAGGCTTAACCCTCTGAGCCTCCCAGGCGCCCCCACAGTTACTTTCGTCTCCAAAATAAAAAACACAGAATAGTTCCTCAAAGACTGACTCAAGAAGTACAGATTATATCTGCTATTAATTTAAATTGAGAATTTGGACAGAATATATGAAACTAAATAAAACTAGATTAAGATGACCACTTACCCTATCAGTAATAAAGTGGTTCTAACTATAACCATGAATGATCATACTACATAAAACATTTAGAATCTTTTCTAGAAAAACAAGAGCAATCTCATAGCTATCAATGTTAGGTTTAGTCAGGGCTAGCACTGAATTTGAGTACCACTCAATATAGACTTTCGTATGTGGTAATATTTGAAAAGAAAATTAAAACAGTTACGTTACAGGATAAGAAAATGAGTTATTTTAACAAAAAATATAGATTACTACTAAACATATAAATAGATTTTAACTTTTCCAATCTTATAAAATGAAAAAAATTTGAATACATTCCAAATATATATGAATTTTCATCATATAATTCAAAGAGAATTTCAGTATGTTATAGCCTTGAATTAATGTTGTGAACACAAAGTACTATAAAAATTAACAGATTTAAAGCTGAAAGAATAGTATACATGAGCTTCATTATAAGCAGTTTTAACATGAAAGTTATCAGTAAAAAAAAAAAAAAAAACCCCTAAAAACCATTTAAGCATTTTTCATTTTGAATTTAAATTTTAGCTCACAGATTAGACAAAAAGAAAATCAAGGAGCTTTTAAATTTTTTTTAAAGATTTTATTTATTTGAGAGAGTAAGCAGAGAGAGAGCATGAGTGTGAGGAGGGGCAGTGGGAGAGGGAGAAGCAGGCTCAATCACAGGACCCTGGGATCATGACCTGAGCCAAAGACAGATGCTTAACCAGATGCCCCTCAAGGAGTTTTTCAAATGCTGTGTTTAGATGCTGAAAGCTCATGACACACAACCACATTCTATTAACATAAACTAATCTAAATTTAACTTAAGAATGGGTAAAACATTTCACAAATAGAAAAATTGCCATTAACATAATAGCTTTAGACACTAAACTCAAGTATTACGTATAGAGTTCATATAAAAAAAAAAATTAAACAAATGAGAGAAGCCCAAGATACCAGTTATCAACAAAATCATAATATATGTATTTCTTTTAGTTTTGTCTTAAGAAGAGGAGAGATGCTAGGGAGTTAGAATCTGTAAAACAATATTAAATTAGCATATAATATAGAAAGGGATAGAACTGAGACAGTAAAAACAAAAATTCCCATGAATTGTCCAAAAAAGGGGGGGGGGGGGGATTTCATCAGGGGCTTGGAATCCACAAGAAAATGTCAAATAAAAATTCTAAACCCCAAAACTATAAAAGCTGAAATTAAAAATTAAAACGATGAGTGTAACTAACAGATTAGACACAGGAGGACAGAGGATTCTTGAACTGGAAAATAGGCTAGTAGAAAATATCCAAACTGATGCACAAAAAAGGGGGGGGGGGGAATGAAAACAGTGTAACAGACGTATGGAATCGAGTGGAATAACTAAGAAATGTATAGTACCATATGAGACAGTTCCATAGAGAGAAAAGAGAATAAAATAAAAGCCATAACTGAAAAAATAAAACCTGAGAATTCCCCCAAGACTATCAAAAGGAATCAAAGAGCTCAAGAATGTACTCAGGATTCTCAAATGCTGAAGCCAATAAAATTATTGCTAACTAGAGATAACAGTCTACAGCCAAAATTTACAGTTAAGGTTTTTTTTTTTTTAATTTTTTTTTTTTTTAAGATTTTATTTATTTATTTGACAGAGAGAGAGAGAGATCACAAGCAAGCAGAGTGGCAGGCAGAGGCAGAGGAAGAAGCAGGCTCCCTGCTGAGCAAGGAGCCTGATGTGGGACTCGATCCCAGGACCCTGGGATCATGACCTGAGCCGAAGGCAGCTGCTTAACCAACTGTGCCACCGAGGCGTCCCTACAGTTAAGGTTTATTTCAAAAGGTTTCTTTGTAAAATGACCTCTATAACCAGCAGCTAATACTGAAACAGGTACAAACAGGGTATTTCTCAGTCTTAAGTATCGACCCCACTAGTAATAGAAACTGTATTTGTTTGCAGACATACCAATAACTGCTTACTCATTAAAAATGTCAAGAATAGATCCAAGTGTTCTAGGTCCTATTTCGCTTTTACTTTCTTTACCTGACCCTGACAAGCCTAATGTGAACTTCTTTTAAAATGAATCATCTTATTAGGAAACCTATATACTTGGGAGGCAATTGGGATTTTTTTTGATGAAAGATGGATATAACCATCTGAAAGAAAATGAATTAGGGAGAGAAAAAAATACAAAGATTTTTATTTTTCTCCCTTTTTAAAGCAAAGTTCAGAAAGAGTATGAATTATACTTTCTTCAAATAAATACCATGAAGATGATAATATTATAGGAACAATAACTATAGCTCTGGCTCCTCTATACACATTTCTTAAAAATAAAAAAAATTTAAGGGAGAAACAATTTTATATTTAAAAAAATTCCAAGCATAAGAATACTTAAAATAAGCTATAATCCATAAAAAATAAAATCACATGAAACATTCGTTTTGTCAACATTCTGTTTAAAAAGTAAAAATCTTTTCTAAAGATACAGCTTGTAAGTTATGAAAACACTAAAATTTTTATTAGTATCTTTTCTTATAGGCAAAGAAAAAGAAAGACAAAAGAGGCTGGGAAAGGTAAGCAGTTTTTTTTTTTTTTTACTTTAAAACAATTTTAAAGTTTTAGACATTCTACCAGTTTAAACAATTTGTTTTGATAATTAAACATAATGTTTTAAACAATTAAAGATTTTTTTTAACATAAGCCTTTTATACTCCAAATAAAATGTGTTGATATTATAGTAATAAATTTACCTATAGAACACAACTCTATCCCTCAGAAAGAAGTTGGCTCTTCCATAAACAGACACATTATGTATTTTTTTAAGATTTTTTTAGAGAGAGAGAGTACAAATAGGAGGGGCTGAGGGAGATGGAGAGAGAAAGTCAAGCAGACTCAGCACTGAGCCCAAGGCGGCACTCCATCTCATGATGCTGAGATCACAACCTGAACCAAAACCAAGAGTCAGACGCTTTAACTGACTGTGCCACCCAGGAGCCCCACAAATGCATTATCTTTAATAAGTCATTTCCAATACCACAAAACTCTTAAACTGACTCAGGTTAGACTAGTCTTTGAAAAAAAAATTCTAAAGAAAAACTGTATCATACTCCACATATTCCACTTTCCTGTAAACAATATTCCACATATTTAAAATTCTACCTATGTTGTCCAGCTGACAATAACATTTAATAATTAAACATCTGAAGAGTCTATCAAAATCAGAGATTTCTTAAGATTCCTTGCTCACCTTGCTGGGCTGATTTAAAAATAATCTCCTGAACAAGATCTCTGATTCCCATAAAAAAAAAAATAAATAAATAAGCTCTTCTGTTCCTGATAAACCATTTGCTTGTAGCATTATTAAAACTCAGTATATATTCTGCTCGCACAAGGCAGTTTATCTATGCCTTACCTATAGCCTCAGGAATATGGAGAGTTCTCATGTCTCTGATGTGAGGGAAAACCTTCATAAATAATTATAAAAAATACCTACTGTTCATTGAATACCTCCCAGATACTGTGGTAATAATGAATGACACGTATTTAACTTGCTCTGTGCCATGCACCCCATGGACTACTTTATTCATCCTAATAACAGCACTGTGAGGTAAATACTACTTTTATTCTCATTATATATAAAAAGAAAACTGAGGCACAGAGAGGTTGAGTAATTTGCCTAAGATTTCACAGCTAGCAAATGGCAGAGGTAGGATCTGAATACATATCTACTTGATTCCAGAGTCCATACTCTTTCCGTAATACTATAAAGCATAAATAACTTCAGAGTTTTGCAAACCAAATACACCAATGTGCCAAGGTAAGGTTGAAATATCTGTAACAGCTATCTTTTAAACCATCACACAGTGAGGAGGGAGACTTATTGATTACAGTTGAAGGAAAACAATTGTACTGAAGAAATAGATGTCAATTTAAAAGAAATAACCACCAAAATTCAAAACCTGAAAGCAAAAACTAATGAATGTCAAGAATCTATAATGCCTTATTTCTAGCTTAAAACTATGCTGTCAGAGTATGATCCATATTCAGCATGAACTTGACAGTAAATAAGCTATTTTAGGTTCACAGGATATCCTATAAAAGTAGAGACATACATAGTGAGTTATATTCTCCAGCTGTCCTTAGCTCTGTAAGCTGCACGTGCTCTGCATAACTGTAACTTTGTATAAACTGTTAACATAGAGAATGACATAAAAGTATGTATTTTTCCATTTTGCCATGACTTCCAGTAAAAATTCCAAGCTAACAAAGGCAATACTCATTACATCTGTATAGTTTGACTAAAACACAATGTTAGAGAAACAAGTGATCCTTAACCTCACAGTTCAATTTACTCTTTGCCAAAAGCAGTTTTTTGAAGAGAATTTTTTTCACACTCCTGACATCCCCACACTATTGTCACGAACGTAATCCAATAAAATAAATAATAAGGAAAATTAAAATATGTCGGCTCAAACTAATTTTCTAAAAAAAATCGGTCTAATAATTGAAGCAGAGAAAATGATTCTAAACATGCACCATTTCTTAGTGCCATAGATCTAGAAATGGTGACACAGAAAATTAAACTTCTGTAGTTATTATAATGAATTATTTTTTTAAGATTTTATTTAACTTCCACTTGTTAACATACAGCATAATATTACTTTCAGGTATACAACACCGTGATTCAACACTGTCATACAACAACAGGTGCTCATCAAAACAAGTGCACTCCTTAATCCCCATCACACACACACACACACACACACACACACACACACACAACTGACTTCTGGGAACCATCAGTTTGTTCTCTACAGCAAAGAGTCTGTTTTTCAGTTTTCCCTGCCCCCTTTTCCTTTGCTCATTTGTTCTGTTTCTTAAATTCCACATATAAGTGAAATCATACAGTATTTTTCTTTCTCTGACTTATTACACTTAGCATAATACTCTCTAGCTCCATCCATGTCCTTGCAAATAGCAAGATTTCATTCTTTTTATGGCTGAGTAATATTCCATTGTGTACACACACACACACACACACACACACACAAACACACACCCCACATCTCTATCCATTCATCAGTTGATGGACACTTGGGCTGTTTCCATAATTTGGCTATTGTAGACAATGCTGCTATAAAGACTGGGGTGCATGTAGCCTTTGGAATTAGTATTTTTGTATTCTTTGGGTAAGTAACTAGGACAGCAATTGCTGGATCACATGGTGGTTCTATTTTTAACTTTTTGGGGAACCTTCATACTTTTTTCCAGAGTGGTTGCACCTATTTGCATTCCCACCAATAGTGCAAGAAGGTTCCCCTTTCTCTACATCCACACCAACACCTTTTCTTTCCTGTGTTGCTGCTGTTAGACATTCTGATAGGTGTGAGGTGGTATCTCATTGCAGTTTTGATTTGCATTTCCCTAATAATGAGTGATGCTGAGGATCTTTTCATGTGTCTGTTGACCATCTACATGTCCTCTTTGGAAAAACATCTATTCACATCTTCTGCCCATTTTTAACTGGATTATTCATTTGGGGGGTGTTCAGTTTAATACATTTTTTTTTTCTCAATTACTTTTATTTTATTTTTTCAGTGTTCCAAGATAGTTTAATACATTCTTTACATATTTTGGATACTAACTCTTTATCAGATATATCCTTTGCATGTCTTCTTCTATTTCATAGCTTGCCTTTTAGTTTTATTGTTTCCTTTGCTGTGCAGAAGGTTTTTATTTAGATGAAATCCCAATACTTTATTTTTGCTTTTGTTTTCCTTGCCTCAGGAGACATATCTAGAAAGAATTTACTACAGTCAATGTCAAAGAAGTTATGGCCTGGGTTCACTCCTAGGAGTTTTATGATATGCGATCTCAAGTTTAAGTCTTTAATCCATTTTTAATTTATTTTTGTGTATGGTGTAAGAAAGTAGACCAGTTTCATTCTTCTGCATGTTGCTATCCAGTTTTCCCAACACCATTTGTTGAAGAAATGGTCTTTTCCCATTGGATATTTTCCTGCTTCGTTGAAGATTAATTGACCATATACCTGTGGGTTCTTTTCTGGGTTTTCTATTCTATTGAATCTATGTGTCTATTTTTATGCCAGTACCAAACTGTTTTGATTACTAACAGCTTTGTAATATAACTTGAAGTCTGGAATTGTGATGCCTCCAGCCTTGCTTTTCTTTCTCAAGGTTGCTTTAGCTATTCAGGGTCTTTTGTGGTTCCATACAAATTTTAGGATTATTTGTTCTAGTTCTGTGAAAAATGCTGGTGGTATTTTGATAGGGATTGCATTAAATGTGTAGATGCTTTGGGCAGTATAGATATTTTCATAACATTTGTTTCCAATCCATGAACATGAAGTAACTTTCCATTTTTTGTGACAATTTCAATTTCTTTTATCAATGTTTCATAGTTTTCAGAGTATAGGTCTTTCACCTCTTTGGTTAGGTTTATTCCTAGGTATCTTATTGTTTTTGGTGCAGCTGTAAATGGGATCAATTCCTTAATTTCTCTTTCTGTTGCTTCATTATTGTTGTACAGCATTACCCTGATATCAAAACCAGGTAAAGACACCACAAAAAAAGAGAACTACAGGCCAATATCCCTGATGAACACAAATGCAAAAGTTCTCAAGAAAATACTAGCAAACCAAATCTGACAATACATTAAAAAAATCATTCACCACGATCAAGTGGGATTTATTCCTGGGTTGCAAGGGTGATTCAATTGCTAATCAATCAACGTGATATACCACATTAGTAAAAGAAAGAATAAAAACCATATGAATTTTTCAATAGATGCAGGAAAAGCGTTTGATAAAATACAACCATTCATGAGGAAAATCCTCAACAAAGTAGGTTTAGAGGGAACATACCTCAACCTAATAAAGGCCATATATGAAAAACCCACAACTAATTCCTATCTAAATGTGGAAAAACTGAGAGCTTTTCCTCTATAGTCAGGAATAAGACAGGGATGTCCACCCTCATCACTGTTATTTAACATAGTACTGAAAGTCCTAGCCACGGCAATAAGACAACAACAACAAAAAAATAAAGGCATCCATCCAAATGAGCAAGGAAGAAATAAAACTTTCACTATTTGCAGGTGACATGATACTCTCTATATAGAAAACCTGAAAGATTCAACCAAAAAACTGTTAGAACTGATAAATGAATTCAGTTAAAGTCACAGGATATAATGAGCTATTATATAATATAAAGTTTTAAAAATCATCCCAGTAAACCCTTCACTGGTTAGTACTCATTGGAAAGGTTGCTTTGAATTTGGGAAAGAGCTTTGATATTCAATAAGTGTGGGTTCAAATGCCAGCTTTACCACTTATTTTTCTGTGTAATCTTGTGGAAAAGGTACTTAAATCTCTCTGAACCTCAGTTTTCTCGAAACATGGGTAGGCTCATACCTTCTTCAAAATTAGATAAAATGTATAAAGGATCTAGCACAATACTCAGCACAAAGAAAATGTTAACAAGTAGTAATTATAAGCATTATCATTATTATAATTATCACTGTTATAATTGGCTTAACAAAGAAATCTATAACTTTTTAACATTATCTTAACAAATAAACTAATAAGGGGGAGTCTGGTATATAAACGGTTTCTGACACCATTGGTAGAAGATTTTCAGAAGTTAGTACAGCACAGGTCAGTACATACATCCAGATTCATACTGCCAATTCTCTACCTAGATTTACTTACAACATGGTAGAAAGTTATCAAAATTCCTTAATTTTGCCATGAAAACCACCAACATAATACTAAGATAAGAATTGCTCTTCCGAAGCTCTTCGTAACTATTAGGCATGCCCAAGCCAGTAAGCGTAATAAGCTAAACTAAGATTCTTTCCTTCTGTGAGATGTATTAGTAGGAGGTTGCTATACATTGGTACTTAGAGTTGTTTACATTTTAATGTTAACTATGTATTAGCTGTTCAAATGTAATAGTAGGTTGGGCTCCTCAGAGTCCTCAAGGAATGATTTGAGTAGCTAAAATTTCCAGATAAGAATATTTTTATTCTTCTCAGATTTTTTAAATGATTTTTTTAAAAAATGGAAAACCTTCTAAAACAGAGAAATAGAATACACTTATAGGATTGTTCACAGATACAGAAATGCTTGGATCAAGAAACACACTAATTAGAAGAAAATCTCTACTTGTTTGATTTCTTGGATCTATACTAAAAGAAGTTCTCATCTGTTTTTTTTCTGCTCTCTTTTGTCTTCTAAATGAACTGAGGGTTTTTTGTTTTTGTTTTTTGTTTTTTGTTTTTGCGTGGAGGGGGACGGACACTGATTCAGGATCTTCATTTATATGCTCTAAATATAGCTACAGACACTTAAGATTTGGAACCCAAAGACTGGGGTGCTTGCTTACTTGAGAAAAAACTTGATTAAAATAAGATGGACTACAATAAAATAAGTCTTACTGAATGGCCTTCTGGGTAGAGGGTAACTTGGTGACCCTTCTACAAAATTAATTAGTATACCAAGGAAGGCAAGAATCTTTCTCAAAAAAAAAATACAATCTTCATTATTGTTGCTATCTTTTGTTATCATTTGATTACTTTGCAATCAGGTACATTATAAAGAATATTTATCATTCTGTATACTTAGCACGACTGACAAAGTTTGGTGAGTCCAGACCCACTTTCAGAGTTAGTGTATATAAAAACTACTGAATTTTTTTTATTACTTAGCACTTCATTTATTTCTTTTTAGGGCTCTTTGACAGGTGAATATATTCCAAAGCTTACAAATGATTCTTTATAATGAAGATGATGGTGCTTCTATGAACATGACAGGTGAGAAAATTCTGAAAGATAGTCTCAGTATTTAATTTTAAAAGAAAATTGGTTCACAAAGTACACTAAAACATATTGAAGTCAGACTCCGCTAACAACAAAGTAAGCGAACCTAATCTCTAGTTTCTCCAAGCCTTCATTCCCTTATTCAAAAAATAAATGTCTGGGTGCTTCTGCGCTAGGCACGGTGCTAGACAGCTGAGATAAGAGCATGAAGATATTATTGTTCCCTTGAGGATTTTGTAATTACTGGCATGTATGAATAAGGGAGTTGAATTAGAAAATAGATAGATAGACAGATTCTTCTAGTTTTAAAATTCTGTATTCTGTGTTGGTATTGTGTAGCCCCCAAGTAACTTATTTAATTCATTGTTTTTAATAAGAATATTCATATTCAAAAACTTATTACTCACCTCCAACTGACACTTCTAAACAGAAAGAAGTGAAACTCCTACTTGTCCAATTTGCTATTTGTTATAGGAGGGAAATGGTGGCTATATTAAATGTTGATGATTAGGTGAAGGAAATTCTTTGGATTCCCATTACCCAGCTGCCTTTGCCCTTTATTTCCACAGATCATTGAGAGTTAGCTGGAGAATAGTACAGTGAAAATGTTTTATGGGCTGAGAAATATTCTTGGCTGACTTTCAAAGCTGCAGTAGGAAACAAAAACCATAAAACTGACATACTAGGAAATCAAAACCAACTCCAAGAAAAAGTTTAAAAACAAATGTGTAATCACTAACATAATGAAATGATTTTATAAAACTTTATTATCTGCTAGAGATAGGCAACACAACAATGGAAAAAAGATGTTCAGCTGTAGAAAATATTGAAGCTAGACTTTCCTAAAACATTAATTCTCTTTTCCCTTCAGAAGTCAAGCCCCTTTTCCAAATTATTCCTATTCAAAAGTCATACAGTGCCATGAACCAAAGGGATGTTTATGATATCTTAAAATGGGTCAGTAAACTATAGCCACAGGCTAAATGTGGCCAGCCAACTGTTTTCTTACTTGCTTACATATTCTCTATCACTGTTTTTGCACTACAGCAGCAGAGATGAAGAGGTACAATAGAGACCATGGACCAAAAAGACGAAAATGTTTACTAACTGGCCTGTTGCAGAAAAGGTGTGCAAACCACTATCCTAAAAAAATCTCACTGCCGTGATTGCAGTGATTAAACAGATTTTTTTCTTCAATACTAAAATTTTCACAAAAATTATATATACATTTCCTTTTCAACTCCTTCAATAAAATAAAATGCCCCATCATTTGCCCCTTTGTGTGATTTCTAAATTACAGACAAGCGTCTCATCTATCCAAGTTAAATTTTTTTCTAATATACATTTTTAAATGTCATGGAGTTCTAAGTGGTAGGCACCTGATTTTGTTTCTTAAAACTACCTCCCACACCCCCATAGTCAGTACCGATGCTTGGAAGAGGCCTAAGAAAGGCCTAAAGAAGGCTAGCCAAATACACACTACTCTGAACACAAAGATTACCTATGATAATTTTCTTAGTGGATGTGAAACACAAGCAAGCTTTCATTTCAAAGACAACACAACTACAATAAGAGACCTATGTGTCCTACAACAACAAAAAATAATTCCCAATTTCTAATAAAATGCTGCAACAGCCCATTTCTCTAAGGAAAGTTGTACCTTTAATCTTTGGTACAGTATTCAGCAACAGTGCACAGACAAAACACAAAACAAAAATAGTCACAGAACTCTGCTATACTTTATGGAACTATTATAATGAAAAATGTTATATGTTTTGCATTTCTTCTTTTGCTCTCTTTTCCCAAGCATTTCTGTTTAATATTAAGAGTTTACAAATGTGAAAACTATATTATATCTGAGGCAATTAAGTATAAATTAGGAAAATCTGCATACCAGGAACTAGGCATCTAATTTACTAATTTGAAATACAGATTTACAAAACAGTGGTTAAAGTATTTAATAAGCAGTTATTGTTAGAGTTTCTTAAACATAAAAATATTCTTTAAATATTTACATACATGAGAATTTTTACTACAATATAAACACACTTTCTATCTCAAATCCTGATTTTATAAGAGGCAAGAGTAGTACAGTTCAAAGAGCACTGAATCAGAAAACATGAATTCTAGTCTTGTCCAGGCCCCACAAAGGAATTATGTGCCTAAGGTCTTAAAATCTAGGGGCTTCTGTTCTGAAGAACAAAAGTTGCACTAGATAACTTATAAGAACTTTTTCAGCTATAAAATTTTATGATTTCATGAAATTTTTAAAAGTACTATAAATATCACATTAGAAAAATGTATAATCCTCCTTGAAAGTGTCATTTAGAAAAATGATATCCACAAAAATTTCTTCTACAGTGCTTAGTGTCATGAAGTCACTGAATTTACCTGAAATCAGGATATGCTGTTAAAAGAGGATATTCCATTTCCTGATCATTATTTTAAAATTCAGAGCTCTTTTCAGAATGCTGCTAAGCCTAAAACCTTCATTTTCAATGAAAGTTGACTCAGAACTTCTTCCTTTTCTCCCCAACCACTCCAAGTACCAATTGTGGATGATTAAGTGCAGTAACAAGAAAGTAGTTAATATTACAGATTCTCCCAACACCTCACAGAAACTATCATTCAATCACCTTTTACCTGGGAACTTAATCTTTTTCATTTTTCTATATATTTAATCATGTTTTTTACATTCTAGTCATAAAACAAAATCCCAAACATTTTTTATATTTAATAGCATTGCTTTTATAAAACAGATTATCTTCTTTCTTCCAAATAACAATTACTATCTTTCTTCTATTTCTTTTTTTAAGATTTTATTTATTTGAGAGAGAGAGGGAGAGAGAGAAAGAGTGCACACGTACATGTGAATCAAGCAGATACCACGCTGAGTGCAGAGCCCAACACAGGGCTCGATCCCACGACCCAGGAGATTATGACCTGAGCTGAAACCAAGAGTCGGACGCTCAAAGTGACTGTGCCACCCAGGCACCCCACTTTCTTCTATTTCTAAGATAAATCTTTTTTCATATTTTAAATTTTTGAAATCAGATGTCTCCTGGAGTTGGTGACTTCTTGACTTCATATCACAGTTTAAGGCTACGTTTTTCATCAGTAATGGTACATATAATAATGATGTGTCTTTTTATTTTATTAACATATAATGTATTATTTGCTTCAGGGGTACAGGTCTGTCAATCAGCAGTCTTACACAATTCACAGCACTCAACATAGCACATACCTCCCCAATGTCCATAACCCAGCCACCCTATCCCTCCCCTTCCCGCCCCAGCAAACCTCAGTTTGTTTCCTGAGATTAAGAGTCTCTTATGGTTTGTCTCCCTCCCCAGTCCCATCTTGGAATACTATGCAGCCATAAAACAAAGCAAAACAAAACAAAACAAAACAAAACAAAACAAAAAACAACAAAATCTTGCCATTTGCAATGATGTGGATGGAACTAGAGGGTATTATGCTAAGCGAAATATAAGTCAATCAGAAAAAGACAATTATCATATGATCTCTCTGATATTAGGAATTTGAGAGGCAGGGTTGGGGGTTGTGGGGGGAAAGGAGAGGAAAAATAATGATGTATCTTTCAACTAAAGGCATCTTAGACTGGTGAAAACCCAAAGTACCTGTCATTTGTAGATCATTTTTTCTAATTTACCAAATGTTTCAGTTTCATCCACTAGAATGTAAACTCTGTTGGGACAGGATTTATTTCAATGTCTATTACTATATTTTTATCTATATGGAAATTATTACTATTAGTAGTAGAATATCTATGCAGACATTATAAGAAACACTAAAGTTTTTTAAGCTGTTACTAAAATGCCAGGTACTGTGTCAAGCACTTGACGTGCATTTAATTCTAACAATCTAAAATTTGTTAGTACTATCATCTCCAATTTACAAATGAAGAAACAAAGGCATAGAGAGGTTAAGGAAATTGAGGAAATTGCCCTAGGTCCTGTTCACTGCTTTAACCCCAACATAAAGCCTGTTGCAGACTAAGCATTCAATAAATATTTACTGAACAAGTGAATGAATGAATGCTTGCAAAGGAATGTAACAACAGCCCACTTAGACAAACAGGGTCATTACTAAAGTAAGTCACAGAGAAAATGCACAATAAATACAAGCTTGAAAGGTTAGTTAACTACTTATACCTGGAATCCTAGAATCTGTGGTATGGTAGTTGAGTCAAAAAGTGGCTCAGAGTATCTGCTCTGGAATCAAAATACCTAAATTCAAATCCCAGCTCTGCTCTTAGTGATGCATGACCTTCAGCTATGGTATTTATGCATCTATACGTCAAATCTTTCTCACTTGTAAAATGGAGATGAAAATAGGACCTACACAAGGTTGTTGTGATGAGTAGAAGTTAAAACAAAATAAAAAAGACCATAACATAGTGAATGAGCTCAAACAAAGAGAGTCACATTATTTAGAAGTTAATTGAACAAACAAGATGAGCCTCTTTGGCTCCAGAGATACGTTCCTAATTTCAAACCTCTTCTAATCCTGCTTGAGGTTTCGCATTATCAGGCAATCGATGTCAGCATATGAGGATGATTCAGGATCCTGGGACTAACTAGAATGGCCTAGACAAGGAAGTTCTTCTAGGCATCTCCAGGTTAGTCAGTGGCCATTTTCTCCAACAGAAAAGACTGGGCTAAGAGAATACAGCATATGGGGACTTGCTCTGTATCTCTCCACTTCTGAGGATAGGACTGTTGCCTAAGACAAGGCTGACTGATGATTTACTGCCCAGCTTGCTCTCTCCTCCCGACTATGACCCTGAAAAGGGTGAATATTTAAGCTACTATGGAGCTGAGGCAGAGTACTAGAGTCAATTGTCAATTGTGTAATGTGCTACCTTGCATTAAGGCAGAGGCCTTTCTGTAAGTTTTTTCTTTACCTGTAAAGCACTTAAAACAGTTTCTAGTACATAATAAGCACTAAATGAATATTACCTAATATTATTAGCCCAGTATAATTTAAATCCCTTCCCTACCTCAGTGCTTTACTCCCTGATATAATACCTATTTTCCGAAGAGATCTGCTACTTTAACAGCATTTTCAATTTTCCAAAATCTTAGATCGTTAAAGCACTTCATAAAGGGAATCTTATAACATTTTCTCCAACTCACAATATGAATTCAGAACACCCATAATTTAAATGATATTCAGAAAAAAAGAAGTAAACTTCAAGCTTATTTATTTTTCAAATCCCACAGAAACTTAAATGAGACAGGGAGGAGGAGAAAATAGTGTTGTAATTAGATACTTTTATAAGCATGAAAAAAATCTCTCATTCTGAAAGCACAAATATTTCTAAAGCTAAGTAAACAATATATCCATGTTCTATTTAAAATGTGCTTCCTGGCTGCAAACCTCAGTTTCATGGGTAATTTGAGAAACTTCAAATAGTCAAAATAATTGATTTAACACACACAGGATAATAGGGACTAGAGTATATCATAATTCTCTGCTCAATTTGTTAAACATTTTAAGTTTAGAAATTAAACTCTTGATAAGAAACAGTCCTTTCATGGTCTGTCATTTTTGAACTCGTCATATGGGTCTGACCTGAATGTTAGTATAGAAAACATAGAAACAATAAACAAATTAAAATAATAACTATTCTATAGCTCAATATTATGTAGAAATGCCTCTTAGTTTATGGAATTTTAAATTTTTCTATGTTTTCTATTTCTTTAAAAATGCATAAAATTGGTTTAGTATGTTGGGATTTTATACTTTTGGTACCTATCAATAGCTGTTTTTTTCAATTTCTAGGAACTGTCCAATTCGGATAGCTGAAGAACAAAAAATATACACGTGAAGGTTTCATATGTTTTGGTTTTTAGGTGCCAGCATTCTAATTAGATAAAACAATTACTTTCTAGGCAATGCTGGCCATCACACAATTTTAAAAAACAAAAACAGAAAAAAAAGAAAAAAAAAAGAGAAAACAACGTATCACTCTGAGATTCTTATAGCTATAAAAAACAATCTACATAAGACTTAGTGCACCTAAGATACAACCAAAAGTCTCTACTTTCGATCATTAGAATTACGTTTGTTTATCAGCCTCATTGTTGTTTTCTTTCTTTCTATTATTTTTTTTAAGTAGGCTCCATACTCAGAGTGGAGCCCAATGGAGAACTTGAATTCATGACCCTGAGATCAAGACCAGAACTGAGATCAAGAGTTAGACACTTAACTGAGCCACCCAGGAGCCCCTCGTTGTTGTTTTCTGAAACATCAATGAACCTGACCAAAAATTTTTCTATACAAAGGAAACACCACAGAATTTATTTGACCTTGGTTTGAATAAGCCACGGAGGGAGGGAGGTATACAATGCACAATACGATGAAGACTATTAGGGGAAATGATATCTGGAGGCTGCAAATCATTAGCATCTCTAAAATATGTGCAAATTCCTACTGGGCCAAATTGCCCACAAAAACAGGATATTCCTATCAAGTGTCCTGCCTGGTTTCTCACACCATTTTATTTCAAAAGCATTTATGAGAACTCTGCTACGTATACTACCTCCCATCTGGTTCATATTTAACAATGTATCCCACCCTGTTCCTTTTTAGGCTCCAAAAATGTCTCTGATGTCACATAAATGTGGCAGGTCATACTGCTTCAGCAAACTTCTGGCTTCTTTTTCTTCTCTTGTAGTTAAGGTGAACTTGAGCTACCTGTAACCTTTTATGACACCTCACCTCAGAAGTAATAAGAGAGTCCAAGTACTTTAACTCATAAATTAACAAGACCAGTAGGTATTCATAGGTTATCCAATGGGTAGAGTGAAGAGCAGGGCAGACTACCTCCTAATAATAGTCAACTAATGACAGTTCATATTCTCATCTGATGAGGCAGCTCTACCCAGGAAGGAAGAGAGCACCAATGTCTCTTACAGACTTTAATACTAGGGACCTAAAAGGTCCCTTCTACCATCACTGTAATTACCATAAGCAAAACTTTTTTTTTTTTTTTAAGATTTTATTTATTTGTCAGAGAGAGAGCGAGAGAGCACACAAGCAGGGGAAGCAGCAGGCAGAAGGAGAAGCAGGCTCCCCCCCTGAGCAGGGAGCCCAATGCATAGGGCTCCATCCCAGGACCCCGGGATCATGACCCGAGCTGAAGGCAGACGCTTCACTGAATAACACCCAGGCATCTCAAGCAAAACTTTTCTAATCAATATATACATCAAGAAGGTATGCACAAAGCACATAAATTAACATTCTCCACATGAAGTACTTGTAATACATAATCTTTAAAAGGACCTCTAAACATTTGTAGAGGAAAAAAAATCATACTTGTAAACAGTACAAATACACACACACATACACATCTATATACATACATATATACACACACATACACACACAGACACATCTGTTTGAAATGATATAAATAATCTTTATTACTTGAAATTCAGGAACAAAACTATTAATACTAATTTTTATTCTACTGTAACTATATTTTAGGAAACATAATCCAGAGAATACTAAAATCTGTAAAATAATACCTGTTATTATAATTGGTTTTACTGTATTGTATAATTATTCTTAATGGAGTTTTGTTTATAGTTTTTATCATATGTATATAACAACCCAAAGTTTGACAGGCAGTACTAGGGGTCTCTGTAAATAATAAGCAATAGGGGCGCCTGAGTGGCTCAGTGGGTTAAAGCCTCTGCCTTCAACTCAGGTCATGGTCCCAGGGCCTTGGGATCGAGCCCCGCATCGGGCTCTCTGCTCAGAGGGGAGCCTGCTTCGCCCTCTCTCTCTGCCTGCCTCTTTGCCTACTTGTGATCTCTCTCTCTATGTCAAACAAATAAATAAAATCTTAAAAAATAGTAATAATAATAAGCAATAAAAATTAACTCAAATGCCCCAAATGGATATCAAGTGTTTAAAAAAAAAAAAAAATGCATATGGAAGTATTATAAAGTGATAACATGAAATAGTTGGGTATAAGAGGAAAAACACTGCATGAATTAAAAAAATGTCTCTATTTAGGCTAAATGTATTAATAAATAAAATTTGTATAAGAAATGCTATTTACCTTACAATGTAATTACCAATATTTAATGGTAGTCCTTTTAAATATTTCTTACCTGCCCCTTTCAACTGCTAAGGCATCAAGTTCATCAAAGAAAATAATAGAAGGGGCCACCGCTCTCGCTTTTCGGAAGATCTGGTGAAAAGAGTGCCACATTAGCTAAAGATCAGCAAACTTCAGAAAATTCTGCAGTTGGTTTTAGTTTGAAAACTATGTTAGGAACTAAATCTGTTATGTACAAGTCAACCAGCCCAATCGTGACCTTTGGCTGGTAACTTTACTTCTCTAAACTTCAATTTCCATATCTAGAAAATGAAGATAATGATAAATACTTGCCTCAGAAGATTATTTTTAAGAACTGAATTTAAAAAAATGCAAAGCATTTAGCATAGTGCCTGGAATATAGTAAGAGCTCATTAAATGACAGCTATTATTAACAATCATAAACACATGTTTAAAAGAAAAACCATAAACATGTAAAATCAGTTATAGCTTAGCATATAAAATACCCATAAACCCAAAAGCCACACTCCTTGCTCATTTCTCTGAAGACTGTGCAGGAAAGTAATGGTTGATGTAAAGCCAGAACAAGAAAAATGACCAAACCTTGGAAGTGCAAAGGCTGATTAGACCAGAAGTCAATCAGACTACCAACAATAGTGACTGGCCAGCCAGCCAGTCACGAGGGCAAAAATGTGGAAACAGGCTAGAAAAAGTCAGCACAGGCAGAAAGAAATCCAAATGCGTGTTATCTGTAACCTAGGCCCCCATCTTCTGGTCACAAGGATCACGACCATAAAAATAAGGAACAGTTACCAAAATATTAATATTAAGTAATATTGCCTTTTTCTTATTTTAACCAATGATGATACTGTTGTTGTTAATGTTTCCTACAATTACCACTGCCCACATTTTCAAGGAAAAAAAAAGGACAAAAAGTAACTTAAGATTTTTTTCTTAGATGAAAAACCAAGTATTCCAATCTCTAATACTCTTGGGTTGGTACCCAGTTATTCACAAATGGAGGCCATCCATTCCATTGCTATTTGTGTGTTCTTGTCCTTGTTTAGCTTCTGTAAGGTTACAGAGTGTCTGTGTGAGGCAGGCCAACCTCTATTTAGGAAAGCCAAGACTTGTGGTCAAATTGCTATAGTTACCCAACTCCAAGTGCCCTGATTTTGCATAAATTTACCAGTTGTACAGCTTCCGCAATATGGGTGAGCGGCCTATCAATTAGGCACTGGCTTTAAATCTTAGAAGGGGGGATGCATTGTCTAAGTCACCAGGCAAAGGTAAAATAATTAAAATAAGGAGAGTACAGTGACATTTTCATATACTAAGCTTATTCTATTTAAAGGACTACATAATTTAAAGGATTTAAATCTCATTCTGAGATCAAGCATTCCTTGCAAGTACAGGTGTATTCTTTTTTTTTAATGAAATGAGGGCAGTTTTTAAAATCTTTATTTGGTAAAACTAAATGCTTGTAGTATTATGATGTTTAAAGACAAAGACAAAGTACTATAGATGATCGAAAGTACATTTTTAAATAATAAAATAATGTTTGCCTGAAGAACAAATATACCACTAGAATTTGGATTTGGAAATTTCAGCATCTACAACCCAAGACAAAATGGAAACCATACAGAAGGACAGAAGGATGGTTCCCCTACACAGAGTTCCACTTCAAGGCATAATCATCTTACCTCTCTAACTGCTCTTTCAGATTCACCAACATATTTATTCATTAATTCAGGCCCCTGCATGAAAAGAAAACAATTGTTCAATGTCCTTGTAAATGTAACCACATGTATGTCTTTCGATAAAAGAGAAAATGGATACATAAAAGAAGAAAAAGAGAAAAAAAATAAAAATCGGCTCTCAACTAAATTGGCTCCTTTAGCATAGTTATTTTCATTAGGTGTTATTTACGTCTCAAAAATTAAAGCCATTCTATATTTCAAAAACTAGACATCAATGCAAAGGAAAGGCTGTGACTAAACATAATAGTTTAACTTCTTCATCTACCTGTCAAAGCATATTTTTACTACATATCAGGCATGGTGCTAGGTACTGAAGATAGAACAGTCTAATTGGAAGACCAACAAAGAGATACCATCCATGTATCAGTGGCCGGTTCTGAGTAGTCTACATGTCATTTTGATCCCAGTCCACTAGATCAATTTCCCTCTCTGACAAGAAACAAGACCTCAGGGCTATTCTTCTTATGACTCCATAATAATTCCTGAGAATGGAATGGAAGTCATGTAATCCATGACATTATTTCACAGTCCCCGAGTGTTTCCTATATAAATGCCACTCTCAAGCTCTCTGCTCTCACTTGACTTAGCCATGTAGACACTGACTATATGAATCTGCAGGGTCAAACATGGTCTTCTCAGCTGATTTAAATGAGTACAGTGAGAGAAATTTCCCACAGCTGAGAAAGACACCTAGCATTATAGGCCAAACTTTATACCAGTGTTTGAAGGGAATAGCTGTAGTTCTCAGTACAGGGTTTTTTTGTTTTGTTTTTATTGATTTTTAATTTTTTATTTTTGGGGGGGGTGAGGCAGAGGGAGAGAGAGAGAATCTTAAGTAGACTCCATGCCCAGTGTGTGAGCCCAACACAGGGCTCAATCTCACAACCCTGAGATCATGACCTGAGCTGAATTCAAGAGTCAGATGTTTAACTGAATGAGCCACACAGGCGCCCCTTGTTTTGTCTTCAATATCCCATGACTTTTGTGATGTGATGACTACATGTCATCAGACAATAGATAGGTTTGCAATAAAAAAAGAAAGCCTATTGTTTTTCACACAATATATGATACTTTAGATATTTAGGAAAGAAAAAATGTTAATTCAAAAATTTAAATGTCAAAAAAAACCCAGGAATAAACAAAAAAATGTGCATCTTTGAATCAGTGCTATGCAGTATATCACTTGGAGATGAGCCACTTTTATAGGGATTCTCCTGTTGATGGCCAGTTAGTAAAAATTTGTGGAACTTTATTACTGAAGTGCATACGTTTCACCTTTGGTACCCCTTCTAAAATACCTGAACACAGGAAAGGAAAAGAGGTTTTCTATCAGCTGGATAAAGTGTTGAATGGCAGATATCTGAAGGGAGATTTGGAGAGAGGCTGAATGAATAGACACTTTGAAGGTGACAAGGGTCATTGTCATTGTCATGGTGTGATCCTCTGACTGATGAGGGTTTAGCAGTGTTGGTGGTCTTGAGACTTTGTTCTAAGGGAGTTATCTCCTATGGCTGGAGGGGGGTTGGGAGGAACGCAGATGGACAAGTGGAAATCAGCACAGGGCTAGCAGTGGCAGCCACCTAACATGAGGTATCAGAGATCAAGAGGGTAAGGAGAACTTCA
>CM052899.1:86463199-86478944 GCA_028534135.1 Potos flavus
GTGTACAGTATGGAAGATGTCAAGAAAGAACATGGAGGGGCAGAACAGGATAAGGAAAGCATTGAGGGGACAAGATGGCCTCGTACTGGGTATCCGAGCCCTAGTGGAGTAAGAAAAGTACATGTGGGGAAGAGCAGCACAGCAGAGGTTGCTAAACTCAGTGGGATGAGGAGGGTGTTACAAGAGGTGGGGAGTGGTGGGAAAAGAAGATGGTGGCATCACCTTGACAGGTGAGGAGTATGTTTGTTCTGGAAGAAAAGGGGCAGAGGCAGTAAAGGGGAATTATATTTAGAAGGACTGATCAAATAAATAATTAAGGATAATAGTAGCCAGTTTCCTCACTATTAGAGGAGTTGTAAATATATAAATAAAGAAAATGAGAATGAATTCTGCTGTACTGAACTGAAATTGGAATTATCAGTATAAATCCAAGACTTTCAATATATTTAGGTAAATAAATATAAAAACGTGTGTGCAAATATATACACCCATGTGTGTGTACATGTATGCATGTATGTGTGTATATGTATACATACATACACATTCATATTCCTGAGCTCTGTCCCCTCAGAGAGCCTGAGAGTTGCCATATCCCAATAATAATAAGCACGTCTAGCACCCAGAGCGTGGCTTTTAAATTCTAAAAACTTGGATTCCAAATTCTCCACCAAAAGGGCCTCTTAAAGAAATGGCAGATTCCAAGGCTAGGTAGGATAGGTGATGTACAAAATGAGTCTGGAAATCTTACTGCCTAGATAGTAAGAAAGTGCTCAAAGAGATGGAAACCTGCCATTAACATTTGTTAAGGAACAAGATAGTTATACAGTCTCAAAGTAACTACCCACAGAGCAATAGTAACTTCATGGGGCTAACAGTAATTTTACAGTGGAGAAGCTTGGCAGACACCATAATCGAAGTTAGCATTAGCAGCAATGAGACAATTTAAAATCAAGTATCTCCTGATAAGATGCAATGAGAAGAACACAGCATTATTTCTATGAAAAATCTGAATCTAACCATGAGTAAATATCAAAAAAACCAAAATTGAGAGATATTTTACACAATACCTGACCTGTAATGTTCAAAAATGTCAAGGTCACAGAAGTAAAGGAAGGCGTGAGGACCCGTTCCCAATTGAAGAAGACTTAAGAGACATGACAGATAAATACAGCACATGATTATGGACCAGATCATTTTGTCATAAAGGACAGTACAGGGACAAGTGACAAAACTTAAATGGTAATAATAATGTTCTTTTCTAATTTGATAGTTGTACTATGGTTACACGACAGAATGTATTTTTTATACTAAAGTTTTCAAGGTGATAGAACATACAGCAGCAACTTATTCTCAAATGCTTTAAGGAAAAAAAAATTATTTGTGACTACTCCTGCAAACTTTCTATAAAGTTTAGACAGTTCATAAAAATAGAAGAAAGAAACACTTGATCCACAGACAGAAATATTAGAGTGAGACAAATAAACAAGATGTGATATACACAGACCCAGAAATAACAGAAATGATAAAATTAGCAATGTCTTAAGAACAGGTATTATAAATATAATAGCCACTGTAGTGAGACAATCAATAAACCTGAAGACAGAATATCCAAAGATTTAAAATATGTGTAGAGATCCAGAAAAAAGCATAAGGAGAGAAACAGAAATATATATAAATTTGATAAAACCAATGAAACCACAGCTCTAAAAAACTCAACAAACCCCAAATATGATGGGAGAAAGAAAAAATCACACCAAGCACATCAAGATCAAGTTGTTGGAAACTAGCAATAAAGTTACAAACTTCAGAGAAGTTAGAGAACAAAAAGACACATTACATGTAAGCAAACAAAAGAATCAGTACTGGCTTCTCATCCAAAACCATATAAGCCAGGTGACATTAGAACAAAAGTACTGCAAAAAACAACCATCATGCTAGAATAGCATATCCTTAAATACCGCAAGCAAACAAAAGACTGTATCAGATAAACAGAAGCTGAGAGAAAGTATCACCAACAAATCTCTACTACAAGAAATGTTAAAGGAAGTTCTAAAGCCAGAACGGCAGGGCACCTGGGTGGCTCAGTCGGTTAAGCCTTGGACTCTTGATTTTAGCTCAGGTCATGATCTCAGGGTTGTGAGACTGAGCCCCACATTGGGCTCTGTGCTGGGTGCGGAGCCTACTTAGGATTCTTTCTCCCTCTCCATTTGCCTCCCCCCCATCTCTCTCCCCTCTCTTAAAAAAAAAAAAAAAAGCCAGGAGAGAATTTGTATCAGTTACAAAGAAATGAAGAGTGTTGGAAACGGTAAATATATGGCTAAATATTTTTCATTAATTTCTTAAAAAGACAACTGACCATCTAAAGCAAAAGTAATAATATGCTGTGGGGTTTATACATATGCAGAGATAAAATATAGAATATAGCACAAAGGAAAGTATATTTTAAGAATCTTATAAAGTACTATAGTATTGGGAGGTAAACTATAAATTAAGTTTGTATACTATAAACCTAGAGTAAGTTTTTTTTAAAAAGTAAAACAAAGAGGTTTAGCTATTAAGAAAATAGAAGAGATAAGACAAGATACAAAAACATACTCAACTATTCCAAAAGAAGACAGAAAAGGAAAAAAAAAAACAGATGGGAAAAACGGACAAAAATTATGGGCATTAAAAAGTCTTTCAAATTATAAATATGTCTGACAAAAAGAAGACAATCTTTAAAAATAAAAAAATCTGTTTTTTATATACTACCTCCACAATGGATGCTTCAAATATATTGAAATATGATAGTATGGCAACAAATGAGTGTATTAGAACACATGGGAATCAGGGTGGAACAGTCAAGGATGAGAATAAGAAAAGAATAGGAAAAGTATCTCAACATTCAGGCTAACAAAACCCAGCTGCTCCAAGGACACTGCCTTTAGCCACGTTCACTTAAGAGGAGTTATTTGATAGCATCAACACAGAAATCCTTAAGTAATAAGAGAAACAGTTTTATCTTTCTGCCTTTTTTTAATTAATCCAAGATGATGCGTTAGTAAATTTTATATAACATTAACAAAGTTTTTCCCTAAAAAACAAAACAAAAAACCTCTTATCTATTTCTTACATCTGTTTTCCTCTTTTCTTTAAAATAATCTTTTAAAAATTATCTCAGGGTAATAGATTATACATAATCTAAAAAATTAGTACTTGAGGCTAATTAGGGGGACAGATGTATTAAAAACAAAATTATGACATATTATAAAATATCATCTAACATTTAAGGTACTTTTACATCTGTGACTGAAATCTACCAACAACCAGGAAACACATAAACCATCGGTAAACAAACAGGTTTTTAAGAAAACTTGCTTGGGACAGTGCTTTTGATGACTACACTTTATAATTAGTACACCAACTGTCTATACACTGGTACCTAAACTGTCTCTAAGCAATCACATTTATATAATGAAATTGTTTTTAAGCTTGTTTCCCCAAAAAAAGCTATAGAGAGACTTCATGACTCTAATCTCATCGCTAATGATTTAATTATCTTAATTTCTTAAATAATGCAAGCCAAAACAGATTTATTTTCAATGAAGACAAAGGATGAAACATTAGTCATGCTGAAGCAGAGTGTTCTCCCTTTTTAAAGGATTTTGAATAGCAACGACTTAATATCAAATCAATTTTACAAGCTTGTTTTTAAGACACACGTTAGACCATGTAATAGGAACACAAAATTTACACTTATAGCCATCAGTGAGATAAATAAACCTGAAGGCATTTTCCTGAGTACTGTGGAATTGAGAAGACAAAATATAAAAAGCCAGACAGTAACTATTTTATACTCTATGGGCCACAAATGCCTTGTGTCACATATTTCTCTTTTTTTACATCCCATTAAAAACGTAAAATTCATAACTAGAGGGCTAGATTAAAACAAGCTGCAGGCTGGATTTGGCCCAGAGGCTGTGTAATTTGCTGACCCCTTATCTAGATTAATCTCACACAACTTGAAATTGTTCATTTCTGTCAACAAGATCAAGTCACCAAAAATATCAATGACATTTTTGGTGACTAAAAAACCTGGACTTAAAAATATTAAGAAAACTGATTAAAACATTAAGGAAAAAAATTAATGATACTTTAAAAAGCAATTTCAAAATACCTAGTTACGTTTAAGATGTTCATGGCCAATGACAGTAACTTCTAGGTATATATACCATAGAGAAACTCTTGTACGTATGCCAAAGGAGACATATACAAGAATATTACAGAAGCATTGTTTGCAACCAAAAATAAATCCTAAACCTGGAATTCATGAATATGAAAATGGGTGAAATAGCTAAAGAAGTATAACCTTCCTATTATAAAATAAGTCATGGAGATAAAAAGTACAGCATAGGGAATATAGTCAATATTGTAAAAACACGATACGGTGACAGATGGTGACTACACTTGTGAGCAATGAGTAATGTACAGAATTGTTGAAACAATATGCTGTACACTTGAAACTAGTATAACATTGTTTGCCAATTATACTTCAGTTAAATGAGTGAGTAAATGGTGGTGTCCTCATAAAATGGAGTTTTATACTATTAGAGTGTAAATGAATGGCTACGCTAGGGAGACAGTTTGGAAGGAGGGAGACCAGCAAGAAAGCTGTTGTTATGTAGCCAAAATGCACTGCTTATATATTATTTATAACCAAGAGTAAGAGAGTTCATAATGTTTTGCCAAATTTTTAAAGATTGTAGAACAGTTGTAATTTTCCCCATGGATCATTTTTGCATGGTTTCACCTCACCTGATCATTTTTAGTCCTGTACTACAGTGCAAAACAATGTCTGACGGTTCATAATATATACAGTCAAATAAATAAAGCAGGTGCTGTTCATTTACAATATGATAAATTATACTTTTACCCAAAGACGACTGTGGACAAACAGTTAATACAGTGAACAATAAAACAAGAATCAGGGCCCACTCAATAAAACAAACCATAGTTAATTAGGAAAATGGGTTTTTGTCAGGGAGGAGGTCAAAGAAGGTAGAGTGAGGAAAGGGTGAGAAATTTTTATGTAGAATGTTATTCCATTTAGGGTAACTAATTAAGCAAGTGTGCCCTGATAATAATCAGAAAGGAAATTGCTGGTGTCACTGTTGTTTTTAATGTAATTATTATCGTGTCAAATCTGAATTATTATTATTCTTATAGCAACTCTCCATAAAAGTCAAGGGCATGACATAAAATAGTAATCCAGTGAAGACATCTTTATATTCAGGCAATATATATACAATGCATATACACTGCTTTTTAATTATCTGGCTTAACTGAAGGAAAGTTACTAGAGAATCTGGAGAAATGATTATTGTTCTCCACAGATTATCTAAAAAAGATGACTTGAACATCAGTGTTGAAAAGTACAAGACTATGATCATTTCGTGATCTCTAAGAATACAATATCGATATCCTACTATTAATAACAGAAAAATTAATGTTTTAAATATATGATGTTTAGGCGAACAGACTTGATATTTTTTTGAAATGTGAAAATATGGCATATAACCTCAACTACTAAGGGTCATTCCTCTACTACATAAAGGTAAGCTACAGGAAACCTGTAAATAAGAAACAATGTTGTTTTTTTTCTTCAAAAAACAAAAGAAAAAGGAAAAAAAACAGATTTGAACATCTAACCTAAAGAATTTTGCACTATAAAGAAAATATGGGTTGGAAAAATTAAAGTATTACTAACAAGTCATAGCAGTAATAAACAAACTTCTGCAGGAGGGGAGCCTGGGTAGCTCAGTCAGTTAAGCAGATGCCTCTGGCTCAGGTCATGATCCCAGCGTTCTGGGATCCAGCCCCTCCTTGGGCTCCCTGCTCAGCAGGGAGTCTCCTTTCCCTCTGCCCCTCCCCCAACCGTGCTCTCTCTCTAGCGCACAGGCTCTCTCTCCCTCTCTCTAATAAATAAGAAATCTTAAAAAAAAAAAAAAAAAAAGACTTCCATAGGGCCCCTAGAGAACATATGATTTTGCAGAGACTACTATGCTGATGAATCTTACCTAGATGACTGGCCTGCAAAATGCAACCCAGTAGCTACACTGATATGTTACATGGGTTCAGAATTCTATAAGAAGTCAAGGCAGTATCATAACCAAGAAAGATCTATTTTGAGCTTAAAGTTCAAATAGCCAAAAATCACTGTATTCTGGCATAAAGAGTTGCAAAAGATTAAATTCAGTTTAAGACATATATTACATTTTATTCTAATAGGAGACTTAAGAATCGTAAGCTATGATGCTATACTTTTTGTTCTCTTTGAGGCCAAATATATATCCAATTCTTAAAACAGAAGAAAGCAGCAACTAGTGTCAACTAATTTCATGAAATCTTGCTAAATGTTTCATATGTATTATCATCCCTGCTTACAACAGTCCTATGAGATGGATATTCTTATCATAACTTGAAAGAAAAAAATATTAAGTGAAGAAAGTTTAAGTTATTTGCAAAAAGTCACACAGCTTAATAAATGGCAGAACTGGCATACAAGTCTCTTAACCAGCACACCTGACAATTAGAGGAAATGCCCTAAAAGTTTGGCTATCAACAGGAATATAGGATAAGCAAAAGATTAGAATATAAGCACTATGTTAAGCATACTCAGAATGTTAGTGGGAAGGCTTTTGGAGTCATTTAATCTAACCTACTTCATTTAAAACCTGAGGAAAACAAAGTGCGAAGAAGTTGAATGAAATGCCAAAAGCCCAAAAAAGTTAAATGGCAGAAATAATGAGAAAAATGAAAGATTTTGGTTCCTAGACAATTATTCTTTCTAAAAACTATGATGTGTTCTATTTGCTCCAAGCCCTTCTAAAAATAAAAAAAAAAATTTAAAAAGGAAACGTGCCCTTAAGAGTTTACATGGTGGGGCACCTGGGTGGCTCAGTCAGTTAAGCATCTGCCTTGGACTCAGGTCATGATCCCAGGGTTCTGGAATCAAGCCCCACATCGGGCTCCTTGCTCAGCGAGGAGAACCTCCTTCTCTCCTTCTCCCTCCCCTCTCCCTCTGCCTGCCCTTCCCCCTGCTTGTGCTCTCTCTCTGTGTCAAATAAATAAATAAAATCTTATAAAAAAAAATTTTTTTTACATGGTACTAGCAATTCAAATTCAAAAGTATTTGTGGGAGCAGAACAAATGACAAGCGCAAAGTGTAATTCTCAATAAATAGCTGCTAACATGGGTTAATTTGAAAATAAGAATTTTATTAATTTCTATTATAAACAAGAGACCATTTATATCAAAATATAATAAGAGTTAGGTATAAGTAGTATGGTTTATAAGTGCTACATATGCTCATAAGTTTTTTAACTCTTTAAAAAAGTAATACATAAATCCATAAAATAGATAGGGTTGATGGGACGAGATAAGGTTATTTCTTTTCCAATTTTAATTACCAAATAACTGTGGTATGTTAGTCCTGCCACATTTCACCTGCCCAGATAATGCGCTTTCACTCATAAGAGTGATCAAGAAAAACTACCAAAAATAAATTAAGTACCATAAGTAGGCTTATTTTGGAGTAATGTTATTCTTCATGCTTCCACGGTTAAGATTTCAAGTGTTCAAGTTTGCAAAACAAAAATAACATAAATTCATGTAAAGATCTGTACAGCTGTGCTATTAATCCAGTGAGAACTAAATCTGACTTATTTTTTACTATTTCATGATTTTATATCCTATCAGTCACAAACTCAAGTATAATACTTACACCTCAAGCTCATGCAAAATTGCCTTGCATTTTTGTTCCTTTAATCAGTACTGAGTTTTTTCCAGTCTTCCCAAGGGCTTTTTAAACGTGTTTGACACCTCCCTATTGCTTTTGGCTATTACAATTCAAACCAAGTTTTTATAAGTTCTAAAATGTCTAGGGAAGGCAAGTTAACCTAAGTGTTAACTATGGTTAAATGTTATGGAATATACTCATAAAAACCCAAATTCACATGAGATAGAATTACATATATGTAATGTGAGTAAAGGATCTTGAAAATTAATAAAAAGTACGACATCAGCACATACAGAAGGCCATTTGGGAAAGTACTTCAAAAGGTTTGAAAACAGGCATTAAGTACTAGGCAAGAAATACCTTGGGCAAGTAAAAACCTTAAAAAGCGAGAGGGGCTAGCAGAGAAGGGAACAGAATTCAAGCCATTCCTCTCAAAAAAAAGTACGACACAAACCTTCCCCATAACTTATTCTTTCAGGAAACAAAAATGACACATTTCAGAATTTGCACAGCAGCACCATGCTGACTACAATTCGACTGGCGGTAAAGTCTGAATGTAGACATGCTCACAGAAACCCCTTACATTACTGCTGACCACACTAGCCACTCTCCAATTCTTTTACTGACTAATATGCAGAACTGCAAACACTGGGTTTCAGCTTCCATGTTTTCATCAGTAGAAATGACCATTCTCTTCAGCTACAAACCCATACTAAAAATGGCCTTTTGGATATTATCTGCCATGTCGTTCCACAGGCATGTCAAACTCCACATTTCTAAATCCCAGTTTGGTATCTGCTCTCCCACCTCTAATCTGCCTCTCTCCCTCACGTGCTAACTCTCCCAAGAGTTAGGGTATTTCCACCTACCAGTCACTGACAGTGAAAATTTTAATCACCTCTGACTTCTCTCTTTCTCATTCCTCACATACATTTAATCATCAAGATTCTAAATATTACCCATTTCATTATATCACTTGTTTAATCAAATGTCTCTCTGACTAAATTATGAGTTGATAGATAGCAAGGAGCCCATCTAATACATCTTTGTTTACCATGTACAGAAGCAGAGAACATAGAACAGATAGAAGGAGCTTAATAATCTGAGTTACATAACTGTTGCAATTATAAAACATTTACAAACAGTTTTCAAAGCATTATAGACATGAAACTGTAATATTTCAACTTAAATTTTATTCAAAAGATTTAAAAGAAGGAAAAAATGACTAATCTCTCTCAGCTGGATTCCATGAATAAAAAGTTAAATCAATCCAACAATAAAATTTTCTTTCTATTATTAAGTAAACTTCTTATAAGTCTGAAAGCATTCTTCTCTTTTTAAATCTAAGTCTTCTAAGATTCCAAATGCTGAAAGTTTTGTTATTATAGTTCCTATTATTATCATTTTTTGCTTTTAGCCAAATGTTATATAATATTTTCATGTCAAGGGATCTTTTTCACATAGTACTTTTATTGACTGATACAGGCCCAACTCAAAGAAAATATGTCAACATTAAGTTTTAACATATGATGTTTCAACTTTAACATGTCAGCTTATATAGTGTACAAATAATGCCAAAGTTAAATAAATCCAATCTAACTTCTACATAATGCCACATCATTCTATTTGTCCTAATAATCAATTACCATTAGTTATTCCCTAATAGCCATTCAAACAGTAATAAAACTAAGTATATATTTAATAAGGATGCTAATAACTGCCAATTTAAGCATATGGGGCATATAAGACAACACTACTTGGAGAAGTCGAGGGAATTATTAAAGCTTAAAAAAAAAAAAAAAAGCCCTAAAGGAAATTAAATAGAAACTCAAAAGGTTTCAGACTCTAGATGAGCCCAAATGGCAATAAACCTATAGAAGGAGAATAATGAGTTAGGGTCCACAAAAGGCATGAATCTGGACATAGTTCCTGGTGAGACCAAATTAGAAGCTATATCCAAGGTGAAAGAAAAAAATAACCAAAACACTAAAAGAAAGTATTCTTTATAATGGTGGGGTCTGGGGCCAGAACCAACACACTCCTTTATAGGCTTCAACTGAGAACTGCAGTGAAATAGGCAAGCTCAGGGAAGCCCTAAATCCAGATTTCCCAGCCAATTTCCTCTCAGGGCTTTCTTTTCCCAGGAACTTTCCATTATCACCATAAACAGCAGGATGATGAAAAGAAGGTCTCCCCCAAAGCCCTCACTCAAGGAATTGGCAATCTCCCCCATGGCTTTTCTCCTTCCATACATTCCACTCTTCCCATACAGTGTAGTACAGAGCTATGAGCCAGGCTTTTTAACTTCAGTTACATTCATTAAATGTCTGTACTATGTCTGGATCTGTGATAATGACCTTAAAACTTTTTTAATTAACAGACCTTTTCTGGTAAAGTTTAAGATTTCCAGAAGAATTAAGATAGTACTGAGTTCCTATATACACCAACCCTAAACCCCCACTGCACACCTAGTTTCCCTGATTATTAACATCATATACTAGTACAGTACATTTGTTATAATCAACTAATAATAATGTATCAATATTAATTCATTAAAATCCACAGTTTATTCAGATTCGTTTTTATCTAATGTCCTTTTTCTGTTCTAGGATCTCATCCAGAAAACCACCATAACATTATATTTAGCTGTCATGTCTCCTTGGGCTCCTCTTTGCCATGAGGTTCTCAGACTTTCCTTCTTTTTAATGGCCTTGACAGTTTCAGCAGTACTGGTCAGATATTTTATAGAATGTCTTTTAATTTGGTTTTGCCTGGTGTTTTTCTCATGGTCAGACACAGATTATGAGTCTTATAGAGGAAGATGCCAGAAATAAAGTGCCATTCTTGTCACATCATCCAAGGGTACACACTATCAACATGACTAATCACTGAATATGTTAACCTTGATCACCTGGCTGAGGTAGTGTGTGCCAGGTTCCTACACTGTCAAGTAAGTAACTCTTCCCCTATCCCCTTTTCATACTGAACTCTTTGACAGGAAGTCATAATTATACACAGCCTGCACTTAAAGAATTGAGTAGTTACATCTTCCAAAACTTTTTCAGTTACTTAATATACTAATCCTCTAAAGCTTATACAGATTAAAAAAACAAAACAAAACAAAAACAAAAAACTGAGACCAAGAGAATTTATTTAAGGCTACAGAGCTAAAAAGTGCAAGGGTTAGGAATCAAGCCAAAGCTATCTGAATCCTGGTTTAGTACTCTTTTCATTGTAACACAATTTCAAGACCACAAATTATATAGTAATAGGTAAATTTCAAGCTCCACCTTATTCAACCACTAGTCTCCTTCCATATACTTCCATTTTATTCATCAGGTTCCTGTTTCTTTGGCAGTGATTACTCTTTCTTATTAATTTCACCAACTCCTACTCCAAAGCCATGTTATTCTTCTCAGTTTTCTTTGTCCTACAGGAATAAATCTTTTTTTAACTGTCCCAGAAACATCTTTCCACTTCTGTAAATCTGCCCTATAGAAACTGCCTGAACTACCTTCTACAGTATCATGGTATAATTAACAAAAAAAGGACTGACATTAAATTAAAGAAGGAGAGGGGCGCCTGGGTGGCTCAGTTAGTTAAGAACTGCCTTCAGCTAAAAAAAAAAAAAAAGAACTGCCTTCAGTGTCCTGGGATCGAGTCCCACATCGGGTTCCCCCTGCTCTGCGGGAATCCTGCTTCTCCCTCTCCCTCTACTGCTCCTCCTGCTTGTGCACTCTCTCTCTCTCTCTGTGTCAAATAAATAAATAAAATCTTTAAAATAAAAAATAAAAAATAAATTAAGGGGGGGCAGGGAATAAAAGACTATATAATGCAGTGGTTCAGAGCTTAGACTCTGCACTCAGAAAGTCCTGACATCAAATTTCAGTTTCATGGCTACGACTCTGACCTTGGAAAAGTCATTTCACCGTCTTAAACATTATTATCCTCATTTGCAATCCTAGAAACTAATCTTAAAGCATTCAGTATATAAAGAGGTATATCTATGCAGTTTTCCACACAGTATCTGCAACATGGAAACTCTATGATTTTTAGACTGGCCCATAAAATTTTAAAACAAAAGCTTAAAGATAAACTTGGAACTTACCAAATTCAAACTATTTTGTTCCTTTGATAATAGAACAGTAGGGGATCTAGTTGAATAACGAACAATAGGTACTTGGAATTGTGCACACTTTGAATAAAACAGTTTCCTGAAAATGGGATGTATTTTATATAATTCCTCCTTGAGACAAGTATCAAAAGAAAATTTCTCCAAAAAAGTCAAGCATACCCTAAGCTCATACATTCTTGTACTCACCAATAACAGCTAATAAAGGACTTGATCAAAATCCCTGTCAAACGCCTAACCACCCTTCTTCCAGAATCAGTAACAGTTCTTCATAAGGTAAAGCAGCCCAACTACACAAGGGTAATTAATCTATTGCAGCACTCCAGACAAAAGCAAGAGAGAAGCAGAGAGGAAAATATTTTGACATAATTGACACAGATGACAAACTAAATTAAGCATATGTCAAGTGCTACAGTCTACACAAAAAAACATATAGGTGCCAAAGGATATTAAGAGTCCACATAAGCCAAGGTGAAGTCTGAACTCTGAGTATGCATCTTTTAATCACTGTTTAGGAAAGATGCAGAGGAGAATCTAAAGGGTTCTTTCATAAACTCAGAGAAAGAAATGTTTCAAATCTTTAAATTCTTTATTTTGGGAATTAAAGGTAACTATGAAAAATGTTAGGGAGTTTTTCCTTTCAATACATGTAAGATACTTGTATTTTCCAATATACTAGAAAATTTCATTGTCTATCTACATTTCTCTGGTCATTTTTAAAATGTGTCAGACTTGTGATTTCAAAAGCTCAAACTTAACACTTGAATCCCTGGGAAAAGAAACATATATGTTGCAACCAAAAACCAACTTTTCTTCATAGGAAAAAAAAAAAAAACAACTAAGAAGAATGTAATATAAATTCCCAATTTCTTTGACTTCATTTCTGCATACATAAACTATATGACATAGCTACTTTAAACCCTTCTGACAAGCAATGAAGGGACAAGATGAAAACACCAATGAAAATGCAGAGAAAAACAATTTTTTCATGTTCCTAACTTTTTCTTTTGGAAATTTTTTAGTATGTATGAAAACTTAAAAAGTAGTAAAATGAACATTCATTGTTTATTAAATATAATCTCCATCCAGATTCAAAAATTGAAAATACTGTCAAACTATATTAAAATGTCTATTGAATAAAAATCCACCTTAAATAAAAACTAGTAAGTAGGTTACATAATTATCTCTAAGCAAGCATGAACTCAATTGAATAAGAAAATTTCTTAACATCACTTATCCTTTGTGTGTGTATGACCTAAAAGAAAAATGAACGTGAGTTTAGTGGAAAAGCTCAAATAAGTTAATACACGCATGGCTATTTTACATGAACAGTGTGCAAGATAAACCTTTCAAAGAATCTTTGTACGTCTTCTCATAGTGAAAAAAGTAAAACTGCCTAAAGTTCTGAAGTGTTTCATACTCAAAAACAGTGATAAATGTATTTCTAAGTAATCCTAAGGCCAGAAAGCAGTCCTGGTAACATCTGGAACAGTTATCTTAGATTACATAAGAATGAGATACTAGTTCGTAGAAAAATACATGTGCTCCTCTTTCAGATTCCAGTGTAAATAACTGTGAGTGCAGACTTCATCAAATAAGTTTCAGATATCCAGCAGACAGAAAAAAAAATTCAAGGATTATGAATATGCAACAAGACAGACACAGAAAAATGGGAGATGACAGTAAAAGAGTAGGAAGTGCCAGTAAAACGGTTGTGTCCATTACCACGACATAAGAGAACAGGGACCAAAGAGAAATCAAGATGCTTCTGAAATTTCAAAATCACTCATTACTCCAAAATTTAAAGCTGCAAACTTTAAAACTGTGGTTGTGATTCAGTTTAATGATCATAATGAAAATGATCTCCTCCCCTATCTTCAGGATCTAATATATTTCACAAGATAATCACAAATACGCAAACACTAGTGATTGTGAAGATACTAATTCTTAAAAAGCAAATAGCCTAAACATATCTAAACATTATTCCAAAAAAATTTTAAGTAAAAATTGACTCTACTCTGAAATAAATTTTGTGCTTTCAAACTGCCAAGGATTTCATTCAGTGTTCTAAGATAGAAAACATATTTTGTTATGAAAACTAATTCCCTACTATCAAAACAGAGCCTTTATCATGCACTTTTTCTGAAATGAATTTGATATTTAACAGACTGAAGTACATATTTTTGTGATAAAGTTCATTCCAGTAATGGATTTAAGGTTTTATATATGTATATTTAGTAACTGGATAATCATATTACATAAAAGTTAATTAGAAAATTAGTATCTGGCCCTGGGGCACCTGGGTGGCTCAGTTGGTAAAGCATCCAACTCCTGATTTCAGCTCAGGTCACGATCTCAGAGTTCTGGGACAGAGCCCCATGTCAGGCTCCACACTCAGCGGGGAGTCTGCTTGAGGATTCTCTCTCCCTCTCCCTCTCCACCTGTTCACATGCTCTCTCTCTCTAAAATAAATAAATAAACCTTAAAAAAAAAAATCTAGCCCTAAAGTAAAAAAAAAAAACTACATGTCAAGTAAGATTATCTACCCCAAGTAATAGCGTAGGGCAATGAACAATAATGTATGTGTGTGTTTCAGAATATAAACCTTGTACAGATATTCCCTGACTAGAAATGTGTGTTAAGGAATTTAGTTTTACCACACAAATTATCTGATTTCTTTTAAAACTCTATATAAATATTAAATTCACGTCATGTTTATAATTAAGTCTTAGTTAAGCAAAAGAGATTATTAGCACAATTAAAAACAGAAACTAAACAAGACTGGTTTCTATTATACGTGGATATAAGAAATATAATCACAAAATATTAGAATCACAAAACTAAATAAAGTAGTCTTCTATAGTCCATCATTTTTGCTGATTACAAGCACTGGTTTATTTAGAGCTCATCACCCTATATTACACTGCCATCGACCTCAAAAAAAAAAAAAAGAAAAAAATCAGCTACTCCTTAAGATGCCTTTTCATGTTTTTCTAAGGGTAAGAATCAGAGGATGGGAGTTAGTGGGGCTGGAATGAGAAAGCGGCAATTAAAAACTTTAACACCCTACCTTTATAGCTAGGAAATTCAGGCCACTCTCATTGGCCAAAGCCTTTGCAATCATTGTTTTAGAGCATCCAGGTGGTCCATACAGAAGAACTCCTTTAGGTGGTTGAATACCCATTCGAATGAAAGACTCTGGATGTTTCAAGGGCCACTCCACAGCCTGTTTCAATTTCAGTTTGATATTTTCCAGTCCTCCTATATTTGACCAGGATACCTGTAAAACAGAGCATTATTTAAATGTAAGTTTTGCCAGGAGAAACAGAGGGGAAAAAAAGAATAAAAAGTGCAAGAGAGGGAATAGAGCCATTTAAGAATCTAGAAGATCCTTGGGGCGCTTGGGTGGCTCAGTTGTTAAGCGGCTGCCTTCAGCTCAGGTCATGATCCCAGGGTCCTGGGATTGAGCCCCACATCGGGCTCCCTGCTCAGCGGGGAGCCTGCTTCTCCCTCTCCCACTCCCCCTGCTTGTGTTCCTGCTCTTGCTGTCTCACTCTGTCAAATAAAATCTTAAAAAATATATATATTTAAAAAAAAAGAATCTAGAAGATCCTTAAAAAGTTCTACCAAGAAGTAAATTACAGTACATGAAATGTGAGCTATATATTACAGAAATACTAAAGAAAAAAGTTTCTGCTTGCATAAATAACTGTTTAAATGATTAAACAAACTATTAAGTCTATCTTCTATTCTAGATGGCTTGAAAAATTAAGTTTCATCTGTCTGAAATGGTTTGAATTAGTGATCCTTGGTCTCATCTACATATATCTTTTTAG
>CM052899.1:86479444-86686721 GCA_028534135.1 Potos flavus
CGCCTGGGTGGCTCAGTTGTTAAGCAGCTGCCTTCAGCTCAGGTCATGATCCCAGGGTCCTGGGATTGAGCCCCACATCGGGCTCCCTGCTCAGCGGGGAGCCTGCTTCTCCCTCTCCCACTCCCCCTGCTTGTGTTCCTGCTCTTGCTGTCTCACTCTGTCAAATAAATAAAATCTTAAAAAATATATATATTTAAAAAAAAAGAATCTAGAAGATCCTTAAAAAGTTCTACCAAGAAGTAAATTACAGTACATGAAATGTGAGCTATATATTACAGAAATACTAAAGAAAAAAGTTTCTGCTTGTATAAATAACTGTTTAAATGATTAAACAAACTATTAAGTCTATCTTCTATTCTAGATGGCTTGAAAAATTAAGTTTCATCTGTCTGAAATGGTTTGAATTAGTGATCCTTGGTCTCATCTACATATATCTTTTTAGCAAATTTATTTGCATTATGTATTACTTCCAAAAATATTTCTGTAGGTCCTTAGGGAACATATGATTTTTTCCATCTTTGATATATTCAAGAAGTATCCTCAAAATTTTGTTCCTTTTTCTCAACAAAGAAACACCCACCAAAATAAGACAACTCTTTACATGCTGTTTACTTAGTAAATATCCATTAAGAACTACATATCAGATAATATACACAGGAAACAGAAAACTAAGACATGAATACAAACTTGAAAGAACTTAACAACTTTACCAGCAACGTGAACATAAATAATCACAGTACAATGGAAAGGATGCTAAGCACGGTAACAAAGACACAGAAAAAGCTTTTGGGAGTTCCCAGGAAGAAAAGATTACTTCCAGCTGGAAGGCAAATCTGAAAGTCAACTTCTAAAGCACAGATGAAATCTGGAAATGTGGAAACAGGGGAACGGTCAGGTAGAGGCCAAAAAATTACAAAAGGCTCAGAGGAAAGTCTGAAGGAATAAGAGAAAAAAGATAAGAGGGGAAAAAATTTAAAAAGGAAAGTAAGTTGAAACTATATAGTGGAGAACCCTGAAGACTAGATGATGGAGTTCAAGAACCTCTCTCTTCGTAAGTCTTTGAAGATTTTTAATCTGGAAAGTGATATGGTCTGATCTGGGCTTTAGGAAGACTTCTCTGACAAGATTCATTTAGAGAGGAGAGAATGCAGGGAGATCAATTAAGGACCTATCACAAACATTCTTCAAATAAAAAAACAAACTTAAACTAGGGTAACCACATGCAGAGTGAAGACACACCAGAGTGATACTGCAGGTCCATAGCACGAGGGTTTTGAGGTTAGAGTAAGAAAGAGGGAGAATTTTAAAAAAAAGAAAGAAAGAAAGAGGGAGAATTTAAAGCTGAAGATTTCAAGACGAGTTGATAGAATATGAACAAAAAATAATTTTTAAGAGGGAAAAATATATAAGATAGATTTTTATTTGTGGATATAAAGAGTTGAAACATAGAACAGGATATTCAAGAGAAAAAGGGGAGCAGTTAGAATGTAAGCATCATAAATGGAGCTCTGGAAAGAGGACAGGACTGGAATTTCAATTTCAGAGAGTGCTACATAAAAACAATAAAAACCATGCGATCAATTAAAATTGCCACCAGGAGAGGAGAGATATGGGTGAAAGGCAGATTGCTGGGCACCACCTACATTCCAGAGGCAAGAGGGAAAAAAAAAGAAAAAGTTCAGAAAAACAATTCACAAATCCAAAAAAAATAAAGGTTTTGTTTGTTAATATCAGGAAAAGGTTATTTCTTTTTAAAGAACTTGCATGGTTTTAGAGAGGGGGATTTTGCTGTTGTTTTTGTTTTTGTCCACAAAACCAGAAAAATGCTATATTACCAGCCGTAATCCTGAGATCAGATTTAATTATTCTTCTCTAAATTGCTTTCTTAGGATTTATTTTTTATTTTTATTTTTATTTTATTTTACTTTTTTTAGGATTTATTTTTAAAATGCAAGATTACTGGATTAAAAGGAGTGAACATTTTTAGGTCTCTTGATGCATAATGTCAGTTTGCTATCCCAACCGCTTTATCTATTTTAGTAGCATGAATGATACGTGTATAAGTTTCCCTATAGTATTATCAGCCTGGGGGTATTTTTTGTCTGATTCCTGATTGTCTGATTCCCTGATTCCTGATTTCACCAACTAATAAAACTAAAATTAAACTTGAGATCAATGCACATAAGCTTATGGCCCTAAAAATACAAGATAAAAGTGACTGTTTAGGTAATGGTTACTGTTAAAACCAGACTTACCTAAAAGTGCAGCCGAGTTGTCACATCCCTGAGGGGTAGTTCCTTCTTCTGCTTTCTGGTGTCTCTGATTTTTATTTTTATTTTTAAATTAAATTTTGAAAATTTTCAACATACACAAAAGTTGAAAAATCAATACAGCATGTGTATATATACTTTTTGCCAAAATTCACCAATTTTTAATATTTGCCACATATGCTTTAGTGCATGCTCTTGCTTTCTCTCTACACACACACACACACATACTTTACCAATTCTTAAATTTGCCACTGAATCTTTTTAAAGTAGGATGGGACGCCTGGGTGGCTCAACTGGTTAAGATCTGCCTTTGGCTCAGGTCATGATCCCAGGGTTCTGGGATCAAGCCTTGCATTGGGCTCCCGGCTCAGTGGGGAGTCTGCTTCTCCCTTTCCCTCTGTTCCACCTCCTGCTCATTCTCTCTCTCTCAAATAAATAAATAAAACCTTTAAAAAGATTTTAAAAATAAAATCTTTTAAAAAAAATAAAGTAGGATGCAGATATCAAGACAGCATACTCTCATACTCTCATAGAAATAAACATTCTGGGAAAAGAGTGTTAAGGAGGGTAGTCAACAACTATCAAAAACTAAATAGAGAGATCAGAAAGTATAGAGTATTTAAGAAGCAGTGGTCAGTAGATTTAGCAACAAGGTTACTGAATTGAGTGGTTTAATTAGATCAGTTTTTTGTTTTTATGACTTTTAGCAGTGGAATATACATACGCACCCAACACAAACACACATTTACGAGCACATACACACAGTTTATACATTTTATATATAACGTATAAAAGATATATTTATATTAAATACCAGAAATGTAGAAGTCAAGGAGCACTCCTTAAACTTGTGAAAATTAAAGTGATAGTGTGTTACTGTTATGATCTTGCATGATGCCCATTCAACTGTTACTATGCAATTATTATACCTGTACAATGAGAAGAGCACATTGTCAAAGTGCTCCACTAGGAGCAGACTTTCCATGTCTTGGAGCATGTTTGAGTTTTACTTTTTTTAAGAGAGAGGGAGAGTGAAAGAGAGAGAGGAGATGGGAAGGGGGAAAGAGAGAATTTTAAGCAGGCTCCACACCCAGCATGTGAGCCCAACTTGGGGCTTGATCTCACAACCTTGAGATGATGACCTGAGTCGAAATCAAGGGTCAGATGCTTAACCAACTGAGCCACCCAGGTGCCCTGAGTTTTACTTTAAGTAATGTAGCATTATAGCAGAACACTTATTTAAGCTAATTTAAATAAGTACACATATACAGATAAAATTTTCTTAAAGGTTAATCCAGAACTACTTTCCTAATCAATGACATTTTATAAAAAATTTAACTACATGCCTATAAATGCCTAGGGAGTATTTTTTCTCAGGTTTGTATGAAACTAAACCTGGCAAATCTTCATTACAATAAAATTTGGTTTTCAATACATTTGTGTGTGTTTGGTTTTTAATCAGTCTTTTTATTAAAGAGTCTTGAAAAAAGTTTTTTTAAAATAACTTAATATCAGGTATTAAGTATCTCCATGAATCACATATGGAAATCACCAATATAAACACAAAGAAATCCATGTGCTAAAAGATGATCTCTATAGTTAATAAGGATCAGGGAGTACTAGCAAACAGAGTCACCTGAACCTGAATTGGAGAGGGCTTGTCTGCCAAGCGAAATTGGGGTGCTTTTATAGGAAACCTAAGTGTTCACTGGCATGGAAGAGGCCAAAACACAGATGCCACTGTATGGACCTAGCAGTCTGTGCTGAGGAGTTGGCCCATTGCCCTGAAAGCTGCAGCAGAAGAAAAGTGAAACAATCTTGTCCCCTGCCTCTCTGCTGAGAGAGAGCTCTTGTCTCATCAGTTGTCCTTTCTCTATTACTGTCTTGATTGTATTTTTCACTATATTCTTTCCTCAGCCTACAAATATTCCCGTTTCTCCGTATCCTTCAAAATAACCTTACTTTGATACTGTTTCTATCTAATGTTCTATCGTCTTTTTCCTCACCACTAAACTTTTTCAAAGATAGTTAATACTCCTCTATTCCTACTGTATTTATATCTCCCACTTTATACTTTAGTTAAATCTTTATCTTGCCAAACAGTTGTAGGAAAGGAGTATATAAGGATAAAGATAGGGGCGCCTGGGTGGCTCAGTAGGTTAAGCATCTGCCTCCGGCTCAGGTCATGATCTCAGGGTCCTGGGATTGAGTCCTGCATGGGGCTCCCTGCTCAGTGGTGAGTCTGCTTCTCCCTCTGCTCCCCCTCCCTGCTCATGCACATTTTCTCTCTCTCTCTCTCAAATAAATAAATAAAATCTTTAACAAAAAAGAAAAAGGATAAAGACAAAATGTTTAAGACTGGTGGGAACCCAGGGAGTTGAGGGAGTTATACCAGGTCTCTAGCCTCTCAGGAAAACATGAGGCAATGTCATCTACAGAAATATCAATTAATCTAACAAATACTGACTAAATGCCTATTTCATAATATGCTGGTTGCTGGGGACAAAACAGTTCTTGTTCCTACTGAGCTTCTGATCTGATGGAAGATTTCCTTAAAGGGATGTAGTTCCATAATTAGGCAATTACTATATAGCATGGTACATGCTATAGTCACAGAATTTAAATGCATGGTCAAAAAAAAACTTTTCAGAGGTGATATACAAGGTGGGATCTGATGGAACTAGTCAGCTGAAAGTAATAGCAGGTCTCCATGGGAGAAGAGAGAGAAAAAAAAGCATCATACATTAGGAGAACTAAAAGTAATTCAGTATGCCTAGAATTTAGGGAGCCAGGAAAGGATAGAAAGGAGTAAAAACAAAGGTTAGTTAGCAACAGACGAAGCTATCAGACCTTGAAGATTCATAAGGCATCAAGAAGTTTAGACCTTATTTTGAGAGATACGGAGAACAAGTTAATCAGGGAAATGACATGATCAAATTTCTGGAAGACGACTATGGCTACAAGACAGAGTAGGGATTAGAACTTGGAGGGAACTTCTACAGTAATTCAGATAAGAGATGGTGATTATCTGCACTAAAGTAGTAGCAGTGGAGCTACATGGAGGAAAAAAAAATATTAAAGCTTTATTAAGCCATAGTAAATTATACTAAATAAGGCAAGTCAATGAGTTTTAAAAATTAATTAGATCTGAAGAAGGGGTGGTGAAAAAGAACATGGAATCAAGGGTAACAGCCATGATTCAGACTTTGGCAACTAAGTAATTGAAAGTTACATTAAAAGAGAGGCGCCTGAGTGGCTCAGTTGGTTAAGCAACTGCCTTCAGCTCAGGTCATGATCCTGGAGTCCCAGGATCAAGTCCCACATTGGGCTTCCTGCTCGGTGGGGAGTCCAGTTCTCCCTCTGACTTCTCCCCTCTCATACTCTCTCTCTCATTCTCTCTCTCTCTCAAATAAATAAATAAAATCTTGAGAAAAAAAAAAGAAAGAAAATTACATTAAAAGAGAAAAAGGAACATGTTTGGAAACTAAGGAATAGTTTCCAATTATTATACTGTGGTTGGAATTTACAAGTGAAATAAATTCAATAAACTAAGAAATGTCTTCTATGTGCTGGACTTGTGTTAGTAACTGTAAGGGCACAAAGATGAGTGAGAAAATGTCCTCAAAATTTTGTACTCTAGAAAAAGAAATAAGAAAAGTATCCTAAAAGACACAGTCTTTGCCTAAATACATAAAATAGCTCTCTTCACGCAAAGTAATACAAAAACTACTGAAAAAAATATAAAACAGTTCTACAGTTCTCAAATATGTGAGATGATGAGGACAGACATTTGGAAATTGTGCGTTAATGTAAAACTTATTTCAAGGTGTTAGAATGTGAAAATGATAGCAAATGAGTGAAAAAGAAAAGCGATAAAAGAAATTCATCAAAAAACCCACTACTGTGGTCAATCACACAGACAGCTAGCTACAACTAAGTCTAAAGCAGTTTCCTATTGTCCCTTGCCAACTGGCTGCAAGGTGAGCTGGGAGCAATGAAGCTGACCACCTTTCCATGCCACTGTCATCCATTCAAAAAACCACTAAGTGCCTACCTCATACTCAGTCCCATAAGAGATACTGGTCTACAAAATCCTTGTTCACAGGGTTAAAACACAGTAAATAAGAGATTAAAAATGAAATCAATTACTGCATGGGGAATGAACTTAGTAGGAGGGGTAGGCAAGACTGGATATGGAAGATGCAGTTAGATGGTGGCATGGAGCAGGATTACAGCAATGAGGCAAGGAGGGCCAATTTGGGCATGAGAATATATTTTGTAGGCAGAACCAACAGGACTTACTGATTAGAATGTGAGGGAATGAGAGGGATCAGAGGTAACTCCTAAAAAATATATATATATAGCAATTCCTACCTCATACAGTTATATATCAGCTATCCTTATAATAGGTACAGCCTATAAGAAATTATGAAGGACAGTATAAGAATTATCTTTTTTTCCAGCACCTAAAAGTAGCCATTGTTAATGGTACCTTCTAGTCTTTCAAATGTGTGTATGTTTTCACTGAGATCATAATGTATTCACAATTTTATATTCTGGTTTTTTTAAACTTCATGTATTTTTTGATACTATAGATCTTCCAGTTACTGTATGACTTTGGGTAATTTACTTGATCTCTCTAAACTTTCTCATCTAAAATATGGGAATAATAAAACCTAAGCTCCCAGTTTTATTGTGAGAATTAAGCAGTATAGTTTATATTAACTGGCACACAGTAACTATTTAATAAATACTAGGTATTAGCTTATTTAAATGTCTGAAAGATGATTACAATGAACAGTTATATTTTGAAGGCTTAGTGACAAAAGATAAAAGCCAATCAGGCAACTGCATTTGTAGTTTCATGAGCAATCTTGAACTACCGTAAGTTTTCTATTCTTTTCCTTTGCGTCTGATCATTACATTTCTTAAAATAAAGGTAAATAAGTTTTAATTTAGCACCTAAATGCCAAATAAATGATGAACAAATAAGTGATGAATACATCTACAGCTATCAATTCGAAAATGAATATAAATCAGCTTAAAGAGCTTACTATTGCAGAGAAGAATCTTAAAGCATAGAAAGTCATGGGAAAAGTCAGTCTGTCAGAGAAGAATAAATACCAGCATGAAATCATAAAATCCTAAAACTAGAGCAGGAATTCAAAAACTAGCTGGTTCACTATCCCACCTTCAGACGGTATTTCATCTTTCAACTCCTCTCATCTTTCAACAAATACTATTTAGTGCTCTTTAAAAAAATAAAAAAACTCTGTAACTCTTTTTAATAAGTTATACTATATCATAACTGCCAGAAAATTATTCCTACAATCTAACTTAAATCACTCCTGATAATAGCTGGGTCTTTCCTTCTTACTTGGTCCTAATGAAAACAGTGAACAGCTGCTCACACATGCCTTTATAACTTTTTGAATTAATAATAAAGTTAGAAGTAAAGGAACAGCTGTCAAGTAAGTACAGATGGAGCAGTTGAGATAAATTTCCCAAGAGAAATGCCCTCCACAATCCTCTTATAGTACTTCCTGGACAAGCATCCATCCAACAATACATAAACCGAAACCAAAACAAAAGAACCCGTCAAAGTGCATATCCACGGAGGCCAAAAGACTTGATGATCAGTTCTAAAACAAACAAACAAATAAACAAACAAAAAGACAACTTAGCAAGAAGTTCCACAAGGACAAAGTAAAAATTAATGAACTAAACTGCAGATATTAGGAGATATACTATGAGAGGAATTCAGTAGCTCCAAAGGGATGGACAGTGTCTTCACACATTTGTGAGTCAAGATGCTCATATCTGCTACATGCCAAGTTTTATACTGCCAGGTACAAGAAATTCTTTTGAAAGTGTTATTTTTATAGAAAATATTGTGACAAAGAGTACTTTTCATTTTGTTCTTTCATGCTAACAAGTCCCAGCAGGAAGACAAGAAGCCAGGAGTAGCAAGTGGGTTGGCGCCTGTTCAAAATCCTCTGCAGGGTCACATGTTAACTTTCAACCAATTCAAATATTTAAATACATTTATTTTGTTTAGAAATCATAAACATCTCAAATTACTAAAGATACTAAATAATGCAGAAAGAAGTAAGTTGAGAAAATCCAACCTCCAAGATCCAAAAGAAAGATCAATACATTTCCAGATGCTTCTTTAATGGAGGTAAAGCAAAATTGGGAAGCAATAAGTATTCAAAATGTGCTCTTACATCTAAGTGAAAATAAGTGAAAGCCATTAGCTTTATAGTGAAAAGACAAAACATATTTTCCCCCATGCTTTCAAAACACATTCTATGGAGGTTTTTTAAAAAAAAACAAGTCAAAGTTTCAGTTGTACTATAGTGCCATAAACTACAGCCTTTCTCTCTCCACTCAACCCATTAAAAATAAAAAACTTCAGAAAAAATACAACAACAAAAAAGACAACTAAGTGAGGGCTCTGAAAAGTAAAGTAGGTGAACTGTGAGGGAAGTACAAATATAGAGAAGTGCTCTGCACAGGGCACTTCTGGCTGGTGGTAAGAGGGGCTAAGTATTCTAAGTATGTTTTCCTTCCCTTTTCTCTCTCCACTCAGTTTTTCCCTCTCTTCCTGTTTCACACCAATTTTGCATAAGCAAGCTTGGCTGAAAATATCCGCCAATTTCAGAGGTAAGAGTACAGGGAGCTTAAAAAAGTAGACAAGAAAGAATAAAAGAAAATGCACTCCAAAACTTTGCCATTAATTGCAAACTGCCACTAATCTGGGTGATTTTGTTGTTTTTTAGTAAATCACATTAAGGACCTCACTGGAACATATAAAGGCTATGGGAGCCAGATGCTCCTATAATTCCTAATTAATAAGGAAAAAAAAATTAAGCTAAAGAATAAACTAGTCAAGTAAAAAAATTACAGATATCCTCCCAAATTACAGATATCATGGAAAATATGATCAACTTAAAGGCAAATGTTTTAACCAAATTTCAAATGGTTACATTAAAATCTGAGTTCAATTTCTAAACTATCATTACCTTACAATCATACTTTAACTATGTTTACTATGATCTGTTCTCAGAGAACTAGTCATGTATGAACCTTATAAATACAAGAACATATTATTATTTAAATAAGCCTCCCTTAGATAACAAAACCCTATAATTTAATTCAACTTAAAAATAGTTAGGGGTGCCTGGGTGGCTCAGTCAGTTAAGTGTCTAACTCCTAATTTCAGCTCCGGTCATGATCTCAGAGTGATAGGATCGATTCCCACTCCCAGTGGCTCCAGAGCTGGCAAGGAATCTGCTTAGAGTTCTCTCTCCTCTCCCTCTGCCCATCCCCAATGTGAGCATGCTCTATCACTCGCTCTGTTTCTAAAATAAAGAAATAAATCTAAAAAAAAAAAAAAAGTTAATCATTGCCAAAATGAGCTTTTAAAACACAACCTACTTTTGCCAGATAAGCAAGTCCAGGAAAAATCTCATAAAAAACGGAAACTTTAAACAAGAAAAAAACAACAGCAGCAGCAACAACAAAAAGAAGTAAAAACTCATCATGAAAATGACATAAAGTCTCACCTAGAAAATTCTTCATATCTCATTAAAATATTTTATATTTTTTCTAATTTACCAAATTCCTTAAATAATTTAACTGTGAAGAGAAAAAAATGCTTTGAATATTTAAGGAAACTGCTTAGAAAATCCCTGCCATTCTTACTCTGGCATAGCAGAACTGGGAAAAGATAAAGGAAGATGGATAAGGGAAATGAAAAATGTAAGAACAGAACAAAGAGAAAGGGACTTTTACACACTAGCTTCCCAAACCCAGGTGCTAAACAAGCATACGTTCTACAAGTTTCTCAAGTGAATTTTAAATTAATCACAGGTAATAGGTGACAAAATGCCCCAATACTAAAGAAATATAAAAGGTCCAGAAAAAAAAAATGTTTTAAATAGTAAAAATTTTAAAACGAGTTTTGTCCTGATCATTGTTCTACGGGAGTTACAAGTGAATAGTCAAACAGGACTCTTTTGTTAAATATGCATGTATCACCAGGACCTTCTTAAGACAGTGCCTGCATACTACAGATGCTAAATGTCTAGCAAAGAAATAAATTAATAGGCAGACACATATTTCCCTTGTATTATTTTAAAAATGAAGTGGCATGGGGCACCTGGGTGGCTGAGTGGGTTAAAGCCTCTGCCCTCAGCTCAGGTCATGATCTCAGGGTCCTGGGATCAAGCCCCACATCGGGCTCTCTGCCCAGCAGGGAGCTTGCTCCCCTCTCTTTCTGCCTGCCTCTCTGCCTCCTTGTGATCTCTCTCTCTCTCTCTGTCAAATAAATAAATAAAATCTAAAGTAAAAATGAAGTGGCAAAAGAGAGAGAAATAGCAGGGGGATGGACTGGTAGGAGGTGAGATGAAAAAAATAGAAGAATTAGGAATAAACCAGAATGTGTGGTCAGACCTAATGAAAAAAATGTTGCTAACAAGTAAAAGTGTACAAAGGCTATACGTATGCCTTGCATGACATTTTCTAGCCCAGATCTGTCCAAATAGTTTGATCATAAATTCAAACCATTTCCTCTGATCTCCTTTGATGGTTGGTTGACAATAAAAAATTTTGCATAATGGAAAGTAAAACCCTCCCCTGCCAAGACTATCCAAAGAGATGCTCCAAATTTTTGTGAAATAGAAGCAAAGTTAGAAAACTGAGCAAACTTGTATAAGCAAATTTCCTAAGGAGCTTCAACTCTGGTGTCTTGAGATAAAGACCACAAAGGAAGTTCCCATATGGAAGAAAAACCAATGCTCGCCAGAGAGTCAAGATGTTGGGGAAAGAAGATTACTATTGATTGGCTCGAGGAAACAGGTATGAGGAGAAAGCCCTGCCCTGACAGAGGAGAGAGGATATCAGAAAATAATTCTTACAGCAGAGTCCTAATGGCCAATATTGAGAAAAAGAACAAAGGATTTTACCTTATACTTAAAGCTTGTCTTGGATGCTGAATATGCTACATGTAACAACTGAGGGTATGAATGTTAGTGGGACAGAACAAAATTTGGAACTAGGCCTGAAAGATACCACAAGACAATTTTGGGGAATAAGCTGCCTACAGAAACGAGACATATATTTTACACATGTAGTGAGTTCAGTGAGACAGGTCAAACAAGTCTCAGGAACAAGTCTCAGGAACATGCAAGCCTACATGGTAGACTGTTGAGCAAAACTTGACTATCTTAGGGTAGAATTTGTGTGTCTTTTATAACTTCTGATAGGTATGGGGGCTCATGTGTCATAGGTATCAACAAGAGAGAGCCAGACTCCCATAGTATAGTTGGTAGAGGTTTTAATATCAAATATCCATTCACTTACTCATTTATTTATTCACTCATTCACTCTGATATAGTCATTTTACTGCAAGGTTGTTATGTTTGGAATGTCTGGCAAGACTCTAGGAATATAGGTAGGTATACAGAATGAGGTAGGAGTAATGAACAAGACTGACATGGTCTAGACCTACATCATTGAGCTTACTGTCTGGAAGAAGAGGTAGACATTAAACAAATGCATTAGTAACTGAATAACACAAAAGAAGAGATGCATATGAGGATAATGACAGAATCATACTGAGGGACCTGAGTTTTACTCCAGATTCTAATCTGATAAAAGAGACCTATTTTAGCTTCCCTAATCTGTGACTTGAGCAGTTACTACTCTCCTTCCTGGCTTCCTTTCTTTGCTATCGCTAGGAAAGTCTAAAGTTGTGTCCATTAGACATCCTGACACTTTACTGAAAAAAGCGAAGTAGTAAGACAATTAAACATGGATTAAAAAAAAAAACAAACAAACAAACGAAAAACACCACGGAGAACAAATTCTCCATATGAGCAGCACATCCACCTAAAATCTAGTTAAGTACTCATGAGCGACTGAGGGATTTTTAAATCAGATAATTAAAGGTTCAAAATTAATAATACATCCTTGTCAAGCCAGGATGAAAATGGCATTTCACCTCAATGGTGCTGCTCTCTAAAATCCTTAATATCCTAGCCTAACCATAATAAAAACATCAGCTCAAATTGAGGGGCATTCTACAAAAGACCTGACAGTATACTCAATATTGCCAAGGCCATCAAAAACAAGCTAAGAATAAATGCTGTCACAGCCCAGGGAAGCCTAAGAAGACATGATAACTAAATGTAATGTGATAACCTAGATGGAATCCTGAAATACACAAAGGACATAAAGAAAAAAACTAACGAAAGCCAAATAACGCATGGAGTTAGTAAGTAGAGTGTTGAAAAAGGTTTAATTCCGAAGGCCTGGGTTACTTAAACCCTGTCCATTCTAAAGAAAGGCCAGTCTTTAAGACTGGCCATTGGCACCCTTCTGGGAGATAATCTCTGGCCTTTTAAATATTGTGCCTGTAAGAGTGTTTTGTACGTAAAGCCTTGGGCTAAGGTATACCAGTTTGACCAGATAAGCTTACCCTGACTGTGTGATTTAAGAACATCTGTTTTTGCTCTGGAAAGGGCTGTAATTTAAGTAGCTAAGTCAGACATGGAAGTGATGTATACCTATATGACTGACCTGCAATAAAACCCTCGACTCCAAAATTCAGATGATTCTCCCTGGTCAATAACACTTTGCACATATTGTCACATTGCTTCAGGTAGAATTAAGTATGTTCCCATGTGACTCCATTGTGAGAGGACACCTAGGAGTTTGTGCCTAATTTCTCTGACTTCACCCCATGGGTCTTTTCCCTTTGCTGATATTGATCTGTATCTTTCATTGTAATAAATCATAACCATAACTATAATGGCTTTTAAGTCCAGTCATCCTAGTGAATGAAGCCTGAAGGTGTTTTGAGGCTCCCCAAGAAAGACAGACAGATGATTACATACATTATTATTAATGTATGTAATTAATACATTATTATTACATAATAAACTTAGAATTCTCTAGAACTCATATTCTTACATACTCCCCTCCTATCTCCTAGTACCCATCTATAGCCCTGGACATCAGGAAAAAATTCTTATCTCAGGCCTTTAAACTTATTTTTTTAAATTTACCTCCAGCTTATTGTGGAGTTCTTGGATATCTACTAATTTTCAGATTAAATTTAATCATTCTACCATATTTTTCCCACTTTAGCATCATATCCCATTCCACTTTATAGCACTGTGTCTTTCTATTGGGTCAAAACCAGAAGGTTCATTCTTAATACCCAAAACAAAACAAACGAACAAAAACAAACTACGTAAAAAACTACAAAGCATTTCTCTGCAAAGTACATGAAATTCTGATGCAATTTTAACATGGGACATTGAATACATTCCACTCTGTGGCCTGGATATAAATCATTAAATATGGGACACTTTTAAAAAACTGCCAAATAAGGGGCACCTGGGTGGCTCAATTGGTTAAGTGACTGCCTTCAGCTCAGGTCATGATCCTGGAGTTTCGGGATCGAGTCCTGCATCGGGCTCCCAGCTCCTTGGGGAGTCTGCTTCTCCCTCTGACCTTCTCTCCTCTCATGCTCTCTCTCACTTTCTCTCTCTCAAATAAATAAATAAAAACTTAAAAAAAAAAAAAAACTGCCAAAAAAGGATGCCCGGGTGGCTCAGCCGTTTAAGCATCTGCCTTTGGCTCAGCTCATGATCCCAGGGTCCTGGGATCCAGTCCTGCATCAGGCTCCCTGCTCAGCAGGGAGCCTGCTTCTCCCTCTGCCTGTTGCTCTCCCTGCTTGTGTGCTCTCTCTCCCTCCTATTCTCTCTCTCACAAATAAATAACTAAAATCTTTAAAAAAACAAACAGAAAAACCCTGCCGAACAGAGACCTTTCTTTCTGGCCAATGAGTAAAACAGATAAGATTTACCTTTCTGTCTGAAAAAGAAAAAAAAAAAAACAACTGAAGAAACTGACAAAATATACAAAACATTAATTCTCAGAACACAGCAACAAAGGACAATGATCCCTGAGAGAAAGGAAACCAAAGGTCACACATGAAGGGGAAACATAGGCAGAATCCACAGGCTCCCTGAGATGAGATGATAAAGCTAGGAGTATGGGGAAGCCAAAGAGGCTAGGTATCACAGAGCAGAGGATTAGAGACAAACGAAGTCCATAGGGAGAGAACTCCTGAATTCTGATGAGGGTCTCCTTCATATATCCTGTTATCAGTGCAAACATGTGAGAAAAACAAAATGAAGCAGGGTAGGGTCGGTGAGAGAGGCCAGAGACCCAAAAGGAACAGAAGCAATAGTGTTGGTTCTCAACAGAGACCTCATACTTCACCAGGCATTAGGTAGAGTATCAAAAAGGATCTTATCCCAGTACTAGGGAAAAATTAACCTTAGACAGAACACTGCCCTGATCCTACCTAAGAAAATTTAAAGGCAACATGCACAGCCCACTCTACCCAAATAATCAAGCTATTTCCAAGTAACTTAACCACATCTCAGAACAAACTTTAGGAGTGAGTATTTTTACGAATATAAGAATTATCCAGCTGCCAAGAAGGTAAAATTCAAAATTTCTGGAATTTAATAAAAAAGTATCAGGCATACAAAGAAACAGGAAAAGATAGCCCATAAGATGATCAGTAAGTTGAAGCTGATCCAGAAATTACAGATGACAGAATAAAGACATTAAAACAGTTGTTATAAATGTATTCCACATGTTCAAATAAAGGAAACACTGAAAACACTAAGTAGAAAAAAATATATAAAAAGGTTAAAATCAAATTTCTAGAGAAGAAACTAATTTAATGTCTATAATTTTAAAAATGTAATGGATAGGACTAATAGAGTAGATATTTCAGGGGGGTAAAACAGGTTAGTGAACTGGTAGGCACAACAACAGACACTAAAAAAAGAGAAAAATGAAAGAAAAATGTATACATTACTGAACTTAGGGACAATCTCAAGCAGACAAATGCACATATATATTTTGAGTCCCAGTCAGGGAGGGAGGCAAGAAACAAACTAAATATAAGAAATAATGGCCAAGTTTCCCCCCCAAAATTGATTAAAACTATAGACTCATACATACAAGATCACCAATGAACCCGCACAAGAAAGATGAAGAAAACTACCAAAGCACATGATAACTGAATTGCTTAAAACCAGTGATAAAGAGGAAATATTAAAAGCAACCAGAGAAAAAAGATATATCACATGTAGAAAACAAAGAAAATGGAGACAGCAGATTTCAAAACTACTGCAAGAAAGAAAGAAGAGTGGAGCAAAAGCAAATTGAGGGGAAATGAGAAATAAAAGATAGGACATCACTACTGATCCTGCAGACAGTAAAATGATAACAACAGAAATCTGTAAATGACTAACTCCATCAATCCAACTCTTAAGGCAAATGGATCAATTCCTTAAAAGATACAAACTATTAAAGTCGCTCAAGAAAAAAATAAACAACTTGAATAGCCCTATATTAATTAAAAAAATTAAATTGTACTTATGTCTTCCAAATAATGAAAATTCTAGGCCCAGATGATTTCAGTGGAGTACATTTAAGGAAATAATATTAATTCTACACAATTTCTCCCAACACGTAAATGATGACAGAACACTTTCCAACTCATTTCATAATGGCAGCATTTCCCTAATACCAAAACCAGATAAAAAAACTTCATAAAATAACTATCGACCATTATCTCTCATAAACATGTATGTAAAAATTCTCAATAAAATATTAGCAAATAAAATCCAGCAATTATATAAAAAGGGTACTTTATCACGGTCAAGTGAAATTAATCCAGAAATACAAAACTAATTCAACACTGAATCAATGTAACTCACTATATTGACAAACTAAAAAAAACATATTATGATCATTTCAAAGATACTGAAAATGCATTCAACAGAATTCAACATCCATTTAGGATTAAAAAAAAATCTCTCAGCAAACTAGAAATAAAAAGGAACTTAATAAAGAACTTCTTAAGAAAATAAAAGCTAGCATAATATTTAATTATGAGGGAAGGAATAAAGAGTTGTTGTTGAATAGGTATGGAGTTTCAGTTTGGGAGAGGAAAAAGTTCTGGAGATCTGGAGATGGATGCTGGTAAAGATTTCACAGCAATGTAAGCATACTTAATGCTACCAAATTATACATTTAAAAATGGTTAAAATGGTAAATTTTATGTTATGTATGTTTTATCACAGGTTAAAAAAAACACAACACTTTTCCCATATAGGGTTCTCATGCTGCAGGCTATAACCATAGTTTCTATAATGCTAAGGTTACAAACACAGAGCAGGGTTAACCCTAGTGGGGGGGGGGGGTCGGGGAATAGTAAAGACTTAAATGTAAAAGCTAAAACTACCAACTCTTAAAATATAAGGTAAATATTCATGACCTCAGGTTTGGCAATGGTTTCTCAAATGTGGTACCAGAAGCACACACAACAAAAGCAAAAAGGTACACTGGATTTCATCAAAATTAAAAACTTGTGCCTTCAAGGTCACTACCAAGAAAATAAAAGAGGCAGCCCACTGAATGAGAGAAAATATTGCAAATCATACATATCTGATATCAGGTGTCATATACCTGATAAAGGACTTTATCCAGAATATATAAGAATTCTTACCACTCAATAATAAAAAAATAAATAACCCAATTAAAAATGGGCAAAGGATCTTAAGAGACATTTCTCCAAAGAATATACACACAATGGCCAACAAGCAAATGAAAAGATGCTCAATATCATTAGCCACTAAAGAAATGCAAATCAAAAACCACAATGAGCTATCATTTCACACGCTCTAAGCAACACTCCGTACACTACTAGTGGAAATAGAAAATGGTGCAGTCACTTTGGAAAACTGTTAGTTCCTCAAAAGGTTAAACACAGAGTCACCAATGACCCAGCAATTCTACTACTAGATATAGATCCAAAAGAATCGAAAAGAGGTGCTCAAATAAAAATTTGTACACAAGTGTTCAAATGCAGCTTTAATTATGATAGCCAAAAAGTAGAAGCAATCCAAATGTCTATGAATGGATAAATCAAATGTGCTACATCCATAAAATAGAATATTATTTGGCAATAAAAAGCAATAAAGTACTAATACATGATGCATGGATGAACCTCGAAAGTTTTATGCTAAGCGAAAGAAACCAGTCACAAAGAATCAAATATCTTGTATTTCATTTATATGAAATGTCTAGAATAGGCGAATCTATACAGATATAAACTAGATAAGTGTTTGCCCAAGGCTGGTGAGGATGGGCAGGCTGGGAGACAATGGGTAAAGGTTATAGGGTTTCCTTTTGAGATGATAAAAATGTTCTAAAATTGACTGTAGTAATGGTTGTACAGTTCTTTAAATATACTAGACCATGAAAATATACACTTTAAATAACTGAATTGATATGCGAATTGTATCTCGATAAAGCTATTACCAAAAAAAAATAAATATATATATACACATATGTATATATATATTTATATGGTAAATATATATATACATATGTGTATATATATATTTATATGGAAGGGTAAAAGAACTCTTTCTGAAAAATAAGCACCTTTACCAACCAATATCCTTCACAAAATATTCAGTCATTTAACAAACTTCTATTATTTAGTTATTACCATTTGCCAAGCAGTGAGGACACAAACGTGAACAAGACAAAAGGTCCACAGGATATATGTGTATTTTGTATATAAGGTATATTATGTCCACAAGGCATATATGTGTATTTTGTGTGTGTGAAAGGGATCACATTACAAGATCTTTGCTAACTGAGAAGTCAGAAAACAATTTTTCAGGCAGAGAAGACAACACACACAAAAAGAGGAGTGATTCAACAAGACGAGAGCACAATAGTAGAAGAAAGTGAAGGAGGCATGAACCAGGTTACAAATAGCAAGCTAAAGAGCTTAGACTTCATTCTAGAGATGATCAACAGGTAGTCATGCCGATGGCTTTTAAGCCAGATCAGTAATTTCTGTTGGAAAAATTACTCAACGAAGAGTTGGGAGGGACCGATTAAAGGACAAGATCACATGTGTGTGCAATTCTGTACAAGGTGAAGCAAAGACGTGTAGTTCCGCAAAAGAGCCACATCAACCCTACCAATGAGTTCCCTCACACTAAATGAAAATCTGTGTTTTTAGCAAACACTCATCAAGTATTTGCGTACCAATCAACTATAACATGCAAGTGCAACATATGCCTCTATGATAATCTCAACATTATTTATAAATTCAAAAGAAGACACACGTCAGAAACAGTAAATTAAGAGCTTTCTTTCCTTCTATCATCTGAAAGGAAGAGTGATTTCTCCAAAGTTAACCAGGATCAGCGCTGAGAACAGAAACTGTTGATCTTTACTCTAACTTTTGTATCTTTCTCATTCCTCCTCTAGACTACAAGCCTGAGAAAAGTAAGGTATAAAAGGAAAAGTGGAGTGAAAGAGTTAAACTTCTAAAATATTTAATACAGTTAAAACTACAATCTTGATTTTGGCACAGAGTATTTCCTGGTTAAAAGTAATCTACTTTCCCAAATGTGCTTTCCTGTTCAATTGTTATTACTTAAAACTATAAAAATGCACAAGACAAGTTGGCAGGGAAGACTGGGATCTTGGGAGTGATAGAAGACACTCTTCTGTCTAGACAACAAGAAGCAAAATCAAAAGAAACCGAATTCAAAAGCCCTGCCAAGAACCAATATGGAATTAATAGAATTTCCACAGGTTGTATATCTATTCCAAAGAAAGCAATCTGTTATTTAGTAAAGCATCACAAAACCCTCGATCCTTTGAATCTGTAAAAAATAAAGAACATACAGAATACAGTATTGTTTTTAAAGAATAGAAACTCAAATTCCTTCTAATTATCCTGAGGGTACATGAAGAATGAAATGTAATTATGGTCAATTAAACTATTTAACTCAAATCTCTGCACAAGAAAAGTAATGCTAATGAGCTCATCCTATGAAATTCAACTGCCTTGTCACATTCTGATGTTCTATTCTCATCTGAAAAGATGCCAAATGAAAATACATCAGTAAATTTTGAATATGTAATTAGTGAAACAGTCTTTTGATTATTCATATAATTAAGTTTGCAACTTTTCAAAATGAGAGTAAATGAGGTATGTTTATTTAACTAATGACATTTGGTAAACACTCAAGTTGACTGCATTGCTTCCACTGCTAGGTAACTAGACTGCCACTCCACCTCTAAGTTTAACCTGGATCCAAGCTTACAAAGAGGTTTGGGGCTATACAATTAGTCTTGAGGTTCTGGTTGTAGTTCACTTTATAAAAGTGGGTTCACATAAAAGTAGAGCCCTCTCTTCTTATTGGCTTTTAGCTTATTCTGAACCAAATGTCCAAATTCTGAACACTGCAATCCAAAAGCAATACCAAAAGTATAAAGATGGATTATTTCCAAATCATGAAACAATCTGAAGCTAAATAAGATGAAACAGGGAAAGCCTGGGGGTATGGGTGGGGATGGTTTAAGATGCATAAATGAATTAAACTTGATGATAATCAATCTTTATATATTTGGTTAAGAATGCCATTCATCAGTGATAATTACTATGGTATATATCAAATGACTTATTGCAAAGATAATAGGTAAATACGACTATTAAAAGCACTGGGTTTTTTTGTTTTTTTTTTTTTTGGTTACCTTAATAAAAAGAGAATTTTCAATAGACCAAGAAAGCAGCATGTTTGGGTAGAAAATATAAAGAACTACTTTGTATCCTTCCAGAATAGACAGCTTAGCATGATTACATGCAACTTTATTTCAAAATTGTTAAATTCACCGAACAAAGAGTTAAGTTAAAATTCACTAAGGTTAAAATTCACTAAAGAAACGACTTGCTTTATAAAATACAAAGAATCCAGGGGCGCCTGGGTGGCTCAGTGGGTTAAAGCCTCTGCCTTCGGCTCAAGGTCATGATCTCAGGGTCCTGGTATCGAGCCCCACATCGGGCTCTCTGCTGAGCAGGGAGCCTGCTTCCCCCTCTCTCTCTCTCTGCCTGCCTCTCTGCCTACTTGTGATCTCTCTGTCAAATACATAAATAAAATCTTTAAAAAAAAAGTTAAAAAAATTTGAAGAATCTGAAAAATGTTACATGAAGGTAATAATTGACTATATTATACTTTAGTACAGAAGGATGCAATTATTTAAATATATGTGAAATTGACTATTTTTTGGTGAAAATTATAGTTTCTCACTTGTCCACTGAACAAATATTGACTGGACATCTATTATGTGCTAGGATAAAAATAAAATGATAAAAATAAAAAGTAAGAACTTCTGCTCTCACGGAACTTAAAATCCCATAATAAAAATCATCTAGTTTACACCCATTATCTAAAAATTTAACATTTTTTCAGGAAAGAGAAGACATAAAATTGACAGTTCTTTTTCATTTTCTTTTTTAAATCTTTTTTTAAAGATTATCCAGTATTACTCCTCATAATGAAAAAGATATTTTCAGTCTAGAAAATGAACTTCAGTGGCAAATAAAATAGAAAAGGACTAAAGTAAAAATAAAATAAGATTTTACTTAAGCTCTTTGTAATTTTAAATTTTTATCACATAATTATAGATTAAAACAATCTTTATGAGGGGAAAAAAAAAGAGCTTAATAACATTTGTCCCAAGCTTTAAAACCACATATTTTAGTGTGGTAATTCCACTTCTAGGAATCACAGATGCAAAGATTTGGATACAAATATGTATAATCATATTAGAGAAAAACAGAAAAAAAAACAGATATTTGATAATGAAGAAGCATAAAACAATTACAGTTTATCCACATAACAGTATATTATACAGTCATTAAAAAGATGTTTGTTGAGGGGCGCCTGGGTGGCTCAGTCGTTAAGCGTCTGCCTTCGGCTCAGGTCATGATCCCAGTGTTCTGGGATCGAGCCCCGCATCGGTCTCCCTGCTTGGCAGGAAGCTTGCTTTCTCCCTCTGCCACTCCCCCTGCTTGTGTTCCCTCTCTCACTGTGTCTGTGTCAAATAAATAAATAAAATCTTTAAAAAAAAAAAAAAAGATGTTTGTTGAGAAATTTTAAAGTAAGATGTTTACCATATAATTTTAAGTGAGTAAAGAAAAATATAAAATCATATGTATCCTAAGATTAACTATATGCACAGAAAAACAACCTATCAAAATTTCAAAAATCTACCGAAACTATAATAAACTGTTAACAGTTGTTATTTCTGGGTGAAAAATTGAAATTTCAAAATTCATAGTGGCAGAGTCAAAAATTCTAAGGATTCCTGTGGTAAAGAAATACATTTGATTTTAATTGCCAACCAACTGTAAAATACATTTGACTTTTAATACACCAACTGGTATACTCACCAATTCACAAAGTCCACAAAAAGGAAACATTACATTTAAGTTAGTGGCTAACACCTGTGGTCTCCTGAAATTAATAATGCATTATAATTGGCAATATTCTCATCTTAAGACATTTCTTTTAAACTTAAATATAACCAGGCAAGTGTGATTTACAAGTTTTAATTTCACACACTGAAATCTTTTCTCAAAAGATGTTGATGGGGGGCCTGGGTGGCTCAGCGGGTTAAGCCTCTGCCTTCAGCTCAGCTCATGGTCTCAGGGTCCAGGGATCGAGCCCCGCATCGGGCTCTCTGCTCAGCAGGGAGCCTGCTTCCCTCTCTCTCTTTGCCTACTTGTGATCTCTCTCTCTCTCTGTCAAATAAATAAAATATCTTAAAAAAAAAAAAAGGATGTTGAATGCTCAATTTACTATTAAAAAATGTTCACAATTAACTACCTACGTGAAACAGGTTTTCTATAGCAAAGTTAAGCAAAGTTAGCAAAGTTACTACAAGTAAAATTAGTAAACCCTCTGCAGAAATAATTTGGAGATATTTTTGTCAATGTAATAGTCTGAAAGCAGAAGAGTAAAGTTTAGGAATCCAATTACAGAAATGTTGACTTCTCAGGAAAATTTTTACAATCTGAAGTGAACATAAAAAGCAATGTGAAAAAAGTATTTTGACCAGGGCTAATCACTCTGGAGCTCATGAGTAACATCACAGTACACCATGGCCTTAGGCCAAGTAATAAAGTGCCAAATGGAAAATGGCACAAGTCCATGGATTGTAAATACTGTATCAAAAGAAAATAAAGGAAAAAAAAATCTTTCATTAGAGCAATTAAAAATGCAGTTGTAGTACCAGTTCCTGTGATGAATAAATCAGTTCAGCAATTCCAAGAGTGGATAGCCACAGTTTAAACACATTCTCCATTGGCAGTAATTTTAAGTTTAAAAAACTTACTGTGTTTCTTTAGTTCCTAACCTTTTTTAAACACTAAAGTGTTTTTGGATGGTGTAGTTGGTTTATAACCCTATCACCCAAAATTTTCACATGTGGCAGTTGATGACTTCTACTTGACCCATTATATTATGTGACAGTAGCCAATAAATACAGGTAAATACTACAAGTAAAAGTATTCATACCAATGTGTCCAAACTTTAGACCATAAATTCCAAAGAAATGAAAAGCTTCTACTAATCCAACATCAATCATTCATTATTCCATAATTCCAGTTGTCAAATTATTCATACTAAATGAGCACATCGTGTTATACCAAAGTTAAGCTGTAAATTCATTAGTGAATTTGAAAAAGCTTCAAAAAGAATTTAAAATCACAAAGTTGTCTAAACTAGAAGATAGTCCTTAGGGATGGTCCTATCTCCAGGGCATTGTTTCCCACCTTAATTTACAAAACAATTGTGTTCTATAAGAAGTCAACAAACGTCTTTGCCACTGAAGCTTTTGCTAACTACCATAAAACTTAGTGGCTCAAAACAACAGACATTCATTATTTCTGACAATTCTAAGAGTTAATTGAGTGGCTCTTCTGGTCGGGGGTAAACTTCTGGTCTGGGGTGAGACAGTTTAACATGGTGTCGGTAACCTGTTTGACCACTGGCAGGGTGGCTGCAAGGAGGGGATCTCAGCTAAGAGGACTCACTTCTGCTCCACATGGTCTCTCATCCTCCAAGAAACTAGCACAGTTTTCTTAGCATAACTAATTCAGGGTTTCAAAGGGCAGCAAGAAAAGGCAAGCCCCAGTGATTTTAAGCCTGATTGCATCATGATGGTTAATATTCTATTAGCCAAAGCAAGTTACATGGCTGAGTACAAATTCAAAGGATGGAAAACTTGACTTCATCTCTTTTATGGTAGGAGCTACAAAGTTGCTGTGCAAAAAGGGCAAACATACAGTGATGGGAAGAATCTGCAGTCATTTTTTGCAATCTACCACATTGTAAAATGCAGAAGGTATCTGCTCCACATGGTCCATGGCCAAATAAATTTCTGTAATAGCTCTTTTTGTGACACTGAAAAGCTCTGCAGCAAAGAAATACAACTGATTTTATTTAAACCAGCATTTCCAAGACTTCTGTGGCCACAAAACACATTTTCCAAGAACAGCTTTAAAAGTAAAAAAAAGCAAAACAAAACAATAAAAATAGTGAAAACAAATCCACTGACTTCTCCCTCACTATATCATTCCACACAATATATTTATTCCACCGACTTAATATCCTTTTGGTCTAAGTTTTTTGTTTTTGTTTTTTAGTTTACAGCAATTAAAAAACATTAGTTAATGACCAAGATAACTATTAATATACATATTAATATGTACACAGTGGGGTAAAGGGCACGAAACTATGCCTGACTCTCTAACAAGGCTCTAAGTTTTCAAATAACTGTAATGTTAGAGCTTTTACAAGGGTGTACCTCAGAAGCAATAAGACTAACTCAAAAAAGAAAAACTAATGGAATGATGATTGAAGCAAAGGGAAAGAAGAGTCACAAAATTCCATTCTTCCATCAGAGCTCTCCTAAAACTGTCACAGAGCAATCTGTAAACTTTCCTCAAGCTATGCTAAGATATAAACCTCCCGATGATGAAGCCAAATTTAACAGTCCATCCCCTATCCCAATACGAGACATGCCATCAATGCTTTGTTTCAATGTTCATTTTTCAGAAATACTAATGTATTCAAAGAGAACTAGAAGGCCATTTTTTCCCAGAATGTTAGGTCCACTCAGGTGATAACTTAGCAGATGATTCACCCATAAAAGGTAGATTCTGTTACCCCTGTGGTGATTTGACTGTGAACTTTGCAAAGCAAGTCAATGATGAAAATGTAAAAGAACCTGAGGAAACACCAGGCATCAATAGCAAAGGCATCATAACTAGAAGATTTTTTATTTTTGTTCTAAAATTAGCCTAGTAGACATTTTCTTATAAGATTAAATATGCAATTAGCATACAACCCAGCAGTTGCACTGTTGTGCATTTATCCAGAGAAATAAAATTTTACATTTACACAATACCTGCACATGAATGTTCTTAGCAGGTTTAATCATAATCACCCCAAACTAGAAACAGACCAGATGTCCTTCAACAGATGAATGGTTAAACAAACTACAGTACAGCCATACCATGGCATACTACTCAGCAATAAAAAGGAACAAGCTACAGTTGCACACAGCAACTTGGATGAATCTCCCGGGAATTACACTAAATGGGGAAAAACTAATACCAAATGGTTGCTACTACACAATTCCATTTTATAGCACTTCTAAAAATGGCAGAATTTTAGAAATGGGTGCAGGAACAAGCTAAGTATGGTTATAAAGGGGCATAGCAAGTGATCATTGTGGTGATGGAACTATTCGGTATCTCAATTCTGGTGATGAACACACAAACCTTTACAAGTAATAAAATTGCATAGAACTAACACACACACGCACACACACACAAAGGTAACACTGTGGAAATCTGAATAAGATCAGTGATTATATCAATATGAATATATTGCTTGTGATACTGTAGTATTGTTTACAAGATGTTACCACTAGGGGGGAAAAGTGAGTAAAGAATACACAGGATTTCCCTAAAGTATTTCTTATAACTGCACTGAAGCTCCATTTACACCCATAAAAATTTTAATTAAAAAAAAATGTTTTTTAAAGTTTAGCCTAGATAGGTTGTTTCCCTAGAGTCTCAGTTTCTTTCAGAGTTCAATTCAAACAGTGTAGCTAGGATGGGAGCACAAATAACTTACATTTGGTACATCAATTGCTACTTCCCTCATAGCACTGGGCCTGATGTCATTCATCCCCTGTAAGAAATCATTCAGAGTAATCTTCACCAACACAGACATCTTGCTATCAGAGAGATTAGGCTGTTTCTTCAGGACTCTCCGTAAGGCACAGAGACCTATAAAGAGAAAAGTAATACAAGATTTATCTTCTGCCCAATAAATACAGACTGAATTCTTACCAAAAAACTAATAATAAACCCAAACTTCACACATATTATAGCATTTAAAACTGTTTGTGCTTGTGTGTATATATGGAGGTGGGGGAGGTGCCTGAAAAATATGGGAGATGAAGGCAAAAATCCAAATGCTTCGTTTGGGCAGTAAAAATATGACAAACTGATGTGAAATATGAAAAGACAGATACTTTATAAACATGAAATAAAGCTTACAAAACAACATCCGCAAAAAAAAAAAAGACCATAAAGAGTTATCTAAATAACCTAGGGAATAACACACCTCTTGCTTCTGCCCCTTTTATTAATATATTCAACCCAGAGTTATAAATTTTGTAAGGTATTGGCAGAACATCTTAAAGGAAATATTCAGTTGGCAGTTAGAAATGTGGTTTTGGAACTCAAGAAAGAATCAGACTTTAGAGTTGTGTGCATACACATGAGATCTGATATTACAGGAATAGGAGAGACCTATAAAAAGAGGCTAGAAAGAGATCAGGGATGAAAAAATGAGAGCTAAAGGCTCAATCTTAAGAAAGCCCATCATCTGAAAAGCATAAGAAATGATGGTTCTTAAAAAAGACAGAAGACAAAGAGATGGAGGAGTGGAATCAGAATAGTAAAATACTGCAGGAGCCCAAAAGATGTTCAACCAAGTCAAATTTAGAGAAATCAAGAATAACTTAAAAGAGATCATGCTGACCTGGAAAGTGACAGCTGCAAATTCTTTGTTTTTGCTATTTGTTTGCAGTTTAAACACTGACAGAACTAAACGTCCTAATTCCCCTTCCTTCACAGCTAAGTTGCCATATTTAGACCCCCTTGATCTGTGACAAAGACCTCTAGGCAGCAAAGTCGCTATCTATGTGCTCTTTGCCTTAGAGTCTTTAATAAAGTGAGACTTTTGTGTTCCAGTGAATGACGAAGGTCCACTTAGAAGAATTCCAATCTCAGAGACCCCTTAGAAATTCACTCTGAATATCTGAACCAGTCCTGGGACACAAGCTAGCTCCATCACGTTTAAGGTCTTTTGTCTAAAACATGGATGCTATGCCTCCATGAATTTTTTACAAAGATAAAATGATACCATAACTATCATTTTATTTGCTTTCATTTATTTGAACTTTTATAGAGAAAGGGAAGCATTGATGCAAGGAAGGCAGACACAAACTCCCAAAACAGAAGGCTAGGTATCTTTGACTAATAAGAAAAAAAAGTGAATACCTCAACGATATTCAGAAAACCAATCTACAGCAATCTTTCCCAGGAAACTATCAGTGTGATTCTAATATTCATGGAGGACTCAGAGATAGTAGGCTAAATTGCAAAAATAGCTACACAAGAAGAAATTGAAGATATACATAAAAAAATCATTATTTTCTACAGAAAATGTCTTAGGTCATCTTACAAACACCCAGTTGGTTTTTCTGCCTTCCAAAATGCTGAAAGACAATTCTTTACATCTCTCTAGCATTTCTGCTTATCTTTTGAGCAGAAGCATTAACTGTCTCTGTTCCAGATATATTTTCGAGGATGTTTGTACACAAGAAGATAGATTGTCTCCCCGCAAAGCACATGGCACACATGCTTACTGTCCATTACAAGAGATTCAGGTTCCCTAAATTCAGGTTCCCTAAATTCTCCTTCTATAATGTCTTATCTGGAAACAGAGGTCACCCAGCCTTCTTCATGTCACTCTGCAAAAAGTGAGGCTCAAGGAACTAGTGCAAATGCTGCTTGCTCTGGCTACTTCTGTTGCTGTAATATTCTGGCCTTTGACTGTGACCCAGGATTTTTTTTTTTTTTTTTTCTTTTTTAAATAGGCCCTATGCCCAACATGGGGCTTGAACTCACAATCCCCAGATCAAGAATCACATGCTCTACTGACTGAGCCTGCCAGGCACCCCATGACCCAGGAATATTATATCTTCTGCAAGCACTTGGAAAACTTACTAGCTTGCAGGCAGGGTGTAAAAGCTCAGACCCTTCACAACTCTTAACACAGAAATAAAAGTTAATATTAAATTAGGTTGTTTTGCTGCCTAACATACGTTTTAGTTATATAGCGCAAAAAAGTACAGTAGTGTAAAAAAGAAACCTAAACAGATAAAACTGCAGTAACTAAGGTGTTATGTTGTATTAAATAGCACTTTGGTGGCCCAGAAGAACTTAAAAAATTCCTATAAATCTTACATAAATGGAAGTAATCAAAAGAATCTGACTCTTCTTCATGTCTCAAATGGCTCTCTGGCAATACTAATCAATATTTTTAATTTAAACCAGATACCTCACTCTTACCAGAACTGAGATACTAAAAACTGAAACAAAGGAAGCAGTCAAATAATTTTCCTGCCATATTCATGACATGTAAGCATAAAGCTTGACAAGAAAGAAGATCAGTTATTTTCATGTGAGGAAGGGGTTTGGAAAAAAAAAAAGTATATGGTTAAAGCATATACAATAAGTGTATATTTATAAAATAGCAAAACATCTGTGATTTCAAATGCAAACTACAGAATTTAGAACTGGGCAAAAATTTCCGCATCTATGAAGATATCAAGAAAAGAAGGAGTAATTCCCAAAGACAGAAAAGGCAAAAAAATAAAGACAGGAGTTTTCAAAAGTTAAGAAATAGTAAAATAAAAAGACTGATTCTGTGATGAACATATCCAAATGATAGATAACATATATTTACCTGCTATTTCTCAAATAAATTTAAAATTAAAAGATAAAAGTGAGCCACTACTGAGCATGTGAATCAAGAGTTGAAAAATAAAGGTTCGAAGTAAAGTCATTCAAGCTACTAAAGACAGTAGATTAAATCCAAGCACTTACTTTTGCTCCCTCCGAAAACCCCACTACAATGAGTTTAAGGGGATTTTTTAAAGAAATAAACCTGGAACAGCATATAGGAGAGAAACAATATAATAGCAACAAAAATTTTGGAAACTGGACAGCAAATGAACAAGTAGTAACTGAATATAACTGACCCAGGAAAGCTGACAGACTAGCATATAGTGAGAAAAATCTGAGAGGAACCAGATTTACACCAACAGATGCCCTTCCTATTCACCCTACCCACGTATAATCAAAACAGCTTAAAGTTAGCACAAATCACTTCTGGAAAAAAAAAAAACCAGAAAAATCAGGGTTAGAAATAGAAAAATGGAAGGTTAGGAGAGAAGTCTGCTAGGAAGCAATTAGATCCTCAAGATCCCCTCCCTAATTGCATGGAGTCAGATGACTTTTCCGGTACCCTACCTCTAAAGATGTCTTCTCTCAGTAAGTAACACAAACCATTTCTGAATTGAGGGGACACAAAGCAGAGCTAGAGACAAGGAAATCATACCAAGTAGAGAAATTAGTGAGACTCCCCTCCTCCTCCACTCTGCTCTTCCCTGCTGCTCCCAGAGTTTATTATCAAGACACACCTGCCACATAGGAAGCTAAAAGATCCTTCTCCTAGAAAGGTACCAGCCCAAGAGGAAAGACTAAGGACACTGACGAGTTCATTCACCCAAGGAAAGGGCCCATGCAGAACTCACTACACAGAAGACCAGAAGCTCACAGGCCCCAACAGTTCAGAGTACCTAATCAATTTTTAGGAGCTCCACTTTCAAATATGAGACAACACCCAAAAATCACTAGATATCTAAGAATACCTTCTAACAAGCACTATAATAAGAAACAAAATATATATAAAAAAAAGCAACCTAGAAGAACCAGCAACAATGTAAGAAGAAATAAATACAAGAGCAGTGGTGCCTTGAAAGGACTGCAAACAATTGCGACCCAGAGAAAGGCTAGCAAGTTTTTGCCTCCCCTCCCCAATAAAATCAAGAACTAGTCTTTAAATAGAGGTAAAGAATCTGCTCAAGATTAGCTTCTAATGGAGTAATAGGCTCAACAAGAGATCCTGAGCAGAGGCTGAAATAACCCCAGAGCCCACTATGACCATGTAGAGGTAGCAAGGAAGGGAGCATGCAGTTAGTATGAAAGAGTACACAAAACACTCTACTTCTTTCTTGTAACTGTCTCCCTTTTCTGTTCATTTCTGCCCAATCTGTATTAAATATTTCTGTTTTCTAGAGCCTATTATTTTTTAATGACAATGCCCGGCTCATTATTTTTCAGTCTTTCCTCATTTCTAATTTAAGAATTTCAGGTTATAAGTTCCCCTATAAACATTGCTTTAGCTATATGTCTACAAATTTTGATGTATCTCCATTGTTCAATACTAAACAGCTTTTCATTTGCATATTATAATTCAACCAATGAGTTATTTAGAGTTTTCTAATTTCCAAACTATAAAATTTCTAATTTATTCATTTTTAACTTAAATGGATTTTGGTCGAAGAATAAGGTCTCTATTAAATGAAATTTTTTGAATTGTAAATTCATAAATGTTCTTTGTGTGCTTCAATATATATGTTGCTGGTTTCAGTGTTCTAAATATATATCCATTAGGTCAAGCTTTTTGATTTTCTTGTTCAAATCTTCTCTATCCTCAACCACTGACAGAAATGCATTAAAATTCTCACTAAAATGGCTGTTTTGTTTGTTTCTCCTTGCAGTTACAGAAAGTTTGCTTTACACATTTCACACTTACCTTTAAAATAGTTATGCCTTCCTAAAAAAAATAAAATAAAATAAAATAAAATAAAATAAAATAAAATAAAATAAAATAGTTATGCCTTCCCAATGAACTGAAAGAATATGCAGTACTCATCTTTATCTGCAAAGATCCTTTTTGCCTTAAAATTACTTGGTCTAATGTTAACATGACTGTAGTCTAATCCCTACCTTCTTCTTTTTGGTTTTTTTTCAGACTGATTTTCATTTTGTTCTTTTTACATTCCATTTTGCCTTCTACTAGGTTTGAAGTTATACACTCTTTTTCTATTACTTTAGCAATTATACTGGAAATATTAATGCATGTATTTACATTAACGGAGTATAGTGAATCAAAGTAAAGTCAATCATGAAGCTGTTAGGAAATTAATAGGAAAAGTTAGTGAAATAGATATCCCACATTATTCTTCTGTACAGAGGGTTTTTAACATCTAGGAGGAACACTTGTTTGTTTTTTAAATCTTTATTTTGTCTGTAGTTAATTCTGCTCTCTGTATTTTATCTGTATCTTTTTTAAAATATTTTTTTAAAGATTTTATTTATTTATTTGTCAGAGACAGAGAGAGAGAAAGAGAGCACAAGCAGGGGGAGCAGCAGAGAGAGAGAGAAGCAGGCTCCCTGCTGAGCAAGGAACCCGATGTGGCACTCGATCCCAGAACCCTGGAATCATGACCTGAGCTGAAGGCAGCCACTTAACGACTGAGCCACCCAGGTGTCCCTTCATTTGTATCTTCTTTCCTCTTTCACTAAAAATACCAACAGTATGCTCCTGTCTCTTGAATGGACCTTCTTCTGACTTCATAATCTTAAAAATCTTTTCAAAGAATGAATTTTTTTTAACTTTGTTGTTTTGTTCTCTATTCCATTAAATCTAACCTTATATTTGTAATTTCCCTCCTCTTGGGTTTATTCTACTGACCTTTTCCAAATACTCAAGCTGAATGTAGTTATGTTTAACCCTTATTTCCTAATAAGATGTATTTGTTATTATTTCATCTTAGAGAATTATATTTAAAACAGAATTTTTACTAACATTCTATTCTTAATATCTAATTTGCTATATGATGTCTTTTGTAGCTCATAGTGAGATTATTTAAATATTATCTGATTTAGTTTTCAATTGTACCACTTTTTAAATTACTGACACTTAGCTTGAAAATCATGCTTCTATACCCAGCTCTGGTGCTGACACAGCAAACTACTTTTTTGTTCCATGGTAGACTTCGCCAATGCTAGAGCAAAACTCTAGAAGGAGACAGCAAAGCTGAAGAGGGAAGAAGGGACTTTATATCCCATAGACTTCCTATCTGTCTGCTATTCCTATGACCATCATTCTGCCAACACCAGCACAAACCTAGCAGTACTACCTTCTCAGAAGACTGAGTTAGCCTTCAGAGTATCAGGCTGCAGCTCTTCAAGGGTCTGAGTTACAGCTCATCTCCTAGGTTTTAATAATTTTAACTTTTTCCCTTTGTTTTCCCAGCCTCAGGAGTGATAGCTCCTTCCTGTAGTTGCTACCTTCCTTTCAATTACCTAGTTAACAATTTTATAATTGGTTATCAATTCTTTATATGAAATTTTCTCTGTAAAAGTAACAGGTATAGGTTCTATGTCCTAACTGGATCATGACAGAAATAACAATCCCATGAGATTTTTTTAGAATTATCCTTTTTCTCTCTCCTGATTATATATATCAACTGAAGCTTTTAGTAAGTGAGAGTGAAATCACTCAAACATTTTAGGAGGATAATGTAACTTGACTCCCCAAATCCAAATCTGAACAAGAAAAAGATGTTTCTCACTTATGGGCATGGGGAAAAAGTTCTAAATAAGATATTAGTTAACTAAATCTAATAGTGTATTAAAAAATCCATATATTCACAAAGAGTTTATCTCTGAAGTAAAAAGCCAGTTCATCAGAAAAACTATAAACTCACCACACTCACTAAATTGAGAATGATTATTTTTACTGATATAGAAAAAAAATATGTTAAGACTCAACATCTACTTATAATGATAAAAATAATTTAAAATGCTCTTAGCAAAGTGTATTTGATTAAGATTTTATTCCAGGAATTTTTAACAAACATTACACTTAATGAAAAGACTTAATATGCACACTCTAAAATTGGCAACAAGACAAAGATGCCACTATTACTATTACTGGATAATTTAATCGTGGAGGTTCTGCCTACTAAGAATATAAAAAAACAAAAGTGAGAGAAAAGTAAAAGGATGGAAAGAGACAAAACTTCCATTATTCGCACATGTCAATCATCTACCCAGAAAAGCCAAAAAGATCAGATGAAAACGAGTAGAATAAGAGAGTTAAACAAGGCTGACAAAAAAATTATCAATATAAAACTTCTCTACACCAAGAAGAGCAAATTTAAAATAAAATTTAAAAAAAAAGACACCATTTGTAATAATCACAAAAATGATAAATTAGCTAAGAATTAACCTAACCAAAAACATATAACACCTCTATGGAGAAATTTTAATAAACAGAAAAATATGAATAAAAGAGTGATATTCCAGGTTCTTGAATGGGAAGACAATATCATAAAAAATGTCCATTATATTCAAAACACTATTTTAAATGCAATCCCAATTAAAATGCCAATTGTATATCTTTGGTAAATCAGAATAAACTTTCTCTAAAAATAATATTGAGGAATAAAGGTCTCTATATAACGAAGTCAACAATAATGCAAGTAAATAAGTAGGAAGTATCTTACAAGATAGTAAGATATACTATAATTAGTACTATTAAAAATAGCATGTAAAAGTTATAAAACCAAAGAGACCACAATGGGACACAGGGTTCAGAGACAGATCCATACGTATATAAATTTAATACGCAATAAACCTCTAATAGTCTATCACAAATCAGTGAAGAAAGCATAGAGTATTTAGTAGTTGGTAACTGAATAATGGGAAAATTGGTTCATTGTGTGGATCCCTAGGCACTGGGTCTCCAATGAATTATCCCCATAGATAACATTTCATACATGTTGTCTCAACTCATTGCTGGAGGAATTAAACATGTCCTATGTGACTCCACTGGGAGAGAACTCTTAAAAGCCTGTACCACGTTTCCTCCACACTTTGCCCCATGTGCCTTTTCCCTTTGTTGACTCTACCATGTATCCCTTGCATTATAATAAATCACAGCAGTCAGTATAACTACATGCTAAATCCTGTGACTCCTCCTGGTGAAGCATCAAACTTAGGCATGGTCATAGAGACCCCATATATGTAGACGAATATAAATGAATGACAACCGTATAAAATAACAATGTTTGGGGGTAAAGAGAATCAAAGTATTCCCAAAGTTTTTGTACTGTTCTTGCACTAATCTCTAATAAGCCAAGAAGACATAATATGATATGTAGGATAACCAGAAAAAACAAGTTAAAATGTATAATGAAAAAGACAACAGGAGGAAGATAAAATAATAAAAACACTTGCCTATTTCAAGAGAAGGCAAGAAACAGAGGGGGGGAAACATAGAAAAGGTGGGACAAATAGAAAGAAGGCAGATTAAATCTAAGTATTTAAGATATTACCCAAATTTAAATGTATTATGTACATGAATTAAGACTGACAGCACAGGGGCGCCTGGGTGGGTCAAGGGTTAAAGCCTCTGCCTTAGGCTCAGGTCATGATCTCAGGGTCCTGGGATCGAACCCCCGAACCCCCGCATTGGGCTCTCTGCTCAGCGGGGAGCCTGCTTCCCCCTCTCTCTGCCTGCCTCTCTGCCTACTTGTGATCTCGCTCCTCTCTGTAAAAAAAAAAAAAAAAAAAAAAAAAGACTGACAGCACAGATGGATTAAAAAATACGCCCCCAAAATAAACAAATAAAACCCAAATTTGTGCCATTTACAAAAGATGTATTCTAAAAATACAAAGATGGACAGATTGAAAGTAAAAGAATAGAGAGGGGTGGTGCCCCGCCCCCTCTCTCAAATAAATAAAATCTTAAAAACAAAAAGAATAGAGAAAGAAATACCATGCAAACATAAACAAAAACATAAATGAAAATAAAACAGTGCTTCTATATAGACTATCATATAGACTTAAGCAAGAGGTATTACTAAACATTTCAGGATAATAAAAGGGTCAATCTGCCAAGACTATATAAAATTCTAAATTAATACATACCTAGTAACAAAAGTCTCATGATATAAAAAGCAAAATTAAGTAGAACTGAAAGGAGAAATAGACAAATGTGCAACTCAACTTACAGATTTTAACATATTTCCCTCATATACATTTATAGATATATAAATATACATATTTACAGAAGAAATAAAAACAAAATTAGCCCACTTATCCTAATTGGCATATATAGAAAAAAATATCTAAAATAGTAAAATATCCACGCTCTCAAGGGTACCTGGAAGATGTACCAAAACTGATATACGCTGAGACACAAACCAACTCTCTCTATATTTTAAGTAGTTAAATCAAAGTGTATGTTCTCCGACCACAGTAAGATTTAATATCAAAATCAGTACAAAGATACCAAAAAATACATTAAATATTTGGAAATTACTTAATTTCCAAATAACTCATGGGTCAAAGAAAAACATTATAATTTTTAAATTATTAAATTTATAATTTTTAAAAACTAAATAATAATGAAAATATAACATGAAAATTTGTGGTTTGCTGTTAAAGCTGTTGTAAAAAAACAGTGACAGGCATAATACACATATTAGGAAAAAAAAAGGCTCAATGAGATGATCATCGTATAAAATGAACAATAAGGAGAGAAATAATGAAGAAGTTAATGAAATAGAAAACAAACATATAATTTAAAAAAATTAAAGCCACAGTTTTATTCCCTGAAAAGGCTAATAAAACATATAAACCTCTGGCCAGATGAATCAGGGCATGGTCTCACCAGTGTGAGAAAAGAAACATTACCAATATCAAGAATGAAAAATAAGACATCACTTCAGAACCTACGGATATTGAAAAGCCAGTAACAGAATACTTGGAATAACTTTGTAGCAAATAATTTGAAAATTTACATGAAATGAAGAAATTTCTAGGAGCAAAAAGCTTACCAGAACAAACAAAAAAAAGTACACAATTAATATTCCAATAGCTAGTAAATAAATTTATTCTGTAATTAAAACTCTTCTCACAGACAAAATTCCAAACACAAATGGCTTCATTGGAAAATATTATAAAGTATTTAAGGATGACTATAACACTAAGCTTACAAAAACTCTTCCAGAGAAAAATAAAAGCCAGAATAATTCCCAAATTGACTCATAAGGCCAGCATAGCCGTGTTCCTCAAATCTTAAGAGTATATTATAAGTAAACAAAATTGTAAGTGAATCTCTCTCATGAATATACATGCAAATATCCCAAACAAAACATCCGCAAAAACATAAATAAAGGATTATACATCAGGACAAAATGGCTATGTTCCCAGAATATGAAGTTGGTTTCACACGTGAAAAAATCAATGAACGCCATTCTCCACATTATTAGAAGAGAAACAATATGATTATCTCAATAGACACAGGTAAGTAATATCATAAAAAAAATCAACTGTTAATTATAAAAACCAACCAGGACTAGATGGAAATTCTTTACTAGAGTAGCTACAAAAAACATAGACTCAATATAATTCTTACCTGTAAAATATTAGAAACTTTCTCCCTAGGATCAAGAATGAGATAAGAATAACTTATTACTTATACTAAAGACGATGTTAGGGGCGCCTGGGTGGCTCAATGGGTTAAAGCCTCTGCCTTCGGCTCAGGTCATGATCTCAGGGTCCTGGGATCAAGCCCCGCATCTGGCTCTCTGCTCAGCGGGGAGCCTGCTTCCCCCTCTCTCTCTCTGCCTGCCTCTCTGCCTACTTGTGATCTCTTTCCTCTCTGTCAAATAAATAAATAAAGTCTTAAAAAAAAAAAATAAAGATGATGTTAGAAATCCTGACCAGTGCAATAAGGCAAAAAAAGAAATAATAAGATTAAAGGGATAAAATAAAACTCATTATCAGTAGACTGTACACATGTAAAGCTATAACATAATCATATGCATAGAAAACTCAAAGAATCTACATATACACTATTAAGGCTAAATAAGTGAATTTAGCAAGGCAGGCAGACACAAAATCAATACACAAAAATTTACTTTCCCTAGGTAACAGCAAAAGAAAAAAACAGAACTATGAAGTAAATTTTAAAAGATGCCACTTATAACTGCATTCAAAAAACCCTACATACCTAAGAATAAATATAATGAACATTATGCAAGACTGCTTCACAAAAAACTTTGAGAAATTGAAGACCTAAAATAAGTGAGGGGATCTACCATATTCATGGACTGCAAAGATGTTAACTTTCTAATTCTCCCCCAAATTGATCAAGAGACTTAAAAATTCTAATCGAAACCCAGTATGGGGGTGGGGAAGCCTACCAAGTTGATTCTTTTTTTAAGGATTTATTTATTTGAGAGAGACAGAGACAGAGAATGAGGGTGGTGGGAACAGAGGGAAAGAGAAACCCAAGCAGCCAACCTGATTTCCATCTAGCACTACGTCATACCTGCATTACTTGCCAATTCAGTTACAGTTCATATTATAGTAAGGCAACTATTAAAATATTATATCATGAAGCCACTGAGAAAATAGACATTTATCAATCACAAATTACTCCTTCACAAGCACTCTTCTTCAATTTTAATTCATCTATTCACTCATTCAAAATATTCATTCACCGAGTACCTCTTAAACATAATGTATTCAACAAATGTATTGAGCTCTTACATGTAAGAGTCCACAAGAGTAAGAACCAGATAAGCCTCTCATACTCTGACAGTCTAATAGAGAAGACACATAATAACAATTATTATAAACTGTGCAGAGTAGTATGACATGGAAAGAACAAAGTGGTACAAGAACACATATCAGGGACATCTAACCCAGTTTTGTGGGATTAGTAACAGTTTGGAGTTAGATAACCTTCAGAGAAATCATTTAGTATATTCTTCTGTTTCACAAATGAAGAGAGACTAAAATGTGGGTCCAACCTCAGTACGCAGACCTGAAAAATGAGCTGATGTGAAACTGGTAACGTGAAAACTGAGGCCAGAGAGGCTGCACAGTATTCGAGGCAGAGGGAACAGTATATATGAAGGCCCAGGGACAAGAATGAGCATAACTTTAGAGATTATGAGGCCCTGCAGAACAATAAAAGACAAAATCCCTGTCCTTAAAAGAATTCACACCTAGAGGGGCGCCTGGGTGGCTCAGTGGGTTAAAGCCTCTGCCTTTGGCTCAGGTCATGATCTCAGGGTCCTGGGATCGGGCCCGCATTGGGCTCTCTGCTCAGCGGGGAGCCTGCTTCCCCCTCTCTCTCTGCCTGCCTCTCTGCCTACTTGTGATCTCTCTCCTCTCTGTCAAATAAATAAATAAAATCTTTAAAAAAAAAAAAAAAGAATTCACACCTAGAAATATAAAAGAACATGTTTTAAATAAATCTAAATCCATCTCAATTAATTTGTTTGCAGATATTTAAGACAACATGCCGTACTGTCAGAAATGGAAAAAAAAAAAAAAGCACTATGGAAAATTACAGATTTGCAAAAGCTATAAAAACTTAAGGGAATCATGAAATTCCTGCCATAGGCCTTCCAATTCTTTCCCAGTCTAAGGTTCCATGATTCTAGACTCTATATAGAGCCTCTATTTTACACAAATGCTTTTGAAAATAATGTACAAGTTGAAACAGAATTTACATGAATTAAACGTTAAATGTATATCAGAGCTTGCAAAATTTAAACATCTCTAGAGCTATCATATTAATGCAACCAATTCTCTGTGGTCCTAGATCTGCCACTAGCTCAGGTGTCACTTTACATAAAACTTAGCCTCTTTGGTCATATGTTATCTCACTTATTAAATGGAAAAAATAAAATATATTTTATCTAAATTATTTTTTCAGCTTTAAAATTCTATGATGCTAAGCCTAAATGACTGGATATCAACCATTCCTAATGAGGCCATACTAGAATCTATGCCAAGAAATTAAATTTTTAAAAATACATGTATTTTTATAAACCAGAAGTACACAATTAACTAGAGGAGCAAATGGACACATGTACACCATCAGCGAATATAGCTTAGGGCAATCTATGACATTTCCTTTCCTTACTAAGTTTAAAGTTAATTTTTAAAATGTAAACAAAAACAGAAGCAGTACATCTATGTTCTTATAAAACACAACTTTGAGACAAAAAACAGGTGTAGTTAATTAAACAATAAATTTGTCATTTTGTTTTAATTATTTTATTTTCCAATGCTCTTAAAAGTTTTGAGAATGGAAAACAAGACACAATGAGGAAAAGTCAAAATGCCTCAGGCAAGCCTAATGCCAACACATTCTTTCCAGTCTAAAACATGTTTCCGCTCAAGCTCTGCATCACTATCCAGAGATAATCACATCCGGATAAGAGCAATTACTCTAAATTCATGTTCTTCAGAACCATCTGCTCCAAACTCAATCAACAAACATCATCTTGCCATACACATATGGAATCCAACAATTTTATACTCCGTGCTTACTAAATATTATTTTTGAGGCTGCAATTAAGTTCCTTCATTGGAAAGGAACAATGAACTTAAACTGATCACAGGAATAATAATGCTTTTCAGAATATTACCTACCCTACAGACATTTAATTATATGAAAAAGTAACATGAAACATGGCATCTGGATGTCAGATTTAAATTATAAAAGTTGAGTGTAAAATTTCCTCAGGCACATGAAGACTGAAAGGAACTATAATAAAATCTAAGTCTCCTTTTTTAAAATACATTTTCTTCAAAATATCCAAACTATAGAAAACTTATGTTTTATCTGGAATCTTTACTCTCCCTCAACTCAATAATAAGTACAGACAAGGTGATAAGTATCACCTGATCATCACTGGGAGCGTTCCAATTCTCACTGCTCGTTAATAGAAAAGAAATCAAACAAAATATCCTCAAAGAGGGTATTGTGGTTCTTGCTTTATTTATACTTCAAGTGATTGGTGTAACGTAACCTGATTGCAGAAGCCAGGTCTATTCTGAAGCCGCTATCACTTTAAAAAGTTGCTTTAAAGTAATGACACGGGGTGCCTGGGTGGCTCAGTCGTTAAGCGTCTGCCTGCCTTGGCTCAGGTCATGATCCCAGGGTCCTGAGATTGAGCCCACATCGGGCTTCCTGCTCGGCGAGAAGCCTGCTTCTCCCTCTCACTCTCCCACTCCCCCTGCTTGTGCTCCCTCTCGCTATGTCTCTCTCTATCAAATAAATAAAATCTTATAATAAAAAAAAAAAGTAATGGCACTAGAGAAGGCATACTGGTCTCAAGACCTGAATCTTGGGCCAAGGTAATGTAGTAATGCTTTCTGAGAGGGTCTTCTAGTTCTAAAACATCAAGATCAATTCACTTCACCAGTCCCAGGTTTAACAAACTTTCCTAAAAATATAGCGTTTAGTTTCAAATTTTTAATATCAAATTATTTACTTAATTGGCTTATCAACCTTATTACAATGTTGGGTTAAAAAATATATATATTCAGTTGACTACAGCACAATTCTTAAGCCAAGTCAGGCTGAAGATTTAAGGCTTAGTGGACTAGAGCAAGGCCCAGGTCAGAGAAGAGGAACCAGAAAAATAATGATGGAATATATCCTGAGCTGAGGAGGAAAAGGGGGCACAGATGTGGCAAAGGCAGAGGGCAGGCCAACTATATGCATCCCTTTTTTACGGAAGGTACAAAACTCTAAATAACAACACAACATTAAAATTGAAAAAGTAGGGACGCCTGGGTGGCTCAGTTGGTTAAGCGGCTGCCTTCGGCTCAGGTCATGATCCCAGGGTCCTGGAATCGAGTCCCACATCGGGCTCCTTGCTCAGCAGGGAGCCTGCTTCTCCCTCTGCCTCTGCCTGCCACTCTGCCTGCTTGTACTCTCTCTCTGACAAATAAATAAATAAAATCTTTAAAAAAAAAAAAATTGAAAAAGTAATTCACAAGCACTATCTCTGTTCCCTCAACTTTCAATCACCCCTCAATTTATCACAGTCTAGCAGCTAGCCACAGGACCCCACTAGAACTACTCTCTTATAAGGCCCCCATGATTTCCCAGTCAAGAAACTAAGCAATCGATATCACTGTAGTTCTCTAATACTGTTGATCCTAGCTCCACTACTTATTCCCTATGTGATCTTAGGAAAGTTCCTTAACCTCTCCGACCGAAGTTTCCTCACCTATAAAATGAAGATAACCTTCTAAGGGTTATGTTGAGTAAAAAATGCATTAATATGTGTAAAGTACTTCAAGCAATGGCTAACACATTGGATTAGTGGTAACTAATACAAAATTAATTCTAATTGCTTCCTCTCTGCAATCTTCTCTCGTTTGAGTCACCACTTTCTTTCAGTTCTCTTCCCATTTCCTAGCCACTCCACAGTCTCCTATACCAGATCTTTTCTAACAAGCCAAACACTGAATGGTGGTATTCCCCAGGACCCCTCTACTCTCCTTATTAGCATTCTAAAACCTCCCTGATCACTCACAAACACCCAACACACACAGGGACCCTGATTACCTGTTACTCTGCGGTACTTGCCTGGGCACGCTGAGCTCTAAGAGAGGGTCCAAGTCTTTCTTGTTCACTGAGGCAGCTCCAGCACCCAGAGCAGTCTCTGGCTCAATAAATGAATAAATGTCTGAATTCCACTCACGCTAAGTGATTTCATTCATTTCAATGGCTTCAGTTACCACCTAACTGCTGACAACTGCCAAGTCCCGATCTCTAACCAAGACTCTCCTCATCTCCAAAGCCTGCAATTCAAAGTCCTGCACTTCAGACAATGTAAGGATAAGGAAGGGTGGGACGTGGAAGACAGACTGGGCAGGAAGCAGGCAACACCACAGTCCAGACAAGAGCAATGGTAACAGTTTAGTTTTTTTTAAAAGCTCAAATTCTGAATAAATTTTGAAAATCAAGCTGACAGGATCTGATAAAGAGTAAAAAATAAAAATAAAAAATAGCTCTTAGAAATAACTTATTTAGACAGACTAATTTTTTATTTCTGTGATTGCTTTAATTAGGAAGAAAACCTTTCCTCAAGTTTCCTACTTTTATAGTCTTGGCAAGACAACTCGGAAAAGTTTCCACTAGTGAAGTAAATGGTATATATATCACTGAGAGCTTAAACAGAATCAAAACTACCACCTGTTTTTCTGAAACAAACCATTCGGCTCCAGTCATTTCAAATGAAGAGCGAAAGTAATATTAAGATACCCAATTCACTGACAAAAAAAAATTCTACCTCTTATAAAAAAAAATCCTCAGTATTTATGCAGTGTTCACAACATCACAAATAAAACTATCACTACATTTCATATATAAAACAGAGAAAATTCATTGTTTCATGAGATTTTACATTGCATAATTATTGCTTATTTACCCAGCTACAATAATGAATAAGGATATGATCCATTATAAAATATATTAATTAGAGTGATGATCGTGATACATTGATTTAATTTTGTTGCTCTACTGCAGGCCTGCAGCAGACTCACACGTGGGATGGGGAAGAGAAGGAAGAGACTGTGACTCTGCCTATGATGACATGAGAACTCCCAAGTTCAGCAAGAAAATCTGTCAGGGAGGCACCCCAAAACAAGTCCTATCAAATTATCTCTAGTTTGCATTTTGTTATTGATGGGTAAGACTTTTACTGATCCAAATTCAGGAAAAATTACTTCTCTAGCAAGGTAAAAGATTCTGCCAGCTTTCCCTAACATCTCATGTACTAGGCTAACCAAAAATACTTCATAAAATATCAGTACTGCCAAAATTCAAATATGCATCCACCAGAGAAATAAACAAATATACACAAAATATGAATTTTTTTTAAGAGAGAAAGTGACACTACGAGGTTCTATATAAATCATGACTACTGCAGCCATAGTACATTTTTAAACCTCATAAGAACTCTTTAAAAAATATGGTATCCCTGGTTAGCAGGTGAGGAAGCAGAATTTAAGAAATTAAATGAGTAGTGTAGCATTTGAATCTACAGCTCATCATAAGCTTTCCACAAAACACCATCACTTACCTGAACTTCACTTGAAAATACTGAATTTTTGCAGAATCAATATTTTAATTCTAACTTAGAAAACAACATTGGCAGAATTCAAAAAATGGTGGAAAATTTTAGGAAAGTCCTTTTGTAAGGGCTGGACTACTGCATATTTGTACATAGTAGATCTTCCATAAATTCTGTTAAAATAAGCTAGTGAAGGGTGGGAGAGGGGAATAAAAGATATAAATATCTCAGAATTCTGGTGTAAGACAGATGAAATTTTCCACCTCAAAAAAAGTTATGTTATAGTAATTAGACTCAGTATTGTTACTAGCCCTGCTTAAGTACAATAATGACAAAATCATTGTTTAAATAAGACTTTTAATTCTTCCTGTATGTGATACTATCTTATCAAGGCCCAAATATTTGGTATGAACATGTTGAAATGATGTGTAATCAACAAGGATGCTAAAGATAAATTCTTAGAATGTGAAGCAAGTACTTCCTTTCACTGTAAACAAAACGAGTCCACTTCTTGAAGAAATCAAGCTCTATTTATATTCACTCTCCTGAAATGGCACAGGCAGCCTTAGAAGGATAAGTTTATAATAAATCCCTATATTTGGAAAACATTGTTGCTAAGCATCTTCTAACATTCAGCAGAGTTTATATAATTCATGTCTCTGCTACATAATCAACATTTCATGTTTTCCAAAAAAGTGTGGTATGCTTATCTATGCTGTTAATTTAAAACATTATAAATTTTGAAGGAATTAATAAAAGGCTATGCAACTAATTAATTAGAAAGGCAGTCTAATCCCAGGAAGAATACAAATATAGACATTAGATGTCAGGATGTGTCAGAGTTCAGCTTGTAAACAACTTGTCCACTTGAGATAAAACATTTCAAAATGCAGCTGCTCTTTGCTTAAAAAGGTGAGCTACAAAACATTAGGCTTTCGGACAAGTCACAACATATCAAACCACACTCAAGCTCAAAAATTAATGATAAAAAATAGCATTTGAAAATAACTTTCACACCCAACCCTCAACATTAAACATTGTATCTGCTCAAAGACCCAAGTGTTGAAAGTAACACTACTGTCTGTAGTATTTCCAATTTCCACATTGATAGGAAAACAAGTTGAAAGATACAGAAAATATTTAGTAACACTGGAATAAAAGATTAGAAAAATTGAGATAAGCACATTGTAGTACAACTCTCACAAACTACGGAATAGATTGTAAAACTTCTAGCCTCTGGAAAAGCACGCACAAACAAGTATATTCTATAGGGACTTTGATCTTTTGTATTAGTATCCCACAAACAAAAAACAAAAAACATTAGATTACAAAAACAATGGGAAACATAATTCACTTAGGTTATATGAAATTCTGAATCACTACAATGTATGCTACTATTAGACATCTGTGTCCCACCCTTTGTTAAAAAAGGGCAAGGTTTCTCTGACTAGAAGGCAGACCAGGAAGAAAGAAAACCATCAGATAGCCAATGCACAAAAAATTCAAAGAACACACAGGTCCACAAATCTTAAGCAAGCAAATGTTCTAGGAAAAATATGTCTATATTTTTATTTGTCTTCTTGTTAATTCTTAACTGTTTCCTTAATTGTGGCTTTTCTATCTTTCAGAATTATCATTTTTAAGTTTTACTCAGAACCATTATATATATGTATCTCCAAGACAAACCTAAACACTTCTCCTAGAAGGAGAGTTAAATGACTATAGTTTAGAACAGTACATTACTGTCACATAAAAACTCTGGGAAAAACTCAACACCATCAGAGGTTGGCAGAGATACAGTCTCTAAATTTATCCAGTTATTTAAATCAGTTACAGTGTCTCCAAAAATCAGGGTTAGCGGGCCAAGATCATTGCTTCTCAAAGTATAGCCCCTGCACCTACAGCATTGGTATCTCCCATAACTTGATAGAAATGCAAATTCTTGGGCCCCGCCTGGACCTAATGAACCAGTAGGATGGGGCCCAGAATTGTGTTTTAACAAGCTCTACAAGTGCTTCTTAGACAGGTTTAAACTGGAGAACTACTGGCCTAAACCAATAATTTAGAATATTTGCTCACAGGCAACTGCAAGACTGGCTGCTTTAAAATCAGTTGGGAAACATAAATACTGGCTCCAGTTCCCTACTTCCCTTAACTAATATGGAGAGGGAATGTGTGTGTAGCTTCCCAGGTGAACCTGATGTATAATGACATTTAAGAACCAATGTCCTAAGTTAGTGGCTCTCAAAGTGTGGTCCCCAAACCAACAGCATCAACTGGGAACTTGTCAGAATTCACAAGCAGCAGCCAAGACTGAATCAGCAACTCTGGGAGTGGAGCTCACCCAGCCATCTGCCTTACTAAGTTCTCCAGGTGATTCTGATATATGATAAAGTCTGAGAAGCTCTGCACCAAGTGATCCATCCTGAATTGAGAACATATGAAATGAATGTGGATTTCATGGAGAAGAATAAATAGTAAAAAGAGACAGAATTGACTTACATACTCAGAAATACATCTCCTGGAGTTAGACTATCTCACTGTCCCCACAAATCTGGAAGTTAAAGTGCCTTCCTTCCCAGATATGCCAGTGGACATTCTGAAGCTGTAAACACAGCACAATTGGTAAACGATGAAAATGCCTCCTGAAAAGCACTGGTTTTAAACAAAATACGAAGTCCACAGTCAGAGCCATGGCTGAGAAATCTTGTCAGTGGGAAGCTAAAAATGGACTGGAATGTTCGAAAAAAAAAAAAATAGCAGCAGTGATTTAGGCATCACAAAACACTTATACCTTATTTACTGCTACCTATAAAAGTAGCAAGAACGACTTGGAGTTGTTTCCTCAGCACAAACAGGGACTTCTGAAGGCAACAGAGGAGAGAGGGAGATGAATCTCACTAGGGGTTTAAAAACAAAACTGATTCAACCCTCAGGTTAATAAACATTTTCATTGCTCTACAAGGGCAGTGGGGTGGTAATTAGTCTGATTATGTCTCCCAGCTTTCACATGTATTTCTCAGATCAAATACTTATTGAGCATTTACTACATGCCAGAAATTATTACTGCTACAAGTGCTTCTTAAATAGGTTTAAAGTGCCCAGTAGGGAAAGTATGTGGTTTTGTGTATACTGTCTTAAATACTTATGTATGTTGTGTTATGTAGCATCATTCTCTATATAGCAAATATTAAGATATTATCCAAATATTAAGATATTATCATGACTCTTTTTTAAAAAACAGTGATTCTAACTTTGTGTATAATTCTAAGGTCAATGTAATGATTGCAACTGCTTCTACTTACCCAAGGAAACTTAACATGTTTAAAACAACAACAACAACAACAACAACAAAAAGGCACCAATTCAAACTTCCCTAGGTGGTCATTTTAAAACACTGAGACCCATTCAAATTATTTTCTAATAGCCCCTCTAAATTTAGTTAGGATGCAATATTAAGTGCTCAATTCCTTTTATTTGTACCTAGGAGACTAGTTCAAATTTACCACAGAGCTGAGCTTATTCTTCCTATGCTCAATACACATATCATAATATATGGAGATACCCTGTGCGTTCAAAATGTAGGATACACTTATGCCTCTTCTATAGCATTTGGAATGTAATTCTACTATTTTTAATGCTTATTGAGTTTTAGAGTTGGTTTATCTTTCCTTTTGAGTTGCACTATTACCAAATTTATAATTTACTCATGTCAAGGTCATAGGCAGAAATTATAAAATTGTTTCAATGAGAAAATGCAGTTAACTTCACAATTGACATTAGTCTGCTTTGTGGCATTATCTCTAAGAACACTGTGAGAGAAAGCCTTGACTAATCACTTAAGTTATTCAGAAAAACAGGTACAAGAGAGAACACAATAAAAGGCAGAAAGGCCAGGAGTATGAAGAAGGTAGCTAATGAGACCAGGCCACATTTAGTAAATAACTTGGGTATTTATTTTCCCCTTTTTCTAATCCTTCCTATCCTTTCTTTTTGATTCCCCCGCCTTTCTTTCTCGTCCTCCCTTATATCTAGGGAATGTCATATTTACAAGGGCACTTAGATATCATCAGCAAAAACCACCTAAATCTACGCATAGAGAAAACTAAGGCTCAGATAAGGCAAAGAACGTGCCCAAGGATCAGAAGTCTGATTTTAAAAGCAGGTCTGTTCAACTCTATCTACCACATTCTCTGCTTCTTTAGAAAAATGCCTTGCAAAAACATTCTAGTACACTGTTCTTAAACTTTATTCTGCTATATAGAGAATGATGCTACATAACACAACATACATAAGTATTTAAGACAGTATACACAAAACCACATACTTTCCCTATTGGATACTTTAATTATAATGCTAATCTTTTTAAAAACTACATTCTCATAAACCAATTCATTGCTAGACTAGAGGAAAAAAGAAAATCAGTTCAATACTGATAATTTGAAATTACTATTAAGTCACATTAACAGAAATTAATATTTATTTACTACTTGTATGTGCCAAGTATACCCCACATATCTATCTATCTATCTATCTATCTATCTATCTATCTACTATCTATCTATCTGTCTTCAGGTTAGAGGACCCTCTCCATCCTTCCTTCTGATCCTTTCACTTTTTCAAGTAATGTAAGAGTAAAGGGTAGAATCTCTCAAATTTTCTTGTCATCCTCCTAAAGTTCTTGGGGGTACTACAGTGCCCATGAAAGTAGATAGTCCTATTTACATCTGGTATGTAAATTTACATTACCACATTTCCCCTTAATGTCTTAGGACAAAATTTATGAACATACTTACCTTTGAAATAAAAAATTAAATCAAAAAAGCATTCCACCACTTTGACAAAAAATGTGTCTTTTATGATTTAATTCTGATGCAGAGCATAGATCTGGAATAAAATGACCTTAAGTTTAAATCCTAGCTCTGCCACATACCAGCTGTGAGACCTCTCCTGAGTCTATCTGATACTTACATCACAGGGTTGGTGTGAGGATCAGTGGAAAAAATGTTTACCCTTTCCCACCTTCTCACCCCCCTCATTCTGCACGTAGAATTTTTTTAAGCTTCTTCTTAGATTTTCTTATGACTATCTAAATACCCACAGCATTTCCTTTCCCCATAGGGAAAGTTACTACATTCTCCATAGTTTTATGAGTACGTATATCACTGTGTAAGTAGTTGTTTACAAATCTCTTTCCTTCATTAGACTGCATGTTTCTGGATAGCAAGAATCCCAGAGCCTTCCAGAGTGCATGAAATATATGAGAAAGTAAGAAAAATGTCTGATAAAGGTTACTAAAGAATGAATCCTTGCCTAGGTCAAAATACACCAAAAGAATGCTTATGTCTGCCTTGTAATCTACATAACCTATAGTTTCCCCCGTCTGTGAGTCTTCCAACATGGAAATTATGATAATGATCAAAAAGAATAAGACAAAACTGATTTTCTCCACTAAGAGTAAGATATTCAAAGAACCCTAAATATCAGGTGCCTGGGTGACTCAGTTGGTTAAGCCTGCCTTCAGCTCAGGTCATGATCCTGGAGTCCCAGGATTGAGTCCCGCATCAGGTTCCCTGCTCACCATGGGGAGTCTGCTTCTCCCTCTGGCCCTCCCCCCCTTGTGCTCTCTCTCAAATAAATAAATAAAATCTTTAAAAAAAAAAAAAAAGAACTCTAAATATCCCTTCCAAGTTTTCTTTTCCAACCTGTTTTGTGTTCTATATTCTCTTCTCTGCACATATCGAGTCGTATTAGAAAGATGAAAGGACTAAAGGAAGGGTCTTTAAAGACTACTAGATTAACTATGAATCAATAATGTGGAAGTTACCATATTTCTATACTAGAGCTCTAAAATAACTAAAGTTCCAACTCAAAAATTCAATTTCTTCCATTACCTAAAAGGGCTAAGCTTTCTTTAAAACTTAACCTTTTGAAAATGTTGGATAGGTCACAAACTGGAACAACAGAATACAGCAACTGAAAAAAATTCCTTCTGAAGTATAAAAGGACCTAGAAACATATACCCAAGGGAATAAACTTAAGGAACCTAGGATTACCAGCAAACCAGCGATGCTTTGAGGTATATGACCAGCCTTTAGAGGTTACCAGAAAATAAACACACTCTCTTAGGACCAAAAAACAAACAAAAACAAAAACAACAATCAGATATTTTTTTCAGTAAATTCTTATTTGCCTGATGAAATATTTCAATAGCTTATAAAAACTGCCCTGATTTGAATACATTTTTCATGGCTAAAATTACTCTGAAAAATTACAAAGATGTTAAAAGGTCTTAAGGGCTTCCAAAGCAAAGACAGTTTATGCCATGGTGAAGTTCTTAAAGTCAAAGAGTCAATTGATTAGTAACAGCCCTTATATACTTTCAGACTTAAACATCACCATCACATACTCTGTGGCATAGAATTCTTAGATTTTGCTAAGTACTTTTTCAGCACTTCAAAAAATACAAAACTGCTCCTTAAGGAAAATTTTGACCCTCCTGTAGGCACTTCCCCCTAATTTCCACAGCACAATATCAATAAATAGTCATCATCAATACTGCCATTAACGCATCTGATGATTTATGTGTGTGTGTGTCTGTGTGTACTTAGGAAAAGTATGAAAGGATATATGCTATCATAGTGGTTACCTTCAGGAGGTATGAGTGGTTTTTATTTCTTTATGATAGTTTTCTGCATTATCTAGTTTTCAATATATTGAGTATCAATATATATTTCTAATCATATCTTATGATTAGAAAAAATCAGCTATTTCCATTAAGAAATAAGATAGAAGTACGCAAAAAAAAAGATTTATGAAACTCATCAATACAGACTTACGGTAGCAAAGCACTCTCACCTGCTTCATTACACAATGCTTTCAAGTCAGCTCCAACGTACCCATGAGCACCATTTGCCAGCTGTAACAGCTCAGCTTCAGTAAGCAAATGGGGTACCCTTTGAAGCAGTTTCTGGAGAATATCTAGCCGATCTGTAGCATTAGGAACTCCAATCTCAATCTCTTTATCAAATCGTCCAGGTCTTCGAAGTGCAGCATCTAAGGCATGAGGGCGATTTGTGGCCCCAAGGACCAACACTTGTCCTTCACTTCCTTCCTTACAAAATAAAATGAGAATAAATTACACATTCTTCTAAAAGCAATATGTACATACATATATATTACCACATATATATCTAAAAGGTGTGTGTGGGTGTGTGTGGGTGTGTGTGTGTGTGTGTGTGTATGTATGTAGGCATTGGCTATATAAACAAGATTGATCTAGGTGTCCAGGCTGCTAAGTCTTATCCTTTACACTTTAATTACTCATCCCCATTTGTCTAAGTTCAGCCTACATACTCCCTCACCTAGAAAGTTTTCCACTACATACCTTTCCAACTATAAGTGATGTCTCTCCCATTTTTGGTATCTAAACTTCACCACTTTCATAAATAAGAACATATAATATCCTACCATATATTTGTTTTATTTTTTTAAGTGTCCTTCTCCCCTACTTGAAAGCAGACTATGACCTGCATATTATTCAAATAGAACAAGGCCCTATTACAGTTGTCTAAGAAATCTTATTCACATATGGACTGTACTTTTTTTATTCTGATAAATGTTTAAATTCCTAGAAATATAGACAACAATGTAACCAACACCTGAGTATCAGCCATCCTTGAATACACATGGATTTTTCACATAGGAATGAAATTTGGAACAACAAATTATAAAGAACTATGATAATGATCAGCCATCTATGAAAGTTATCCAACATTTTATTCTGATGACCCATGTATAGTCTCACAGGGACAAACTTAACTGACACGTGATTCAAAGTAAGGAAACTCAAACCTATTCACTTATACTGGCTGTGCCAACAGAAAATGCATGGATTACAAAAAATCTATAAATTATGAATTTAGAAGACAAAGGCCCTTAAGCATTTTTGTACTAAAACATCCATGTCACACGCTTTCAGTCCTGCCCACAGGCAAAACTACTGGTCCACAGCAGACCTATCCCAGCAGCAAAGAGGCAGCAATGAAGCAGTAATTAAGATCCTCCAAAATAAAGCCTTCCTTCTGATGTCATACTCACCAGAACTCTTCTAATTATAATACAGCTCTCCATACATATTTGCCTTCAAGGTGGAAAGAGTCATCCATAAACAAAGATATTTGGTCAGCTTAATGATTCTACTTCTTATTGTAAATAGATAAACTGGCATCCCAGTTTATGTATGTGTCTTGTTAGTGTTGTTACTGTGCTGCAGTCCTCAGAGCCCTGCCACCCCCAACATACTAGCATCACTGAAGTCTCCAATTTTAAAGGCTGGGAACCAAACCTGGGACATAATCACACCAAGTTATTGCACCAAGACTGAGAACCAGGTGGTCATCCAGCCTCCCTCGGGTATCAACTTTTCTGTTACACTTAAAATTGTAACATATATTGGGGTACCTGGGTGGCTCAGTCAGTTGAGTGTCCAACTCTTGACTGTGGCTCAGGTCATGATCTCATGGGCTGTGGAACTGAGCCCCCGCTGGGCTCCATGCTCAGTGGGGAGTCTACTTAACATTGTTCTCTCCCTTTCCCTCTGCCCCTCCCCCTGCCTGTGCACATGTGCTCACGAGCACGAGCACTCGTGCTCTCTCTCTAAAATAAATAATTTTTTAAAAACTGTAACACATGTTAACAAATAATGGAGACTTAAAACCCAACCTTCACATTATTTTCACATGTTTAGTTTCTACCAATAGGAAGTAAAAATCAGAAAGTTTCAACTGTCCAGTTTTTTAATGTGCAAAAGGAGGGTTTGGGACTATATGAGTTCTAAAATTTCTTTTGGTTCTAACATGACTCTAAAAAATGATTTATTTACAATCCTGCATAAGAAATGTATTCTGGTAAATGGCTGGCAGGGATCTGAGAGAATTTTTCTTCATTCCTGTCACTACTCCTATGGATCTTCCTTTCATAATCAGCACATAGTTTTTATTAATATGCGAGTGTATCCCTATCAGAGAATCTGGTAACATGGGTAGATTCTTTTTAAATGTTGTACAAACATATTTTCCATTATTCTCGCTCGTTTCTTTCACTTGTCAAACTTAGAGCCTCAAAAGAATCAATTTTTACATGAGAATATAAGACTTACAAAATTTCTTATTGATCTGAACCTTACTGATTTTTCCTTCAGGTTTCTAAGTTAATATCATTTACTACAAAAAAAAAAAATTCATCGTTGTATATTATTATTTTATATGCTGGAAAAACATGGCAGTATACCCTCCTAGAAGTTACTAAGATATCTGCTGAAGAAAATTATTTTATGGGTCTTTCCTTTAGTTTTTATGGCTAATATTTTTCCCTATCCTAGAATACCGCAAAACTCAGACATATTTCATAGTTTTTACTACTACATACATATTATTATTAGGAGTCAACCCTTTCTTACACAGAATCGATACTGGTGCTATACTTACTGAACCAATACCATCCATCAATGTTAAGAGCGATGCTACCACTCTCTTTTCGACTTCATTCTGAGCCCCTTCTCTTTTAGGACAAAGTGCATCCAGCTCATCAATAAAAATAACTGATGGGTGCCTAAAAACAAACAAGTAAAATGAATTCTTTAAAATACATCTGATTTTTAAATTTAATTTATTGCATTTCATTTGAAACTGAATACGTTTAATTTTTTAATTGAAATGCACATCCAAAAGAATGAAACTTAACCATATACAAAAATAAATCTAAAATAGATTAAAAACCTAAAAGTGAGGGGTGCCTGGGTGGCTTAGATGGTCAAGCGTCTGCCTTCGGCTCTGGTCATGATCTCAGGGTCCTGGGATCGAGCCCCACATCCGGCTCCCTGCTCAGCGGGGAGCTTCCCTCCCTGTCTGCCCGCCTCTCTGTCTACTTGTGACCTCTCTCTCTCTGTCAAATAAATAAATAATATCTTTAAAAAAAGAAAAAAAACCTAAAGGTGAGACCTGAAACTATAAAAATCCTAGAAGAGAGCACAGGGAGTAATTTTTCTGATATCAGCCATAGAAACATTTTTCTAGATATGTCTCCTGACACAAGGGAAATAAAAGCAAAAATAAACTATTGGGACTACATCAAATAAAAAGCTCCTTCAGAGCAAAGGAAACAATCAACAAAACTAAATGGAAGAAGATATTTGCAAATGACATATCCAGTAGAGAGTTACTATCCAAAATGTATAAAGAACTGATACACCTCAACACCCAAAAAACAAATAATCCAACTGAAAATGGACAGAAACACGAACAGACATTTCTCCAAAGAAGATATAGACATGACTAACAGACACATGCAAAAAAGCTCAACATCACTTAACAGGAAAATGCAAATCAAAACTACAAAGAGCTATCACCTCATAGCTGTCAGAATGGCTAAAATCAAAAACACATAAAACAAGTGTAGGTGAGGATGTGGAGGAAAAGGAACCCTCATGCACACTGTTGGTGGGAATGCAAACTGGTACAGCTACTGAGGAGGTTCCTCAAAAAGTTAAAAATAAAACTACCTTATGACCCAGCAATCGCACTACTGGGTATTTACCCAAAAAATACAAAAACACTAATTCAAAGGGATACATGCTCCCCTATGTTTATAGCAGCATTATTTACAACAGCCAAATTATGAAAGCAGCCCAGGTGTCTATCAACTGATAAATGAATAAAGAAGATATGGTATATATACACAATGGAATATTATTCAACCATAAAAAGAAATGAAATCTTGCCATTTGCAGTAACATGGATGGAGCTAGAAAGTATAATGCTAAGTGAAATAAGTAACAGACAAAAACCACATGATTATCTGTTGGATTGAAGAAATAAAACAAAGAGCAAAGGAAAAAAAGAGAGAGAGAGAAATCAAAAGACAGACCTCTTAACTATAGAGAACAAACTGATGGTTACCAGAGGGAAGGGTGAAATAGATGACAGGGATTAAAGAGGGCAATAGTTATGAGGAGCACAGAGGGATACATGTAATTGTTGAATCACTATGCTGTACACCTGCAACTAATACAACACTGTAAACAATACTGGAATTAAAATAAAAACTTAATTAAAAAAAGAAACGCAATGTATCAAGTTTAGGACTCAGTTAATAATATTAAAGACAAAGGCAAAGGATGTTAAACTGAAAAACCTTACATTAATTCTAGCCCAAATGATTAATTCATCACATTCTAGCACATCTGAACTCAATAAAAAGCAGAGTCCTAAGAACAGTCTACTGGCTCATGAGATGAGTCTATGACCAAACAGACCTTGCCCTCTAATGCCTAGTAAATTGTTACAACTGCATCAATTCAGAATCTGAAGCCAGAGATGTCCCCTGGAGCAGGTGTAAAGTCCAAGGTATAGAAATTCCAAATGTGCTCTCTTCTCTTTTTTTTTTTTTTTTTGCCTATTAAGAACTTTCAAGGTGATTAGTTCTCCCATAAAAAGATATAAATTCTCTCACAAAGCTTCAACTGCCAGGAACAAAACAACAATGAAAACACACTACACAATATGGTATACCACTGGTTCTCAAATTTTCAGTATTGGGAATATCAACCTTATAAGAGACTACCTTATTTCATCCGCTATCTCTGGGAAAAAACTTTAAAAATCAAAGTTCTTTGGGGACCCCTGGGTGGTTTGGTCAGTTGAGCGTCTGCCTTCAGCTCAGATCATGATACCTCCTGGGATCGAGCCCCGTGTCAGGCTCCCTGCTCAGTGGAGAGCCTGCTTCTCCCTCTGCCCCTTCTCCTCCCCCCACACTTTCGTTCTCTCTCTCTCTCTTTCTCACTTGCTCTTGCTCTATCTCAAATAAATAAATAAAATCTTAAAAAAAAGTTCTTTTGATGAGAGCAGAATTATGATAGTTAAATACCAAAACAATGGTAGAGACATAGCCTTATTATGAATAATATATTAGATCAAGTTATAGGCCACATTCTTATACTCACTACAATGTAATATGGTAGCCTAAACTGAGGAATAATCAGTAAAAATCATTTTTAAAGAGCAAAATATTTGTCCCTTTGAAGCAAACTATAATTTAAAAAAAATTTTTAGGCATAAAGGGATACTATAATATGATTAAGGCAACTAGATAAACTGGATATGCCTAAACTACTGTAGGCACTCTACAGAAAGAAAATCAGAAATGTATATGCTCAAGTAAAATCATATGATTTATCATACAACACTGTCTTAATTCTCCTACTTCAGGTAATTCAGTAACTCATTGATCAAACTTCCAAAACAATATTAGATAAAAATAGATTAAATACAACTTCATTAGATTTACAGTCATTTCTAGTGCTGTCAGTATTATTTTTGTAGTGTTCTTTCATGTTTCATATAAAGTGTTAGTAACTCTACTTTGATTAACATAGCCTTGACTACTAATTACAAATACCTAAATGTAAATACCGTAGAGTGGCTTCAGCAAATATCTGACGTAACCTCGCTTCTGTCTCCCCATAGAATCTGTAACAAATAAAATGCATTTAAGAATCAACTCTCAATGCTTTTAAAGTTTCATCTGTAAAAGCTCATCTAACTTTTCAAATACTTCCAGAATACTTAAAAATTACTTTCAAAAATTATTTTCCAAACTTAAATTGTATACACAACTAAAAGCAAATTTAAAGTATTTCAACACATGAAATATCCAGACAGAATGCTATGCAGTCATTTTTAAAAATCACTTTTAAGAAGTATTTAATAACATTGTTTATTCTATTAAATTATGCACTTACTTGCTTATAATTTCAGGACCATTAATTACAGAAACATAGGCTCCAACTTCATTAGCAATCGCCCTGGCAATCATTGTCTTTCCAGTACCTGGAGGGCCATAAAGTAACACTCCTCTAGGTGGGGGAATTCCTAGAAGAAAAAGAAGAGAACAATGGATTCGGCATTACTAGGTCTCTTGTGTTGTCATATGACTGCAAATATGCGTTATAAAATATAAATTTACCTTGTAACACAAAACTAAAGTAAGAGTCAGACCTTCTGCCACTGCCCCCTCCCCCAAAAATGTACTAACTGACCAAACACTGATCTCCAGGAATGACCTCTCTCTCTCTCTCTAGACCCAACCAGGCCAGGAACATTGGTAAAAAAACAGGTTGGACACCAGCCACATAATTGCCATGCCCATCCCACACAACACAGCTCAATGATCAAAACACAAAGCTCAGACAAGAACAAGGGCACCCAAAGCAAGTCATCAATCCTAATTTTCATCCAATTAGTCATTTTACAGTATATAAGCATTACTAGCAAAATGTCAATCAAAGGGTCCACATATTTTTATATATAAGGATTCATGAAAAATGAAAAGGCAGAGAAAGAGGCACCAAACTGTAGGTACCAAATACATGCAGAGCATCTGGGCAGTTACCACACAGAGGTAGCCCTGAGTTTCCTAGAAGCCAATCACTCCCTTAACCATTTGTTTCAATGCAAAGAGATCGGCACACAGTTATATTTCCTAACAAAGAAGTTTTATCTAACATATTTGAATGTTTGGTTTACTTCTTTGGTCATTACAGCTGATCTAGAATGACAAGATACTAATTTGAGATCCAATACAAACAACTGTGGAAGTATGCAATTAGAAGAGACAAAGCTGCAACTAACTCATATTACAACCTAAAGAGATCAAGCATGGAAAAAGGCTCACTTAACTGGCATCTCCCAAAGGAACTCACACCTCCCACCATACCTACCACTCAGGAAAGAAAAACAAGAAAAGAGGGTGAGCAATTATTACTTAAGTGGAATGAGCCAACTGCTTTTTGTTTGAATATAATACTTCTGGTGCAATACACTGAAGAAATCATACCATAACTCTTGAAAAGTTCAGGCTGTTTGAGAGGCAATTCAACCATCTCTCTAATTGCTTTCAGCTGACTACTTAAGCCTCCTATCATGTCATAAGTTACTTTAAATTGGTCGTCTTCCTCTTTTGAGTTTGTACAAATCTTTGTAAAATTAACTCTTGTTGTTGAAGAAATAAAATAAAAAATATCGGTGTTGCACTTTGTTCCCACACATGCTGACTTTAGCAATCTCTCTTCATTGACAAGTTGCTCATTTCCTCCTCTGGCCGACTTAAAATTACATTTAAGTCCTGTGACTTCCCCTAGTCCAAGTCCGCTGCTGTTCCCAGGACTCTGTGTAACATCCGACAAAATGTCACTAGTTTTATCTATCATTCTGTCATCTACTGGTTTGCAGGGAGTACTGTTTGATGTTGGGTCCCGAGGCTCTTCCAGATCTAACTGGCTTAGCTGTAGGGATACATCCAGGGTACTGGTTTCTATGCTGGACCGTTCGTAGGCCATTCCCTTGGCATCAGTGTCAGAGTCATTCTGAGGCCTTCTCAATATCATGCCATCTGTCCCTTTCACTCTCAACACTTGCAATTTGCATGGTCGTCCGTAGAATGTACAATACAGAAAGTTGCCTGGTAAAACAATCTTGCCATCTAGAAAATAATTTTTTAAGTATATGTGTTAGCTTAATTTTTCACCCATTTCATGTTTAAATAGCAATTTACTCCATCTATTAACAAATCTGACTGAAAAGACCAAATCAAAGATAAGAGTATTAATAAAATAATTGCCATAAAAAAGAGATAATTCCCATCTGATAGAGCACTATCTGGAGACAGAAGGACAAGATAATTCTTAATTCTCCACACTCAATATATCTAGGATTCTATTAACTATATCATCAAATAGCCTGGCATTCCACACCCAATAATAAACGAACCTAAAATGGCATACCTAGCTAAGACTCCAAGATAACATTTCTCACTGGAAAGAGGAAAAGCTCAAGGGTTAAAAAGTCTCAGCTCTCCCACTGACTTTGTCCATAGATAAGTCACATATTCTCTTCAATGCTCAATGCTCAAGTGCCAATCAATTAATTGGGGATAAAAAATGCCTGTCACAAAAGGGCATTAATTCATTAAGAAGAACACTCCACACTATGTTGAAGAAAATTATGATCTATACAAGATCTCAAAGGCACATTACTTTATTTACTGCTACCTTGCTTCTTACAATTTAAAAAACTATTTAAAATATATGCCTCACCTAGTTTTCTCAGAATACAACCAGTCAGTTGTTCTTCATTAATATCCACATTTTTATCACTGTAAAAGGTAGAGGAAATAAAAATCAGCATTAAGTATACCAGAAACTAAATGTAATATAAAATTACATGTACACAGCTGTAATAAAGACCTAGTCAAAAGAATAATTTACAAGGGCACCTAGGTGGATTAGTGGGTTAAAGCCTCTGCCTTTGGCTCAGGTCATGATCTCAGGGTCCTGGCATCGAGCTCCGCATCGGGCTCTCTGCTCAGCAGGGAGCCTGCTTCCCCCTCTCTCTCTGCCTGCCTCTCTGCCTACTTGTGATCTCTCTCTCTCTCTGTCAAATAAATAAATAAAATCTTTTTTTTAAAAAAAGAATAATTTACAAACTGGAAATGGTTTCTACAATTTGGGAATGATTTATGCTTCTCAAATATTTCTTTTTTTTTTTTAAAGATTTTATTTATTTATTTGAGAGAGAGAGAGAGAAAGAGAGCATGAGAGGGGAGAAGGTAAGAGGGAGAAGCAGACTCCCCGTGGAGCTGGGAGCCCGATGCGGGACTCGATCCCGGGACTCCAGGATCATGACCTGAGCTGAAGGCAGTCGCTCAACCAACTGAACCACCCAGGCGCCCCTCAAATATTTCTAATAGCCATGAAAATATTGCAACTTGGTGTCCTAATGACTTAAATCAATGTTCTTTAAAATTTAGAGAACTATCCATTAGTGGATCATGAAATCATTTCAGTCAATCCCATCCAGCATTTTTTTTGATAGAATACAAAATGTCAAAGTACATCACACATAGAAAGGAAAAATAGCGCTTAGAAAAGGATTACTTTCTTATACATACACATCTTACACACACACACATCTATATACTCATGTATATAGCTATACACATGTGAGTGCATATGTGCCCTGTATCTGTGGATGTATGCATACACTAAATCACAATGAAGTGTATTTTTTATTGTGTGTCATAGCCAAAAACATTTGAAAAATACTGGCCTAAATTAATCATTCCCTTTCTGAAACTGCCTTTCTGAAAAAGAGAAAGGCTTTTATTAATAGCTTACTTCATTCCCTTTCTATAATTTATAAATTAACTTTAAGGAAAATTAAATCTTTTATAGGATATTACCTGAAAAGGTAGAAATAAGAAAAAAGGAGAGTAATGGTATAATGGAATTTAATTCTAGAGAAAGGACATAACCTTTCTCCAGAAAGGGAAATATGAGAACCCCTTCTTCTACTAATGACCGTCTTCCTAGAAGGTTGCTTGAGTACAAGTAGGTACATCTAAAAATCATTACACTTGTAAACAAACATGTTCTTGGAGACTTCTCAGAATATGTGCATTTTTCCTTCTTCCCCACATGCAAGTAGCCCGTACCAGCACAGGAGGCCTACGGTTGTGAGATCAGTGGAGAAGCCAGAGATCAGTGGAGAAGCAATAGTTTAGCTGAGGAAAAGGTATATTGGCAGACTCATCTGGTCCAAACCTAAGCCTTGTTCTCCAAATACTTTATCAGCAAAAAACAAAATCAATATAGTCAACTTTGTTATCTGCAGATTCACCTACTTGCTAAAATTTATTTGTAACCCTAAAATCAATACCAGCAGAGGTTTCCTAGTCATTCACAGACATGCATAGAACAGGAAAAAAAAACTCAAGTCGCTAAGCACTTTCCTCACTGAGACTGAGAAAGTACTCTTGTTTCAATTCTTTCAGAGATAACTAAAGGATGGAGAGTGGAGACAGCAGGAGGCAGTGTGGTGTACAGCAAAAAGTCCGAGCTCCTGCACCAGCCAGAGATTTGAATCCCAACTTTGACATCTGTTAGTGAGGTGGCCTCAGGCAAGTCACGTAACACTTCTAAACTACTGCTTCTCTTTTATAAAATAAAAAAGATAAAATCTATCAGAACAAGTTGTTTGAAGATTATAATGTATGTAAGATATACATATTTTTGTATATTAAGTATGCACTAAATATATTAATGTTATTAGTATGTAGTATAAATAATATACATTAAATATACATTTAAATATAAACATATAACATTAAACATGAACATATATTTAATGTATATATAAACATACATACCCCTAGGAGCAATGGTTCAGTATTTGCTAATGCAGTGTTCACAGCAACTTTATAGAACATACTCACTGCTAATAATGAAAACTGCATATTCATATAAAGGAGAAAAAGAAAAACAGAACAAGAAGAAAATTTCAAGTCAAATGTATATACAGATTATGTAGGAAATTGTAGTTCCTTAAATGCTTAAATTCACTTCTGTTTATAGAACTCTCAAACCAGTTATACTTACATAAGCCATTCCTATTTATTAAACTCTGAATAGAAGATATTTGCGAATATGTATAAGGGAGTAAAAATCAATGAGTTTTGCTTTTAAAAAAAGAATGGGTGCAGATAAAATCACCTCCACTAGAAGGAGCCCTAACCTCACTAATAAAACTTTTCAGAAGCAACTGAAGGATTTAATCAGCCGAATAAAATTACTGATTTTTCTTGTCGGAAATTAAGTTTCTTATCTAAACTATGCTGCCACACTTAAAACACAAGATTTTTTTTGTAAGATTTTAAAAACCAAGCTTCCACCTGCCTTCGGCTCAGGTCATAATCCCAGGGTTGTGGGATTGAGCCCTGCATCAGACTCCCTGCTCAGTGGGGAGCCTGCTTCTCTCCCTCCTTCTGCCTCTCCCCCTACTCATGCTCTCTATCTCCCTCTCTCTCAGATAAATAAATAAAATTAAAAAAAAAACCAAGCTTCCATTTAAAACATACAGTTCCTCTACAGTAGACAATCATTATCACCTAAGACTGCTGCACCCTCAAGAGGTCACACTCGTTAGATCATCAAAAAAATCCAATCACCTGATGCCTGCAACCTGCAGCACTGTCTCAAAACAGTCTAAAGATTAATACTGTTTAATCTGAGTAGAACTACTACCTAACCCATAAAATAATCGGTAAGTTACTTTTCACAGAGCCCAATTCCTCATCTTTAAGAAAGGGACAATATGGGTACTTTGAAGGAGGATTAAATGACAGAAGAGGGAAAAAGTGTGTGTGCATGTGTGTGCTAGCACATGGCTGGAGCACAACACATGTTGAGTTCTCTTCTCCTCTTTCTTTTATTTTATTGTTAGTTAAAATGTTATTAATTCCTCTGAAAAAAGTTTCCTGGTTTATTAAAAAAAAATGCTGAAGCTCATGCTTGGAACCTACAAAAGTAGCAAAAGAAAATGTAATAAAATCAAGCTAATGAGGGGCACCTGAGTGGTTCAGTCAGTTAAGTGGCTGCCTTCCACTCAGGTCATGATCCCAGGGTCCTAGGATTGAGCCCCAAGTCAGGCTCCCTGGTCCGTGTGGTCTGCTTCTCCCTCTGCCTTCGCCCCACACCCCACCCCTCGGCTTGTGTGCACGCTCTTTTTCTCAAATAAATAAAATTTTTTTAAAAATAAATAAAATTAAGTTAATGATTGTTAAATGTTTTGTGATTCTTTCATATGAAGTAAACACATTCCCAAAACTGTTAGTAAGGTAGTATTAAAGTATCAAAAGATGCTTTTTGTAAGCAAATTTTGATAAGACTTGCATATGCAAACTGAGTTACAATCCTATTAGATACAGAGTATCCAAGAGGATGAGTGATAAAGGTTAACTATATTGATAAGGTGATTCAGTTAGTCTTTGGTAAGGGGCTATTTCAAAATCTGATAGAAATAACTATTTTACTGGATTGAATAATCAAGGAGTTAAAATACAGAATTGAGTACTTTGCTTGAAATTGTTTTTTTAAGAGTTACTTATTTGAGAGAGAGAGAAAGAGAGCATGAACACACGCACGAGTTGGGGGAGGGGCAGAAGGAGAGAGACTTCAGGTGGACTCCCCACTGAGCAGCAGAGCCCGTGGGAGGACAGGGGGCTCAATCTCATGACCCATGAGATCACAACCTGAGCTGAAACCAAGAGTTGGACACTTAACCAACTGAGCCACCCGGCACCCCTAGAACAGTCTTGATTAGAACTTGTTTCTTGCCTATTCACAGTTCTCTACCCCCTCCTTCACAACAGCCCTGATTACACTGTAAAACAAGATGAAAATTGTTGTTAAATACTCATAATACTAATTCTTTTCACCTAAAATATCGGGGCATACTCTAACCACAGGACACTAGAGAGTTTCTAATCCATACGTTAGGTGGACTCATCTAGCTTGTGCTAATACAGTAAAACACTAGCCACTCACCATGTGTGGCTATCAAGCACTTAAATGTGGCTAGTCCAAATTGAGATGTGCTACAAGTGTAACATACACACTGGATTTTCAAGAGTTTGGAAAGTATCTTATTAATAGCTTTTCATAGTTACTATAAGTTAAAATTTTATGATAACAAGTTAAATATTAAGTAATATTTAAATGATTAAATTAAATGTTAAATGAAATATTTCACCAATTTCATTTTCCTTCTTAAATGTGACTACCAGAAAATGCAAAATTACATATGTGGTTCACATAAGTGACTCTTGCTCTATTTCTACTGGGCGGCACTGATCCAAAATGTCACCAAAGAAAAGAGCCAAACCTGAGTGCCAGGTCCATTTCCTCAGCCTGTAGCACAGCACCCAACAGAGGCTGGACTTGGATGGCATCACCAACCCTCACGCCCACATTCTTCTGTGCCATTTCACTCAGGCCAACCTTGCCTCCAGGAAATCCTGCCACAGGCCAGGCCGTATAGACCTGCCCAGAACACAGGAAATAAAAATATGAGAAAATAAATACTCACAGAGTATCATTAATTTATAAAGCAGAAAACTAAGCATAGCTAAGCATATGGACCTGGAAAACACAGTCCTTAACCCCAAGGAGTTACAACCTGACAAGTTACAAGAAAACTTTTAAGATAAATATTATATCTTCTTGTGAAGATTAGAAATGATCCCACAGTGAAAATGATTTGAAGATTTGAAAGGTAATTTAGACAAAGAGACAGGCATTAACATGTAATAAGAAGAAAACAGGAAAAAATACTAAAGACAAACTAACTGTAAGGTAACCCAGCCTGAAGCATAAAATATATCCAGGAAATAGTGAAGGACTTGGCACAAGAGCTTCATGAGAACCTGGATTTCATCAGAATTAAATGTTAAGGGACAGAAGCAAAGACTTCTAGCTCCAAATAGTGGGCTAAGCTCATACATTTATAGTCTTCCACAAGACACTGCAGAGGCCTTTTTTTTCTTTTTAAGAATAATGAAAAGAATGAGAGGTGTGCCATCAACACAAAACAGCTTTTTTTCTTTTTTAAGATTTTATTTATTTATTTCACATAGAGAGAGCAGGAGAGCACAAGCAGGGGAGTGGCAGGTAGAGGGAGAAGCAGGCTCCCCAGAGCAGGGAGCCCAATGTGGGGCTGGATCCCAGGACCCTGGGATCATGACCTGAGCTGAAAGCAGTTGCTTAACCAACTGAGTCGCCCAGGCGCCCCAGCACATAACAGAGTTCAAATCATTTTCAGAGGACCCTGCTGGATGAGAGGACCCTGGCTAATGAAGCAGCAGAGGAAATGGCAGAGGCAGAGATTCTGGGCTTCCAGCCTCAAATATAATAGCAAGAACAAACAGCTGAAAACAGGGAGGGCAATCAAATATTTGTATACAGAAGAGATGACTTTCATACTCCAAACAGCATTTCTGTGAAAAAATATAACTAACAGAATGGGGGGAAATAGGGCAGATACTTTATGTGTCAATACCTCCGGAGAAAAGGCCTCTCTCTACATTATGACATTTAGGGACTACTATTTCCATGATAGTCATAGACATCAGAGGAAGGAAAAGTTTATATAGGTGCAAGAATCTTTCAAAATACAGTTTTTCATTTACTACTGCTTTGTTGAAAATTAAAATAAAAAACATCTCAAATCTTTCTAAACTAAGGAAATGAAAAAGATTCTCACCTCTTGTTTTCCATCCAAACTGGTAAGCAACACTGGTCGACCTATACATATATTTGCAGATTTCATAGTGTTGAGTCCAAGCTGAACAAGGGAATTCTGGAATGTTTTAGGAACTTTGTCATCTACCAAAAGGGAAAGAAAATTATTTTCATACTATTTTATAGCTGAAATTAAAGCCTGCTTTCTTTTGGCATAAATAAAAATCTCCTGTCCACATAACCACATGAATGCATTTACCATACCCTAGAGAAACCAGTTCCAATTCTCTTTTTTTTTTTTAACAAAAAGACTTAAAACCAAACCTTTTTGAGGGTCCACTGACTGACAATATGAGTGCTAACTAAAAAAAGATGTCTTATGGGGTAAGTAATAGTTTTCACCTTTTAAGAAAAATAATTTCTAATTTCTTTAAAAACTGAACATACCTGCAATAGTCTTTTCATATTTGGATAGTAACATTTTGTACTACAGATTCTAGTTGAGTCGACTACTGGTATTCAAAGACTTAAGCTAGGGAACTGCCATTTAGCTCTGGAGGGTTAAATTACATTTATACTTCTGATCCACATGATACCAGTCAGATATTTTTCTTTTCTAATTCCAAGAATATGTAGGTAAGATAATAGCACAGGTCTTATTCCTTAGGCAAGTACATACAGACTAAAATGACCATTATTGTTTTCAACTTTTGGCCGAGGAAGGGGACCAGAATTCAGCCCAGCTGGTAACACTTCTGAAATTGATGTGCCAACATGTCCACCCTGCCCCCCCCCCACCTCCTCAAGGTCCACATTTGGTCCTTCCTCTGATTCTTCCAGCACCCTATGCTGCCAGATACTAGCATTTATCATCATAATATACATTTGTTTTATAGTCTGACTTTCTCCTAAACCATATGCTGCTTTGGGGCACAAACTGGGTCAAATTCATCTTTGTACCTCCAATGCCCAGAAGTGCATCAAATATAAAAGTTGCATAATAGGGGTGCCTGGGTGGCTCAGTTGTTAAGCATCTGCCTTCAGCTCAGGTCATGATCCCAGGGTCCTGGGATAGAGCCCCACATGGGCTCCCTGGTCAGCAGGAAGCCTGCTTCTCCCTCTCCCACTCCCCCTGCTTGTATTCCCTCTCTCGTTGTCTTTCTCTGTCAAATAAATAAATAAAAATCTTTCTAAAATAAATAAATAAATAAACAAATAAATAAATAAAAAGCATAATAAATATCCATGAACTCAATGAACATAGTAGAAAGTAGTATTTTTCTTTTCGGCACAAAATCCATGAAACACTTACGAAATTTCAGCCTTTTGCAAACTTTGTTATTAAATTAATTATTAGACACATATACCATAGTCATAGTTCTCTAATATTAGTGTTCCTTAATAATAAAAACACAAATACTTTGTAATTTAAAAGGAGCAAAGTCAATGAAAGCAAAACCATGTCTCATTTAATTATTTTTTGCCACTACAAAATAACTACCCAACATATGTATTTTCTTTCAGTCATCAGCTGAACAAATCTAGAAAAACAAAGGATCTCATGGAGCTAAGATTAACAGTACTGAGCATTTATAAAATAAGCATATTTCATAATATGAAGCTAAAAAGAAATTCAACTTTCCTCTGAGCATTAGGCCTCTTATATAGTTTACTCATCAATAACAGCAAAGGATCCTTTTGGTGATCACATAAGGTTCAGTTTCTGCCACTTCTTTCTTCCTAAACCTCAATGAATTACCCTTCCCTCGTGATAAGTACCTCACAGATGTATTCAATCCTTGGCAAGATTCTAGGTTGTCTTCTCTTCCTTCCAGCCTATCCTGCACATTCACTAGGCACCAGGGGTTGACAAATCACAGTTTCCCTAAATACCTCCACTTCCTCCCTATGAAGATCACATGCAAATTCTCATCTGCTGGCTTTATTTCCTAATATATCTCCATGTGTTTTCTTACAGCATTCAAATCTACTCAAGCTGTCCTCCACACAATTCCTTTCACTAGTCCTCATTCCTCCAATACTGTACTTTAAAAATACATCTCAACATCCACTTTGCCCATTAATTAACTATTCATTTATTGAGCACTTCATGTGCCAGATTAGTAAAGGTAATTTCAAACAACCACCCACTCTTCATTTGTTCATCCAGCAAACATTTATTATATACCTACTACATAGCAGATAATATTTTAGGCACTAGGGATACAAAGTGAACAGAAGTGGATGGTCCTTGGCCTCACAGAACTTAAAATCTAATAGGATGAGAGAGTTATTAAACAATCACTGAATAACTGTGTAATTGTAAACTGAGACTAATACAATGCAAGAATGACTAAGAGTGCTGAGAGAGTCTATTATGTGGAATCTAATTTGGAAGAAACAGAGGAAGAGTAGGAATTAACTAAACAAAGAGGAAAAAAAAGATAATTCTTGGCAAAGAGAATAGCTTGTACAGAGAGGTCTGGACAGAAGGCAGCACAGTCCATCTGAGGAAAGAGTATAGGCAAAATGTCAGGAGACAAGAAGGGACCACGTAAGGAAGATCAAGACCTCCCAGGGCAGTAGGCTACACCAAGCAGCAGCTCGTTCTAAGTAAATATTTAATAAAATAAAATAAAGTGTTAAAAAAAAAGAAAGAAAAATCCAAGAAAAGATGTATAGCACAATGCTATACAAAGCGTGGTCAGCAAACTATTTGTTACTGGTCATGCAAATAAGTACAGCAAATAAGGGTTTAGAAGCTTTTATTACAATTAGAGTAATCCTACATCTGTTGAATCTAACAAAAATTTCTATTTTTGAACTTATTTTTCTAGTTAATTTCTTTTTATTGTATTTTACAACAGTGCTGTGCTGTGACATATCATATTGAGAGACAGTGACCGAGCGAGAGAGAGCACAAGCTGGAGGAGAGGCAGACGGAGAGGGGAAGTCAGGCTCCCTGCTAAGCAGAGAGCCTGTTTCAGGGCTTGATCCCAGGACCCTGGAATCATGACCTGAGCTGAAGGTAGATGCTTAACTGACTGAGCCACCCGGATACCCCGACACATCGTATTTTAAAAATTTTACCTACAGAGTTTGAGTAGTATTGGTCTACAAGGTACCTGAACCTTACACCATTGGTCTAGAAGGTACCTGAACCTTATACTATTCTGAACCAAGATGCAGAAATAGTATAAATCACAAATATATAAATTCAAAAATGATGAGAGTATAGATGGAAAACTCTGGACATTGGATGAATTGCCAAAAAAAAAAAAAAGATTTATATAGAGAAAAAGAGCGTTTTAGGACTAAGAACTGAAGAACATTTGGCAGCCAAGTAGAAAATGAGCCTGTAAAGGAAACTAAAAATCTACCTACCAACAAAAGGATGGAGAAAAACTAGGAAAGTTTAATGGTACATAGCCAAAAATTAAAGTGGGTTTTTTTTTTTTTTTTAATATTTTATTAGAGTGAGCGAGAGAGAGAGCACAAGCCGGGTGGAGAGGCCAGAGGAGAGAGAGAAGCAGACTTCCCACTGAGCAGGGAGGCCGATGAGAGGCTTGATCCCAGGACCGTGGGATCATGACCTGAGCCAAAGGCAGATGCTTAACCAACTGAGTCACCCAAGTGCCCCCCAAAATTAAAGTGTTTTAAGAAAAAGGAAATGGTACACAATGCCAAAAGTTGCTGAGAGATCAAGTAAGAGAAGTAAAGAAAAACTGTCCTTTATATTTATCAACATGGAGATGATCAGTGACCAGGACAGGGACAGTTTCCATAGAATGATGGGATACTGTCAAAACTTAAATGTCAATATTTAAATAGGCTAAAGAGTAGGTGAGGGATGAGGAGACAGAGACTACTCCATTTAAGAAACTTGGGAATGAGGTACACCTGGCTGGCTGGGTCAGTAGGGCCTGTGACTCTTGCTCAGGGTTTGAGTTCAAGTCCAACGTTGGGAGATTACTTAAAAATAAAATCTAAAAAGGGCGCCTGGGTGGCTCAGTTGGTTGGGCGACTGCCTTTGGCTCAGGTCCTGATCCCGGAGTCCCAGGATCGAGTCCCGCATCGGGCTCCCAGCTCCATGGGGAGTCAGCTTCTCCCTCTGACCTTCTCCCCTCTCATGTTTTCTCTCACTCTCTCTCTCAAATAAATAAAATCTTAAAAAATAATAATAAAAATAAAAAAATCTAAAAAAACAAACGAAAGAAAAGAAATTTGGAAATGAAAGGATGCAAAGAGACAGGGTGGTGGTAAGAAGAAAATGTGGAACTTTTGTTTTGATTTAAGATGTAAGAGAAATCAGCAGATTTAAATTTCAGTGGGAAAGATCCAGTTGAAAAAGAGATTAAATACGCAGGAGGGAACAAGTTATCCTCTGATCCCTAAATGAAACTGCAAACACTGTGTTAACTCTAAGATTGTCATTAGGGCGTGCATAAAATTCTTGCCCCCAGTTTAGCTGGTGTTCCATTTTTTCAAAGCTATAACACAGTTTCAACACACAGAAGCTTTAACAACTAACTCTTCAGATAAATCCGTTCTCCTAACTCAAGGGAGCTCTGACCTAGGATAAGGGCTTTAAAGTCAAATACTGCCTGCCACTTGGTACCTGTGGAACCTGGAGCCAACCACATTAACTATTCTTCCTCTCTCAAATAGGCATAATACGGCACCCACCTTCCAGGACTTCTATGGAGGTTAAATGAGATATGTATGTGACATACCCAACCTACTGATAACAATACTATGTAATCGGAAGCGGTTATTAAATACCAGAACCTGTGTAGAAGAACAAACCCTAAAGCCTCTCATTCTTAGAGAGACAGCGGTAACTCTTAGGAAAGATGTATCCACATCTTCAGTGAACTGTTTAGTTTTCTGGTATATATATATCCTACGCCCATAGCTTTAAGTAATTTTGCAGTTAAATGTGTCGTTAATCTTAAACGAGGCAAAGTTGTTTCAAGTCAAACTCACAAATTCAAAACAATTTACAAGTGACGGCGTGACTTATCCACGGATAAGCCGTTTCTGCCTAATTTCTCCAGGGCAGGCAAGGCTTCGGGTGTACAAACTTGTGTGCCACTCTCACATCTCTGTCTCGCCCAATTTTCAAAAGCCTCTGCACCTTAAAGGCGGCACCGCTAGGTCTACGTCTTAGATTGCCTCCCCTCGGCCTCAGTCTCCCACCCAGAACTCTTTACCCTTTTCCAAGAAGTTGTTCACAACCAGAATCCCGGCAGCTGCCGCCGTGCCTGGCCCAGAAGAAGGAGCCGAGGGCCCCGAAGGAGAGGAAGCAGAAGAGGGCGAGGTTGGACCATCCTCTGCGCTTCGGTTCAGCCGTTTTCTGTTCTTCTTGGAAGACATGATCAGAAGGCAGCCTAGGAAAAGTTACCGCAAAGCCGGCTCAACGTCTCAACGTGCTCGGTTCTCTGGAAGAAAAACTTCCGGGGCAGAAGTCAACGAGACTCCGCCCCTGCACCGTAATCCCCCAAGTGGAGCGCAGTTGAAAAAGGGAGACCCGAGAATTTTCAGAACCCGCCATCTTTGAAGACGTTGAAGTTCTGACTTTTGCAAAGGAAGACGGATTACGTGGACACAACCGTCATTTAGATTGTAAATTCCTGAAAGACAGGATTTTTTGGTACCTCTTCCTGCCTGTCCCATCCCATCCCTGAACAAACGTCTGTTGACTTCAACTAGAAAAAGAAAGTGGTGGAAAAGTTTCTCTCTGGCTTTCCTGGAATGGGCAAATTCCTGAAAGGAGCTGGTGGACAGGACTTCGCGGTCACTTCGGTATAGTGCTGGGGGGAAAAAAATGTTGTAACGTTAGCACCCTTCACGGGTGGCACTCTTCTAAAATTTACGGTAGCGACCTCGGCTCTGGAAAAAAGAATGTTGATTTAAGGGTCGCGTTAGTGGTGGGACGCCGACGCGTAAATGCTGCCTCTACTCAGCGGGCGTTTTTGGCGCGCAGTGCTTTTGCGGACCTGCAGCGCTAGGCTCTTGGCGGGGCACCGCGGTGCTTCGGGTGGCCCGGGTTGCAGGTGGGGCCGCCCTGCCGGAGCGGAAGAACTGCGGGGAGAGCTGGACAGATTCGGGGGCGTCTCGGTGCGCCTGGCGCGCCCCGGCGCTCTGGACCGCCTGGACGCCGCCTCATTCCAGAGCGGCTTGCAGGGCAAGTGTGCCTGGGCCGTGGGGTTCCCTGGCTCCGGAGCCTTTCTAATAAAGTAACCGGGGCCCCCATCCACGACACGGTCTCCGTGAATCAAGTACCGAGTCCTAGGGAGAGAGGGCAGGCGTGACCCGTACCAGTTTCCCCTGTTTCGTTCTTGTGCCCTTAGCTGGGAGGTTTCTGAGGCACTTGGGTGAAATGGTAACTATCCCAGGCTTGTTGATCGGCAGCCCCAGTTTCTGATAAACTTTCTAGTGTGTGACCTTCGGCCAGTTCTGTAAACTACCATTTCCCCTTCCATAAAACCGGTCAGTAACGAACAGGATTGCTGGGGGGTTAAGTTGGAGAATGCATATGAAATGCTTAGCTCGGCCTCTGCCACATACTTAACGCTCGGTTGTGTTAGTATTTACCGGGCTTTAGTTCTGCGGGGCACTTTGCCTGAGTGGACCACTAAGTGGTCATTTTTGTACACAAATTGGGTCAGGCTGACGCATCAAGAACTAGAGTTTGCTAGACACAGAGCGACAGATCTTTTATGATTAATCGGGAAGGGTAGTGGGCGCTTTCAGTCTTCAGTAAGAAAACTCTCTACTGTCCTTGAACCTAAATCTAAAGATAGGAAAGAAAGCTTGGATTGAGGAGCTTTCACTTTGAGAGAAGCCGGTGATTTGGTTCGGAGTTTTTCCAGACTGCCCCTGATGGGTCTTCTGTTCGAATTGAAAGCCTAGCACGGAAATTCAGCCATGGGAAGATCCTGTCACTCTAAAAGGAAACTTCAGATAATCTTTATCCTATTGAGCAATATGGCAAGTGAGCATCTATGTAAATATAATTGAGCTAGTTACTTCATTCTTTGATCATTCTCCTTCACAAGCTACTTGCCTCTTCACCGCATTTTCTCTCCTATCTGTGAATAATTGCTGACTCCAACAATATCAGCAGTAGGAGAATCAAGCCAATGTTCATCCTCTAATATATCTGCCTATGTGTGGGAAGACACAGGTATTTATTGCACACACTTGTTACTTGTCGGTGAGTGGCCAGGTGGTTAAAGCACTTCCTTAGTGTAAAAGGCAAAGCATGAGTGTTGGGTTTAGAGTCACACAACCAGGTTTCAAGCCCCAGGTTCTGACAGGTGCTTAGCCATTAGGCAAACCACCACTAAAAATATTTGCCTCTTAGGTTGCTTAGGTGAATGATACCAACCCTAATTATTTTACTGGATACATGTGGTGATCAAAGATAAGTTATAGGAAACTAATTTATAACCTGTATAGTACTATATACTTTTTATAGCTTTTTAATAAAAACTTTCTATTGCATTTATGAATTCCTATTGCTAGACACTTTTAGGAACTTTACAAATGTTAATTCATTTAATTCTCATAACAACTCTGAGGTAAATACTGTTACCTTTATTTTAAAGGTGATGGTACTAGTGTTAAAAAAAAGTGATGGTACTGAGGCACAGAGAGATTAACTTCCCTTGGCTCTGGAATCTGTTCTTAACCATTATGCTGCCTCTAAGAGCTAGTGCAAAGTTTGTTATTAAGTCAAACTAGCTTTTTCACTTGATTAGAATGTTTAGAGAAGATATGGGAATTTTCTAGGGTGATAGAAATGTTCTGTAATCTTTATTGGAGTGTGTTACACAGGTGTATGTATATGTCAGCGCTCATTAAATGTACACGTAATATTTGTGCCCTATGTGTAATTGTACATCAATTTTAAAAAGATTTAAATCAGAAAGAGATGGGTGAGAAGGATCTGACTCCATAGCCCCAAATCAAGAAGCTTTTATGAAAGGTTCCCATGTGCTTGTCACTGTATTAGACCCACTGCCTTTTAAAGAGGTAGAGAACACGGTCCTTAACAGGGAGTCACTTACTGCACAGCTGGAGAAGAAAAGAAAAGGAAAAAGAAATTTAACCATTAAATAAATAATCAAGCCTTCCCACCACACACATGCACACAATTTGCAAGATTATTGTAAAGATTAAGTGAGGTGATGGATGGAGAAAGTGATCTGAGAAGTTTTTCTAAGACTGCAGTATTCACCCATAAATTAGGGGCGATAATACTTGCCTTTCAGGTTGTGAGAACTTAATAAGATAATATATGTAGCGTGTAGACCAAATGTTGGCATCTTTTTCTTCTGGTTCAATCTTAAGTAATAAGAGAATTTACAAAAGTCAAAAACAGAAAAATCTATGTTCATCTTGGTATTATTTATAAAATAAATTAGAAATAATCTAAATATCCAGGAGTAAGAGGTTCGTTAAGTAGCTTTTGGTGTACGTATCTGAGGAAAATTATGCAGTCATTAAAAACTTATGTTCCTTACAAATTTTAATGACAGCAAAATGTTTATAATAAGTAGTAAAAGAAAGAAAAAAAATAAGTAGTAAAAGATATGCTGCAAATTATATATGATGTGATGTCAATTCTGAAATTATATTCATGGAAAAATGTCAAAATTTAAATTTTTTATCTCCGCATGCTAGTAAGATACGAAGTTTTGATTTTTTTCGTATTTTCATTTCTTTTCTAGGACTGGTACACATTACTAAAAACGTAGTTAGAATTTTAACCACCTTGAAATTTGTAAGCCAAAAAAATTACGACAGAACTCTTAAAGTGTAATTGGAAGCCCATAATAGTCATTTATAAAGATTAAAACTAAGGATGTTAAAAGGAACAGCATTTTATTTTGTTTAAATCAAGTTTTTTTGTTCATTCTGCAAATATGGAGCACCACTTTTGTGCCACCCATTGTGTCAGGTGATATGAATATACTGACTCTATTCTCAAGGAATTCAGTCTGCTGGAAAAATCATATAACAAGGTACTAATTACAATAAAACATGGTAGTTCCTGTGCTGCTGATGTAAACAGAGCATTTTAGGGTTCCCCTCCCCCAGTGCTCCCTAGCTAATTACTCAGGGAGATGGATGTTTTAGGATGACTTTTTGGAAGAGGTGACACCTGAGATGAGTTTTTTTATTTCTTCCACTCTTTTCATTGGAAAATGTTTACGGATTTTTATCCTCATCTACATTTTAGCTGCAATACAGCAATGGAGATCAGAAGGTAGAATAGCGGTATGGCTGCACATTCCCATCCTCCAAAGCCGATTTATTGCCCCTGCTGCTTCCCTGGGTTTCTGCTTTCACCATGCAGAATCGGATTCATCCACGCTGACACTGTGGCTGGGAGAAGGACCCAGCAGATTACCAGGATATGCTACACATCAAGTAGGAGTTGCAGGTCAGTTTCAAACAGTAAAACTGACATTTTAGAGGTTTCGCCCAATTTTTTCTTACAGCTAAGTGGTAGTTTATTCATGTATAATAACAGCTTAATTAAATATTTATCCTTGGGATTATTAATGAGTGCTTTAAACAGATGAAGTTCATCTTACAAATCAGCAGAGGGCAGCACACCAAGCGAGTTTGGTGTTTAGTTTTCCAGAGGCTGCCTTTGAACATTTTTACATAGGTATTTGAACTTCAGTACTCAAATGGTAACACTGAATTGGGGTCAGGGAGTAAATCATTATGGTAAAACATATTAGCACTAATTATGTGAATGTGTTAAATAAAAAATGACTTTTAGGTGAAATTTAAGGTAAAGCAAAGCAGATTTTTTATTTGGACATTACTTCTTAAAGATATTTACATTAAGTTATGATGTGAAACAGTTGTTTAAAATAGCATAATTTAAGTATATTACGGACTTTTCAAGCCACTGATTAACTTCAAGCTGTGGTCTTGAGAAATTTGCCTTAGGTTAAGACTGGAGTTCTCAAATTGTAGGGTGCATCAAAATCACCTGGAGGGCTTGCTGAAAATACCACTGCTGGGCCCCACATCTAAGAGTTTCTGATTCAGTTGGTGTGGTTGCTAGAAAATTTACATTTCTAATAAATTCTCTGCAGCTACTGCTAATGTTAATTCTGGTCCCTGGACCATCCTTTGAGAACCAGGGCTAAGAAAATTCTTAGACTTCCAGAAAAACTGAAATAGTAAAGACTCCTTATGACTTAAAAGAAAGCAGTATTATATATAAGCTAGTAACATAACTAATAATTTTATTTGCCTTCATACAATTTACAGGCGTTTTTAAAGGTAGTTTGCACCCTTGAGGTTAAAAAGGAGTTGTTCAAGGGTGTTTAATGTTTTCTGTATCCATGATCTCACTCCCTTGTAACAAATAGAGGCATTTAGAAATTTCCATTCAGCTCTACTTCAAAAGACTCCTTAGCAATTTGTTTTTTTTTTAAAGATTTTATTTATTTATTTGACAGAGAGAGAGAGATCACAAGTAGGCAGAGAAGCAGGAAGAGAGAGAGGGGGAAGCACTCTCCCGGCTGTGCAGAGAGCCTGATGCAGGACTCGATCCCAGGACGCTGGTACCATGACCTGAGCCAAAGGCAGAGGCTTTAACCCACTGAGCCACTCAGGCGCCCCTTCCTTGGCAATTTGATAGCACCCTCACACTTCATTAGAAAGTCATGCAATTATCAATTCATTGGTACAGACTTTTAAATTAGACTTTTAAATCTAGTTATTAGTACAGAATTAGTAATATATGCATAAAGAGTATACTATGAAGCACTTGTTTGTAACTAAATACTATAGTGTATGTATTATAGATAAGATATACCATAGGAGTTCAGGCAATGAGAGATCTGGAACTGGAACAGTCTTGAAGTATAACTAGGATATGAAGTAGCTATTAGGGGTGGCAAGGAAATCATGTAAGAAATTGTTCTGGAAAGGTATAGTGTTTTTTAGGTGAAGGGAAAATAATTCACATTTATTGTTCTAAGCAACAGAAGGTAGGTGTAGCTGGTGAACATACTACTGCAAAATACACCACTCTGGCATATTGATTATTTTGAGCTCGAGAAACATTAGATACAGGAAGGGTCCTCTGCCTCCCCTTTTTTACCTAAAAGCAGGGCATAAATTTTTTGTACCAGGAAGAGGAGACATTCTTATGGAAGATGGGGAGCTGACACCAAGACGAGTTTGTACAAATAAACCTTATTAAAATAACCCTTGTATGGGGCACCTGAGTGGCCCAGTGGGTTAAGCCTCTGCCTTCGGCTCAGGTCATGGTCTCAGGGTCCTGGGATCGAGCCCCACATCGGGCTCTCTGCTCAGCAGGGAGCCTGCTTCCCCCTCTCTCTCTCTGCCGACTTGTGATTTCTCTCTCTCTGTCAAATAAATAAATAAAATCTTTAAAAAAATAATAATAATAACCCTTGTAGGGGTGCTTCAGTGGCTCAGTGGGTTAAGGCCTCTGCCTTTGGCTCAGGTCGTGATCTTGGGGTCCTAGGATCGAGCCCAGCGTAGGGCTCTCTGCGGGGAGCCTGCTTCCTCCTCTCTCTCGGCCTTCCTCTCTGCCTACTTGTGATTGCTCTCCCTGTGTCAGATATATAAATAAAAAATCTTAAAAAAAAATAAAATAACTCTTGTATTCCTAATTTCCCCCATCTATGTCCTAGTCATTTCCCCACCATTTGCCTCCCTTATCCCAAACCCTTTTTCTTTTGTCATATCTCCATAGTTTATTGCTCTTTGTTACTGTTCTTTGTGTATATACCCCGGGGCTTAACCACTTTTTTGGGATTTTCACTTCTTTTAATCAAGTCTTCCATTACCACCCCAGGCCATGTAAATATAATAAATAAATAAAATATATATACTTTTTTTTTCTCCGTTAATCTGACAGAAGACATTCTGTCAGTGCAGCTCACAGCCCTAGACACAACACCTGAGTGAGTAGAGGAAAAAATCTTTCCTTCCCTACACTGGAATGGAGTGAACTATGGTTTCGTTACTGTTCTTCAGACATAGCGAGCTTGTGTCTGCCTCAGAGCTTTCACATCTATTGGCTCCTCTCCTGTAATGCTCTTTGCCAGGGCTTTATCTAGATCTTTAGAGCTGAAGTTTCTGCTCCAGCATCTTCTCAAAAGTCTCCTGACCTTTCTGTCTAAAATACAGTTCTCCTGCATGCCAATCTCATCATTCGTGGTCCCTTTATCCAAGTCTGTTTTTCTATATAGCACCCACCACAATCTAAAATTATGTCATGTACTTAATTTCCCCCACAATAATATAAATTTCATGAAGGCAGGTATTTTGTCTTTCCCACTACTGTGGTGTCAGGTTAAAGACAGTGTCTGGCATAAAGTAGATACTCAATAAATATTTCTTGAATGATTAGATAGCTCTTCAAGTGGAAACTCAAGTCCCCAGAGAACACGCTTGTGTAGGGAAGGGACACGGTTTCCTAGTGAGAGTACCAGCTCAGAATCCAGATAGACAGTTTTAGGGCTGTGTGAACTTGGGCACTAAAAATGATACCACTCACACGATTATTGTGAAGAATACCTGAGATAATGCACATAAAGCACTTAGCACAGTACCTGACTAATCATAATAAAAGAATAATCTCTGTTTAATCCCAGATCTCTTTATGTTTATTTATCTTTTAAGTTGTGACCAGCAGGGGTCACTCGCATTGTGCTTTAGCAGTGCTGGTTTTGTCTTTGAAATATTTTGCTCATGTTTATAATTCATTAGGGAAAATTGCAATTTGAGTAATCACAAATTATTAAAATTTAAGAGTAGGTTTCCTTGGCATTTCTTTGGCATTCTAACCCTTATAAAGTCCAGTTAAATTATAGTTTATGTTTTCTAATGGAAGCCAACATTAATGTTAATTATCTCTTACTTAGTGGTTTTCCTTCTTTTTTTTAAACACTAAAATGTGGAGTTTTCATTTTAGAGAAATTTGCCCTTCCTTGTATTATATATACCCATACCTTTCTATATTTTATTTCTACATAGCATTGTCTCCTTATGTTCTATATAATTTGTTTTCTGTTTATTTGTTACCTTCTCATACGCACACCAGAATGTGAGCCCACTGAAGATAGGGAATTTTGTTTTGTTTACCACTATATCCCTAGCACCTAGACAAATGCCTGACACATAACAAGGCTCAACTAATATATAGAGAACCCATTATATATAGGAACTCAATTAATATTGAAAGAATGAAAGGGTATGTAGAAAATATCTTCTTAACAATATTTCCTCACATTATGTAAATATATTTTTAAATTCTAGCATTTAAAGGAGTTAATACAAATCACAAAGGTGTCATTTATATTTTTGACCCAGGATTGTCAAAAAACAAATAAACCTTCTTTATTTGAGTCCCTAACATCTAGCCAGATGTGTAGTATGCTTGGCAGTGTGTATATTGAATAAATAAATAAAAGGATTAGAACTTAGGACATATACAAAAGAAACAATTATCTCCAAAGCAATATATTGGTATGTTATAAAGTCGTATATACACGTGGTAAAAAAAAAAAAATGTTTAAGTGGCTTCAGGGAGATCCTGAACTGTATATTGAGATATTCGAGACTTAGATTATCAGGGGCACAGCCCATGTTCTATACATAGTGATTCAAGGAATAAAAATGACAATGGAAAAGTCTCTTCATTTATTCAATAAATATTTTTAAGCGCTTAAGATGTGATATTAAAATAAATGCTACAGAAGGATAGAAAGATTAATTTCTTTATGTACCATCAGGAATAGAAAATGTAGAGAAGAAGCTTATGGTGCTGATTATCCTACAACTTAGCATATGCTAGAACCATCATTAGTATTCCAAGTTGTTAAAAGAACCTGAATAACTGACCAGTTTATTGCTGGAGAGATTTTAAAAGTGTTCATGGATGAGGTCGTAATTGAACTAGGCCTTCCAGGATGGGTACGATTTTGATGACCACAGATAGGCATATGGGAGGAGTCTAAGGTGAATGAAATATTTCTCAATTATCTTTTACTTCTCCCCCAACAGGAGCTGTATTTGATGAAAATACTGGAAAAATATTGGTTGTACAAGATCGAAATAAAGTAAGTTCCTTCTGCTTTTTAAAATTTTTTTTTAATTTTAGTACAATTAACCTACAGTGTTGTATTAGTTTTAAGTGTGCAATATAGTGATTCAGCAATTCTGTATTTTCTCAGTGCTCATTACAGTAAGTGTACTCTTAATTCTCTTCCTCTGTTTCACCCATCCCCGCACCTAGCTCCCCTCTAGTAACCACCAGTTTATTCTGTATAGTTAAGAATCTATTGTTTTGGGGTTTTTTGCCTTTTTTTTCTTCAGTCGTTTGTTTTGTTTAAGTTGCTTCTGCTTTGTGAATTGCTTTCTAAATGTTCAGTTCTCTCTAGAGGAAAATAAAATACAGAAATTTTGATATGCTCAAGGAATTACAGGAAGGTATTTTAAAAGTTCTTTCTAAGCAGTTATGGATCATTAGCATATTTTTTTAATTCAAAAAATACCTGTGGAGGCCTTGAAAATGTCAGGATAACCTCATGTTGCTCACTATTATATTAGGGCTGCAGAAAAATTATAAATGGCTATATTTATGGGAAGACAACTGTGTTTCTCACAGACTGTCAAGATAGTCTTCCATTCATTCAGCATTCATTAAGCTCTGAGCCAAGTGCTGAGAATACAAAGATTATTAAAACAATTTCCCTCATGTCCTACAGCTTACTACCTATTTGCGAAAACAGTCATACAACAGATGGTAACAATCACTTTGCCTTTAAAAAAATCCCTGAAGACTTCTCAGAGGAGATAACATTCAAACTGGGTCTTGAAGAATGAATAGGAGCTTACTAGGCCAAAAAAAAGTGGCGGGGGGAGTGGGGAGAGAGAGAAAAAAAAATTAAAATGACACGTAAAAAGGCACAGAGAACTTACAAAGGTCCTAACATGGTATCTTAGTTTGTTCAAGCTACTATAACAAAAATACCATAGACTGGGTGGCTTAAACAACAACCATTTATTTCTTACATTTCTGGAGGCTGAGCCAAGATCAAGATGCTGCCAGATTCAGTGTCTAGTTGGTCCCTCTTCCCAGTTCACAGATGTTCATCTTCTCAGTGTGTCCTCACATGGCAGAAGGGATAACCGTTCTCTCTGGGGTCTCTTTTTAAGAACACTAGTCCCATTCATGAGGGCTCCACTCTCATGACATAATCACTTCCCGTAGGCCTCACCTCATGATATCACACTGGGGATTAGGATATCAACATGTGAATTTGGGTCCATTCCACATAGTATAGAAATAATGGTTAAAAAGTTCATTGTGGCTAGTAGTATAGGGAGGTAAAATATTTGACTCGAGGTAGATTAAGAACAGAATGTAAAGAGCCTTGTACAACAAAATAAATCTAGGCAACTAGAAGCAACAAAAACTTTTAAGAGAAGTACCATGATTAGCATCAGATGTTTTCATGCTTAGGACTGAAAGTGAAAGAGAATAATTATTTTGATACTTTCTGAGACTTCAGTAATAGTGATGGGCAGAGTCAAACATTTTCCCCATTATATATGTTTTAAAATTTTAAACGAAATATTTGTAACGATATCTGAAAGTATGACACATTTCTCGGAAATGCTATCTAAAAGCATTCTCATATTTATAAGGAACTTTCAAAGTTTTAGTTAAGGCAGGATCTCTGACTCAAACTAAGGTTGATTGTCAACAAATATTTTGAGTACCTAAAGCAATATTGTGCCTAGCCTTCAAGAACTTTTACCATTTATTTTTTATTATTTTATATTAACATATACTGTGTTATTAGTTTCAGAGGTAGAATTGAATGATTCATCAGTTGCATACAATGCCCATGCTCGTTACTTAAGTGCCCTCCATAATGCCTATCACCCAGTTACTCCATCCCCTGCCCACCTCCCCTCCAGCAACCCTCAGTTTGTTTCCTATAATTGAGTCTCTTAGGATTTGTCTCCATCTCTGATTCTGTCTTATTTTTCCTTCCCTTCCCCTACGTCTCTTTTGTTTCTTAAACTCCACATGTGAGTGAAATCCACATATGACCGAAATGGCAAGATTTCATTCTTTTTGATGGCTGAGTGATATATATACCACATCTTCTTTTTTTTTTTTTAAAGATTTTATTTATTTATTATTTGACAGAGAGAGATCACAAGTAGGCAGAGTGGCAGGCAGGGAGAGAAGGGGAAGCAGGCTCCCCGCTGAGCAGAAAGCCTGACGCTGGGCTGGATCCCAGGACCCTGAGATCATGACCTGAGCCGAAGGCAGAGGCTTTAACCCACCCAGGCGCCCCTATACCACATCTTCTTTATCCATTCATCCGGCGATGGACATCTGGCTCTTTCCATAGTTTGACTAACGTGGACATTGCTGCTATAAACATTGGAGTGCACGTGCCCCTTCGAATCACTGTTTGTATCCTTTGGGTAAACACCTAGTAGTGTACTTGTTGGGTCATAGGGTAGCTCTATTTTTACTTTTTGAGGAACCTCATGTGGTTTTCCAGAGTGGCTACACCAGTTTGTATTCCCACCGGCAATGCAAGAATTCCCACCAGCTTGCCAACATCTGTTGTTTCCTAAGTTTTTTATTTTAGCCATTCTGATCTATGTGAGGTGGTATCTCACTGTGGTTTTGATTTGGATTTTCCTGATGTCAAGTGATATTGAGCATTGTTTTCATGTGTCTGTTGGCCATTCAGATGTCTTATTTGGAGAAATCTCTGTGCATGTCTTCTGCCCATTTCTTGACTGGATTTGTTGAAGAGACTGTCTTTTTTCCATTGGATAGTCTTTCCTGCTTTGTCGAAGATTAGTTGACCACAGAGTTGAGGGTCCATTTCTGGGTTCTCTATTCTGTTCCATTGATCAATGTGTCTGTTTGTGCCAGTACCATACTGTCTTGATTATTACATCTTTGTAATAGTGCTTGAAGTCTGGAATTATTAAACTTTGGTTTTCTTTCCCAATATTCCTTTGGCTATTAAGAGTCTTTTCTAGTAGCATAGAAATTTTAGGATTGTTCCAGCTCTATGCGAAATGCTGATGGTATTTTGATAGGGATTGCATTGAACGTGTAGATTGCTTTGGGTAGTATAGACATTTTAACCTTTGTTCTTTCAGTCCATGAGCATGGATGTTTTTCCATTTCTTTGTGTCTTCCTCAATTTATTTCATAAGTGTTCTATAGTTTTCAGAGTGTAGATCTTTTACGTCTCTGGTTAGGTTTATTCCTCGGTATCTTATGATTTTTGGTGCAATTGTTAATGGGATTGATTCCTTCATTTCTCTTTCTTCTGCTTCATTGTTAGTGTATAGAAATGCAACTGACTTCTGTGCACTGATTTTATATTCTGCGACTTTGCTGAATTCCTGTATGAGTTCTAGCAATTTTTTAGTGGAATCTTTCAGGTTTTCTACATAGAGTATCATGTCCTCTGCTTAGAGTGAGAGTTTGACTTCTTCTTTGCTGATTTGGATGCCTCTTATTTGTTTTTGTTGTCTGATTGCTGAGGCTAGGACTGCCGGTACTATGTTAAACAGCAGTGGTGAGACTGGATATCCCTGTCTTGTTCCTGACCTTTGGGGAAAGATCTGTTTTTCCCTGTTGAGGATGATATTCGCTGTGGGTTTTTCATATATGGCTTGTATGATATTGAGGTATGTTCCCTCTGTCCTTACACGGTGGAGTTTTTATCAAGAAAAGATGCTGTATTTTGTCAGATGCTTTTTCTGCATCTGTTGAGAGGATCATATGATTCTTGTCCTTTATTTTAATAATGTATTGCATCATATTGATTGATTTGTGGATGTCGAACCACCCTTGCAGCCCAGGAGTAAATCCCACTTGGTTGTGGTGAATAATCCTTTTACTATCCTGTTGGATCCTATTAACTAGTATCTTGGTAAATATTTTGGCATCCATGTTCATCAGTGATATTGGTCTATAATACTCCTTTTTGATGGGGTCTTTGTTTGGTTTCAGGATCAAGGTAATGCTGGCCTCATAGAATGAGTTTGGAAGTTTTCCTTCCATTTCTATTTTTTTGGAACAGTTTGAGAGAAATAGGTATTAATTCTTTGAATGTTTGGTAGGCCTCCACTTGGAGGCCATCTGGCCCTGGACTCTTGTTTGTTGGGAGATTTTTGATTACTGATTCAATTTCTTTTCTGGTTATGGGTCTATTCATATTTTCTATTTCTGTTTCAGTTTTGGTAGTTTATATGTTCCTAGGAATGCATCCATTTCTTCCATGTTGCCTCATTTGTTTCATATGATTATTCTTAATATTCTCTTATAATTGTTTTTATTTCTTTGGTGTTGGTTGTGATCTCTCCTCTTTCATTCATGATTTTTTGGGGGGGGGGCTTTCTCTTTTTGGTAAGTCTGGCTAGGGGTCTATGGATTTTATTAATTCAAAGAACGAGCTCCTGGTTTCATTGATCTGTTCTACTGTTCTTTTGGTTTCTATTTCATTGATTTCTGCTCTAATCTTTATTATTTCTTCTCTCCTGCTGGATTTAGGCTTTATTTGCTGTTCTTTTTCCGGCTTCTTTAGGTGTAAGGTTAGGGTGTGTATTTGAGACTTATCTTGTTTCTTGAGAAAGGCTTGTATTGCTATATACTTCCTCTTAGGACCACCTTTGCTGCATCCCAAAGGTTCTGAACTGTCATGTTTTTATTTTCATTTGTTTCCATGTATTTTTTTAAATTTTTCTTTAACTTCTTGGTTGACCCATTCATTCTTTAGTAGGATGCTCACTAACCTCCATGTATTTGTGTTTCTTCCAAATTTTCTCTTGTGATTGAGTTCAAGTTTTAAAGCATTGTGGTCTAAAATATGCATGATATAATCTCAGTCTTTTTATACAGTTTGAGACCTGATTTGTGACCCAGTATGTGATCTATTCTGCAGAACGTTCCATGTGCACTCAAGAAGAATGTGTATTCTGTTGCTTTAGGAATGCTCTGAATATATCTGTGAAGTCCCTCTGGTCTAGTGTATCATTCAAAGCCCTTGTTTCCTTGTTGATTGTCTGCTTATGACCTGTCTGTTGCTGTGAGTGGGGCATTAAAGTCCCCTACTATTATTGTATTATTAGCAATATGTTTCTTTAATTTTGTTATTAATTGGTTTATATATTTAGCTGCTCCCAAATTAGGGGTATAAATATTCACAATTGTTAGATCTTGTTGTATAGATGCTTTTATTCTGATATGGTATCCTTCTTCATCTCTTATTACAGTCTTTGGTTTAAAATCTGGTTTGATAAAAGGATTGCCACTCCAGCTTTCTTTTGATATCCATTAGCATGATAAATGGTTCTCCACCACCTCACTTTTCATCTGGAGGTGTCTTTGAGTCTAAAATGAGTCTCTTGTAGACAGTATATCGATGGGTCTTGTTTTTTTATCCAGTCCGATACCTTATGTCTTTTGATTGGAGCACTTAGTACACTTATATTCAGAGTAATTATTGAAAGATATGAATTTAGTGCCACTATATTATCTGTAAAGTTGCTGTTTCTATAGATTCCCTCTGTTCCTGTCTGGTCTTTGTTACCCTTGGGCTCTCTCTCCCCTTTAATATTTCTTGCAGAGCTGATTTAGTGTTCGTGAATTTCTTTAGTTTTTGTTTGTCCTGGAAACTCTTTATCTCTCTTCCATTCCAAGTGACAGCCTTGCTGGATAAAGTATTCTTGGCTGCATATTTTTTCCATTTAGCATGCTGAGTATATCATGCCAGTCCTTTCTGGCCTGCCAGGTCTCTGTGGACAGGTCTGCTGCCAACCTTTTGTTTCCACCCTTATAGGTTAAGGACCTCTTGTCCTGAGCCAGTGTCAGGATTTTCTCTTTATCTCTGAAATATGCAAGCTTCGTTATTAATATGTAATGGTTTTGACCTATTTTTGTTGATATTTGAGGGGGTGTTCTCTGTCCTCCTGGACTTGAATGCCTGTTTTCTTCCCCAAATTAGGGAAGGTCTCAGCTATAACTTGTTCATTTTTTTTTAAAGATTTTATTTATTCATTTCAGAAAGAGAGAGAGAGCTGGGGGGAAGCATAATGAGAAAGGGAAAAGCAGGCTCCCCAATGAGAAAGGAGCCCCATGTGGGACTCAATCCCAGGACCATCACCTGAGCCAAAGGCAAATACCCAACCAACTGAGCCACCCAGGCATCCCTATAATTTGTTCAAACAACCTTCTGCCTCTCTTTCTCGCTCTTCATCTTCTGGGACCCCTATTATCCAGATTTCATTTCTCTTTATGGCGTTGCTGATTTCTCCAAGTCTCCCTTCATGATCCAGTAGTTGTTTTTCTCTTTTTCTTAGCTTCCTTACTTTCCATCATTTTGTCTTCTGTATCACTAACTCTCTCTTCTGCCTCATTTATCTCCCCTGTTAGAGCTTCTATTTGTGACTGCATCTCTGTAATAGCATTTTTAATTTTTTTTTTTTTTAAGATTTTATTTATTTGTCAGAGAGAGAGAGAGTACAAGCAGGCAGAGTGGCAGGCAGAAGCAGAGGGAGAAGCAGGCTCCCTGCCGAACAAGGAGCCGATGTGGGACTCGATCCCAGGACCCTGGGATCATGACCTGAGCCGAAGGCAGACGCTTAACCGACTGAGCCACCCAGGCATCCCAGCATTTTTAATTTTGGCCTGATAAGATTTTAGTTCTTTTATTTCTACAGTAAGAGGTTATCTAGTTCTTCCCTACTTTTTTTCAAGCCCAGCTAGTATCTTTATAACTGTTGTTTTGAATTCTAGTTCTAACATCTTATTTGTATCTATATTGGTTAAATCCCTGGAAGTGAGTACTACCTCCTTTCTTTTGGGGTGAGTTTCTCCCTCTGTCATTATGTCCAGAAAAGAATAGAAGAAAGAGAAAGAAAAAAAAAATAACAATACCACCAGAAAAATATGAACAAACCAGAAGAAAACAAAAACAAAACAAAATAAGAAAAAAATCTAACAGAATATGAAACAGAACAAAACACTAAACTAGATCCTTGCTGTATTTTGGTCTGTTTGTTAAAAGAAACTAGATCTCAAAATAGGAAAGAAAGGAAAGCTTATATATATACAAAAATAAAATAAAATACAGTGAAAGGAGACCAAAAATTTTAAAAATGTACATAGTGTATATATAAAAATAAAAATTTAAAAAGAATAAAAAATTGAAAAATTAAAATAGCTGAAAAAAAAAAAACCTGAGAGACTACAGAATAATACAAAAAAAAAAACCCAAATGCTATAGTGCTTGCTAGTGTTCCTGCTGGCCTTCTGGGGGAGGAGCCTGTTGCACTGATTCTCAAGTGTCCTTGCCCTTGTGGAATTGCACCTCCCCTGTGAGGCAGCCGGGCTCAGTGCAGACAGCTCCAGATTCCACTATATGGCTCCGTTTTGCTCCCTGAAGGCTTTCAGCACCAATGGGGGGGATGAAAATGGTGGCATCCTGCTCTCTAGCCCCAGAGCTTAAAGTTCGCACTCAGTGAGCCCTCGCAGAAAAGCAGTCATTCTTGTCTCCCTGGTTTCCATCCGAACTTTGTATTTACCTACTCTGTGACTGAGCATTTTTATCTCAGGCACGCAGCCCAGTTTCCAGTCTCCAGACTTTACGGACTCCTACAGCATAAGCCCACACCATTCCTCCCAGGGGAGGGAAAGGGGTCTCCCCGCACTTCTGCCTTTACTTGGGCCCCTACCTGGAGAGTAGTTGCAAGATCATGTAGTGGTTCATAGTTTATGGCAACACAGAGGAGAGAGTCAGTGCCTAGACTCACTGTCTTCAGACGGTCTCCCCACTCCAATGCCTGAGAACTCTGCCACACCCAGGCACCCCATACTTCTTGCAAACCCAGGGATCCTGAGACCACACTCTCCAACCTGGGATTCTGCCCCACTTTGCCACTTGAGCACCTTTAAGCCAGGGACATCCCCCACTGCAGCTGACTTCTGAAAGTTCCAATTTTGCACTCTGCTGCTTTTAATGCTTTGTGGTAGCCTTTTTTTTTTTTTTTTTTTTTAAAGATTTTATTTGTCAGAGAGAGAGTGAGAGAGAGATCACAAGCAGGCAGAGAGGCAGGCAGAGGCAGAGGGAGAAGCAGGCTCCCTGCCGAGCAAGGAGCCCGATGTGGGACTCGATCCCAGGACCCCGGGATCATGACCTGAGCCGAAGGCAGCCGCTTAACCAACTGAGCCACCCAGGTGTCCCTTGTGGTAGCCTTTTAAGCATGCTCCCTCCCCTCCTCCGTATCTTCCGATATATCACCCCAGATTCACGTCACTGCACCTCCTACCTTCCAAAAAGTGCTTGCTTTTCTATTTGTAGGATTGTAGCAATTCTTTCCTCAGATCTCCAATTGATTTCACAAGTGTTCAGAATGATTTGGTAACTATTTAGCTGAATTCCAGGGACCAGACAAAATTAGGGTCTCCTACTCCTCTGTCATCTTAACTCCTCCCTCTCTTCAATAAGTTTTATATTCGAATTAGACCATTTGATGGGAATGACTGGAGAGTAGTAAGCATGAAAAAGTGGTACAAGTGGGGCCTCATTATAAGGGGGCCTAAGAGCCTGTCAGAGGAGTTTAGATTTGACATGGAACTAGTAACTCTTGAGGATTATGATTGAGATGACAAAGTGATGAAGAAGATATATGGCAAACATTAAATTAATAACAATATGCAAATAGACTGATAACTATGTGCTAAATGAGAGAAATTTGGTGTAAACAGAATGGACTTGGGAATCAGGCTGACCTGAGTTCTAATCCCTGTGTCACTTCTACCTTGGCCAAGTCTCTGAACCTTAGTTTCCTCATCTTAAAATCTATATAATAATACCTTTCTCGAGGCACCTGGCTGGCTTAGTCGGTTAAGTGTCTGCCCTCGGCTCAGGTCAGGATCCTAGGGTCTTGGGATCAAGCCTCACATTGGGCTCCCTGCTCAGCAGAGAGCCTGCTTCTCCCTCTCTCTCTGCTGCTCCCTCTGCTCATGTGCATGCTCTCTCTCTCTGTCTGTCAAATAAACAAAATCTTAAAAAAAAAAAAAATACCTTTCTCATAGAAAGGATCCATTAGCTATCTTTTCCAACTGATTCTATACATACTTGAAATACACAGAAGTATTACACAAGAAATGTATAGCAGTGTAAATCAGTGCTGGGTAGAATTACCTTAAGTACAATTTTAATGCTTTGTGCTCTCATTTATATCAATTTATATCAATACACAACAGAGTGATGTGCACTATATTTGTTTTCTTTCTTTTTCGGAATTCGTGTAACAAAAAGCCAAGAAAGTTCTTTGTTTTCTTGCTAAGAATAATGTGATTCATAAGTAAAGATGTCTATTTACAGAAATATCTAATTACTGAAAGAGATGCAGAGTCCTATTTAATTAAACTCTTCCCTAGGCCTATAATACCTTAACATTTCCAATGCTCACCTAAATTTTACAATGACATACCTATTTTTCTGAACATTTTACTGTATGTAACTTACAAAAGTTTAACTATTGCTTATAAAAAAAATTTTTGTTTTATTTTTTTTATTTTTTTTATTTCAGTCACTCAGTGCTCATCATGACCAGTGCATTCCTTAATCCCCATCACCTACTTCATCCATCCCCCCACATGCCTCCCCTCTGATAACGACCAGTTTGTTCTCTATAGTTAAGAATGTTTCTTGGTTTGTCATTCTCTCTCTCTTTTCCCTTTGCTCATTTGTTTTGTTTCTTAAGTTCCTTAGATAAATGAAATCATTTGGAGTTTGTCTTTCTCTGACTAACTTATTTCACTTGGCATTACAGTATCTAGCTCGATTTATATCATTGCAAATAGCAAGATTTCCCTCTTTTTTAACGGCTGAATAATATTCCTGTGTGTGTGTATGTGTGTGTGTACACCACATCTTCCTTATCCATTCATCAATCGATGGACACTTCAGCTGCTTCCATATCTTGGCCATTGTACATAATGCTGGTATAAACATCAGGGTGCATGTATCCCTTGGAATTAGTGTTATCCAGTAGTGTCATTGCTGGATCATAGGGTACTTCTTTTTTTAACTTTTTGAGGAATCTCATACTGTTTTCTAGAGTGGCTGCACCAGGTTGCATTCCCAACAGTGCACGAGGGTTCCTTATTCTACTCATCGTCACCAGCAACTGTTGTTTCTTGCGTTTTTAATTTTAGCCATTCTGACAGGTGTGAAGTTATATCTCATTGTAGTTTTGATTTGCATTTTCTTAATGATAAATGGTGATGAGCATCTTTCATGTGTCTGTTGGTCATCTGTATGTCTTCTTTGGAAAAGCATCTGTTCATGTCTTCTCATTTTTTAATTAGATTATTTGTTTTTTGGGTGTTGAGTTTTATAAGTTCTTTATATATTTTGAATACTAAGTCTTTATTGCTATGTCATTTGCATTGTGTTCTTCCATTCCCTAGCTTGCCTTTTAGTTTTGTTGTTTCCTTCGCTGTGCAAAAGTTTTTATTTTGACGATGGCCCAGTAGTTTATTTTTGCTTTTGTTTCACTTGCCTCAGGGGACCTGCCTAGAAAAAAAGTTGCTATGGCCAATGCCAAAGAAATTCTTCCATATGCTTTTTTCTAGCATTTTTATGGTTTCAGGTCTCACATTTAGGTCTTTCATCCATTTTGAATTTATTTTTGTGTATGGTGTAAGAAAGCAGTCCATTTCATTCTTTTGCATGTAGCTGACCAGTTTTCCCAATACCATTTGTTAGAGAGACTGTCTTTTTCCTATTAGATATACTTTCCTGCTTTGTCAAAGATTAATTGACTATGTAATTGTGGGTTTATTTCTGAGTTTTCTATTCCATTAATATATGTGTCTATTTTTGTGCCATTACCATACTGTTTTGATTACTACAGCTCTGTGGTATAACCTGTCCAGAACTGTGATGCAACCAGCTTTGCTTTTCTTTTTCAAGATTTCTTTCACTGTTCGAGACCCTTTGTGGTTGCATACAAATTTTAGGATTATTTGTTCTAGTTCTGTGAGAAATGCTGGTGGTATTTTGATGGGGATTGAATCTGTAGACTACTTTGGGTAGCATGGACATTTTAAGAATGTTTGTTCTTCCAATCTGTAAGCATGCAATATCCATGTCTCTGTGTCATCTTCAATTTCTTTCATCAGTGTTTTTTAGTTTTCAGAGTACAGGTCTTTCACCTCCTTGGTTAGGTTTATTCCTAGGTATCTTATTATTTTGGGTACAACTGTAAATGGGATTGTTTTCTTAATTTCACCTTTTGCTGATTTATTATTTATGTATAGAAATGTGACAGATTTCCGTACATTGATTTTTGTATCCTACAACTTTACTGAATTTATTCTAGCAGTTTTTTGGTGAAACGTTTAGGATTTTGTATATATAGTTTCATATTATCTGCAAATAGTAGTTTCACTTCTTCCTTACAGATTTAGATGCCTTCTATTTTTTTTGTTGTCTGACTGCTGTGGCTAGAACTTCCAGTACTCTGTTGAATAAAAGTGATGAGTCATCCTTGTCTTGTTCCTGACCTTAGGAGAAAGGCTCTCAGTTTTTCCCCATTAAGGATGATGTTAGCTGTGGGTTTTTCATATATGGCCTTTATTATGTTGCAATATGTTCCCTCCAACCTACTTAGTTGAGGGTTTTTATCATGAATGGATGTTATGTCTATTGAAATGATCATATGGTTCTTACCCCTGTTTTTTTTAAGATTTACTTGTTTTAAAAGAGCATGGATGTACATGAGCAGGGGAATGGTGGTTGGGGGCAGAGAAAATCTCAAAGCAGACTTCCTACTGAGTGCAGAGCCCAACATGGGGCTGAAACTCATGACCCTAAGATCATGATCTGAGCTGAAATCAAGAGTTGGACTCTCAACCAACTGAGACATCCAGGCACCCCATCGTATTTTTTATTAATGTGGTGTATTGTATTTATTGATTTGTAAATGTTGAACCATCCTTGCACCCAAGGAATAAATCCCACTTGATCATGATGAATGATTTTTTTCATGTATTCTTAGATTCAGTTTGCTAGTATTTTGTTGAGGATTTTTGCTTTCAGTTACTTTGCTTTCAGTCATTAGCCTGTAGTTCTCTTTTTTAGGGCTTTACCTGGTTTTGGTATCAAGGTGATATTGGTCTCATGGAATGAATTTGGAAGTTTTCCTTTTTTTATTTTTTGGAATAGTTTGAGAAGAATAGGTATTAACTTTTTAAATGTTTGGTAGGCTTCACCTGTGAAGGTGTTTATTGGGAGTTTTTTGATTACTGATTCTATTTCTCTGCTGGCAATTGGTATGTTGAAATTTTCTATTTCTTCCTTTTTCTGTTTTGGTAGGTTATATGTTTCTAGGAATTTAATCATTTCTTCTAGATTATCCAATTTGTTGGCTTTAGTTTTTCATAATATTCTTTTATGATTGTATTTCTGTGGTGTTGGTTGTTATATCTCCTCTCTCATTTGTGATTTTATTTGGGTCTTTTTTTTTTCTTGACACATCTGGCTAGAAGTTTATCAATTTATTAATTTTTTTCAGAGAACCAGTTACCGATTTCATTGATCTGTTCTATTTTTTTAGTTTCTGTATCATTTTTTTCTGCTCTAATCTTTATTGTTGCCCTCCTTCTGCTGGTTTTAGGTTTTTTTCTTTTTTTTTTTTTTTTTTTTTGGTCCATGTGCCACTGGTTTATTCATTTGAGCTTATCAATTAAAGTGTCAATTAAAAATAGCAATTTTGTAATTGTAAAGTAATGTCTTCTTTTGGCTTAGGAGAATAAGAGGCTTCAAAATTAATTCAGTAAACTCGGTTTTTTCTTGTTCTTTTTCTAACTCCTTTGTGTGTAAGGTTAGATTGTTTATTTGAGATTTTTCTTGCTTTTTGAGGTAGGCCTATATTCCTATAAACTTCTTTCCCTCTTAGAACCATGTTTGCTGCATCCCAAAGGTTTTGAGCCATTATGTTTTCAATTTTATTTCCATTTACTTTTGTGTTTCTTCTTTTATTTCCTGGTTGACCCATTCATTGTTTAGTAGCATGTTATTTAACCTCCATGTGTATGTGGTCTTTCCAGAGTTTTTCTTGTGGTTGACTTGTAGTCTCATAGCATTGTGGGCAGAAAAGATATATGGTATAACTCCAATCTTTTTAAATTTGTTGAGGCTTTTTTTGTGGCCTAAAATGCTATCTGTTCTGTAGAATGTTCCATATGTACTCGAAAAGAATGTGTATTCTGTTTTAGGATGGCATGTTCCGAATATATCTGTTAAATCCATCCGGTCCGGGGTGTCATTCAAAGCCATTGTTTCCTGGTTGATTTTCTGTTTAGACGATCTATCATTGATTTAAGTGAGGTGTTAAAATCCCCTACCATTATTGTATTATTATTGATTAGTTCCTTTATATTTGTTATTAATTGTTTTATGTGTTTGGGTGTCCCATGTTGGGTGAACATATATTTACAATTGTTATATCTTCTTGTTGGATTGTCCCCTTTATTATTATATAGTGTCCTTCTTTGTTCTTGTTACAGTGTCTGTTTTAAAGTCTAATTGTCCAATACGAGTATTGCTACTATCACTTTCTTTTCACCTTCCCAATCTTTAACAATCTTTAAGCCTTTAAAGCCTTTGAAAACAGTCTTTAAGTCTTGACATACAATGAGAAAAGATAAGTCAGGCAATTTCACCTCCTTACCTCCATCTCTTATCCTTATGGATTGGTGGCAAAAATCTGGTCCACTCCTAAATGTTAGATTTGATGACAGTTAATTTGTCAGTTAAGAAAACGAATGAGTTTTAAATCATTTGGTATTTTGAGTTGAGGGTGGGACTGGAATAATAATATCTCTACAGATACAGAGATATTGGTAGAGGGGAAATGATGAATTCATTACAGAGAATATGAGGTGAAGTTGAAAGAGATGTTTAAGTGGGAGTACCCAGACATTGCTTCTCATTCCTCCTGATGAGTTATTGTGTACAAAAAAGGTATGTGAGTTGAAACGTATTAAATAATGAATTTCTTTTTACAATTTCCACCATCATGACCCACAGTACTTTAAAGCTCTAGGCAATGCCTTTCATCCACAGGAGTGGATACAAGGAAGATACTGATATTCTGAGTCTAAGATTGCATGGCCTAGCCCCACTGGTCTGTTTAAGAGGTTTTGTGGGGGGACTTTCCATGGCTTCCATACAGCTACAATTCTAGCTATTCTATAGAATTGTGCTCTGTGGAGTCATTCCATGTAGCACAGTGCCACTCCAGGAAAAATAGGTACATACCAGACATATGAAAGAGAGAACTGAGCACAATGTTCTAAAAACATAAAGGATAAAAGGAAAATAATTTTAGGCATCATCAGTATAAATAGTTGACAGGGATGAAGTAGCTGAAAAATAGGAAGAGTAACACACACCGGTTGTCTTTCATAGGCCAAAGAGGTTAGAGGAGTTGAAACATGATAATAGTTGAATTGTAATAATCTATATTCTTCACATGTCTAGATCTGAGTCAATTAACCATTCTTTGAAGTAAACTATTTGGAAGTGAGGACTTCTCTGATACCACTTTAGGAATGGAAGACAGTGGCGCCTGAGTGACTCAGTTAAGAGTCCAGCTCTTGATTTTGGCCCAAGTCATGGGATTGAGCCCCGCATTGGGCTCTGCAATGGGCATGGAGACTGCTTAAGATTCTCTCTCTCTCCCTCTGCCCCTTCCCCCAACTCATGCACACAGGTGTGTGCATGCATGTTCTCTCTCTCGCCCTCTCTCTCGAAAAGAAAAGAAAAGAAAAGAAAAGAAAAGAAAAGAAAAGAATGGAAGACAAACTCCCAGAGAGCTTTTTGTCTGGTGCAGTTCACTGAGTGTGAATATGTGTGTGTCTTTTAGTAGAAAAGTTTGAACTCAGTTGTTTTACAACATGTTAAACTTCAGTTGTGCCCCAAATTCTACACGTAGTAATAACTAAAGTTAACATTTTATAGAACATGGGGAACATAAGTTCTCTTATTCTCTGTACCTAAATTACCTTTTGGAAGGAAGTTATATTATTAATTATGTAAACATGCTCCATTTTGGTACAAGATGTATCATTTAGAGAAGAAGTTAGTTCTATACATGGAGACATAGACCTCTGATCCTTTATTCTAATTTTTTTACTTTATATATGTATGTATGATATTCGGAAGCCAAATTATTATCAGCAGCTGCCAACTTGACCAGCCAAGGGATACTCAATTGCAGCATAGCCATTCTGAGTTTGTTTCCCTGATAAAATAATTTCTTCCCTTCCTCTTCAACAGTTTTGATCTCTTGTTCTTATTTAACAGCCAGACTAACATGATTGCTCCACTCTAAGCAGTTTTTCAGCGTTGGTTGAGCTATCAAATAAGAATCTATGTAGTTACTTGTTTTTAAAATATATAAATTCATAAACAAATCTAGGTCTAATAATTTAAAAATTGGGTTACAGTCTAGAAAAAGAAAAGAAGGAGCTTCCCTGGCAGCTATGGCCGAACTGTCTTACCCCAAACCTATACAATGTGATGTTTTTTGGGGTGAGTTATTTTTTTCCTTCTAAAACCTGCCAAGACAAATGATTTAACAGGGTCAGTTTGTAGAAATCAGTTTCTAGAGTGATATGTATTATAGCAGTTCAAAAGGAAAGAATTAAGTTGAGTTATACTTTTAAAACAGGACAATAGTCAAAACTATATATACCTCATTTTATTGTGCTTTGCTTTATTGTATTCCCAGATATTGTATTTTTTACAAATTGAAGGTTTATGGCAACCCCGCATCAAGCATCTGTCAGTGCCATTTGTCCAACAGCATTTGCTCACTTCGTGTCTCTTGTCACATTTTTGCAATTCTCACAATATTTCAAACTTTTTCATTATTACTGTATTTCTTATGGTGATCTGTGATCAGTGATCTTTGATGTTATTATTGTAATTCTTCTGGGACACCATAAACTGTGCCCATACAAGACCACAGACCTAATCGATAAATGTATGTGTTCTGACTGCTCCACCTACCAGCCATTCCTCTCTCCGCCCCACACCTCTCTGTCTCTCTCTCTCATTCCCTCTCCCCGCAGGCCTTCCTATTCCCTGAGTCACAACAATTTGAAATTAGGCTAATGACTCTGTAGTGGCCTCTAAGTGTTCAAGTGAAAGGAAATGTCACACATCTCTCACTTTAAATCAAAGTTAGAAATGATTAAGCTTAATAAGCCATGTTGAAACCCAAGACATGCTGAAAGCTAGACCTCTGACACAAAACAGTTAACCAAGTTGTCAATGCTAAAGGAGTGGTCCTGGAAGGAAATGAAAAGTGCTACTCCAGTGAACACACAAATAATAAGAAAGCGAAACAGCCTTATTGCTGATACGGAGAAAGTTTCAGTGGTCTGGAAAGAAGATGAAAGCAGCCACAACATTCCCTTAAGACAAAGCCTAATCCAGAGCAAGGCCCTCACTCTCTTCAATTCTCTGGGGGCTGACAGAGATGAGGAAGCTGCAGAAAAGTTTGAAGCTAGCAGAGGTTGTTTCATGAGGTTTAAGGAAAGAAGCCGTCTCCACGACATAAAAGTCCAAGGTGAAGCAGCAAGTACTGATACAGAAGCTGCAGCAAGTTATCCAGAAGATCTAGTTCAGATCATTAATGAAGGTGGCTATCCTAAAAAACAGGCTTTCAATGTAGATGGAACAGCTTTCTTTTGGAAGATGCCATCTAGAACTTTACTAACCAGAGAGGAAAAGTCAATGCCTGGCTTCAAGCTTCAAATGCCAGGCCTACATTCTTGTTAGGGGCTAATGCAGCTGGTGACTCGAAGTTGAAACCAGTGTTCATTTACCATTCTAAAAATCCCAAGGCCTTTAATTTTTTTTTTTTTGGCATGTTTTTATTTTATTTTATTTTATTTTATTTTATTTATTTTTATTATGTTAGTCACCATACAGAACATCATTAGTTTTTGATGTGTTCCGTAGTGTTCCATGATTCATTGTTTGCGTATAACACCCAGTGCTCAATGTAATCCGTGCCCTCCTTAATACCCATCACCAGGCTCACCCATCCCCCCACCCCCGTCCCTTCTAAAACTCTGTTTGTTTTCTGGAGTCCATAGTCTCTTATGGTTCATCTGTCACTCCAATTTCCCCCCCTTCATTTTTCCCTTCCTTCTCCTGATGTCCTCCATGCTGTCCCTTATGTTCCACAAATAAGTGAAACCATATGATAATTGCCTTTCTCTGCTTGACTTATTTCACTTAACATAATCTCCAGTCCCATCCATGTTGATGCAAAAGTTGGGTATTCATCCTTTCTGATGGCTGAGTAATATTCCATTGTGTATATGGAACATATCTTCTTTATCCACTCGTCTGTTGAAGGGCATTTCGGCTCTTTCCACAGTTTGGCTATTGTGGACATTGCTGCTATGAACATCGGGGTACATATGGCCCTTCTTTTCACTACATCTGTATCTTTGGGGTAAATACCCAGTAGTGCAATGGCTGGGTCATAGGGTAGCTCTATTTTTAATTTTTTGAGGAACCTCCACACTGTTTTCCAAAGTGGCTGCACCAACTTGCATTCCCACCAACACTGTAAAAGGGTTACCCTGTCTCCACAACTTGCCCAACATTTGTGATTCCTTGCCTTGTCTATTTTTGCCATCCCAACTTGTATAAGGTGGGTATCTCAGTGTGGTTTTGATTTGAATTTCCCTGATGGCTAATGACGATGAACATTTTTTCATGTGTCTGTTAACCATTTGTATGTCTTCTTTGGAGAAGTGTCTGTTCATGTGTTCTGCCCATCTTTTAACTTGATTATTTGGTTTTTGGGTGTTGAGTTTGAGAAGTTCTTTATAGATCTTGGCTATCAGCCCTTTGTCTGTAGTGTCATTTGCAAATATCTTCTCCCATTCTGTGGGTCGCCTCTTTGTTTTCTTGACTGTTTCCTTTGCTGTGCAGAAGCTTTTTGTCTTGATGAAGTCCCAAAAGCCCATTTTCGCTTTCATTTCCCTTGCCTTTGGAGATGTGTCTTGAAAGAAGTTATTGTGGCCTATGTCGAAGAGGTTACTGCCTATGTTCTCCTCTAGGATTTTGATGGATTCCTTTCTCACATTGAGGTCTTTCATCCATTTTGAGTTTATCTTTGTGTATGGTGTAAGAGAATGGTCGAGTTTCATTCTTCTGTTTGTAACTGTTCAATTTTCCCAGCACCATTTATTGAAAAGACTGTCTTTTTTCCATTGGATATTTTTTCCTGCTTTGTCGAAGATTAATTGACCATAGAGTCGAGGGTCCATATCCCGGCTCTCTATTCTGTTCCATTGATCTATATGTCTGTTTTTGTGCCAGTACCATGCTGTCTTGGTGATCATAGCTTTGTAATATAGCTTGAAATCAGGCAACCCGATGCTCCCAGCTTTGTTTCTCTTTTTCAACATTTCCTTGGCGATTCGGGGTCTTTTCTGGTTCCATACAAATTTTAGGATTCTTTGTTCCAGCACTTTGAAGAGTGCCAATGGTATTTTGATCTGGGTGGTATTGGAAGTATAGATTGCTCTGGGCAGCGTAGACATTTTAACAATGTTTATTCTCTCAATCCATGAGCATGGAATGTTTTTCCATCTTTTTGTGTCTTCAATTTCTTTCATGAGTATTCTGTAGTTCCTAGAGTATAGATTCTTTACCTCTTTGGTTAGGTTTATTTCAAGGTATCTTACGGGTTTTGGTGCTATTGTAAATGGAATCAATTCTCTAATTTCTCTTTCTACAGTTTCATTGTTAGTGTATAAGAAAGCAACTGATTTCTGTGCATTGATTTTGTATCCTGCCACGTTATTGAATTGCTGTGTGAGTTCTAGTAATTTGGGGATGGAGTCTCTTGGGTTTTTCACATAAAGTATCATGTCATCTGTGAAGAGAGAGAGTTTGACTTCTTTGCCAATTTGAATACCTTTTATTTCTTTTTGTTGTCTGATTGCTGTTGCTAGGACTTCTAATACTATGTTGAACAATAGTGGCGAGAGTGGGCATCCTTGTTGTGTTCCCGATCTCATAGTAAAGGCTCTCAGCTTTTCCCCATTGAGAATGATATTCACTGTGGGTTTTTCATAGAGGAATTTTATTAAGTCGAGGAATGTTCCCTCTATCCCTATACTCTGAAGAGTTTTAATCAGGAAAGGATACTGTATTTTGTCAAATGCTTTTTCTGCATTAATTGAGAGGACCATGTGGTTCTTGTCTCTTATTATGTGTTCTTGTCACATTGATTGATTTGTGAATGTTGAACCACCCTTGCATCCCAGGGATAAATCCCACCTGGTCATGATAAATAATCTTTCTAATGTACTGTTGGATTCTATTAGCTAGAATGTTGTTGAGAATTTTGGCATCCATATTCATCATGGATACTGGTCCGAAATTCTCCTTTTTGATGGGGTCTTTGCCTGGTTTTTGGGATCAATGTAATGCTGGCCTCATAGAAAGTCTGGACGTTTTCCTTCTGTTTCTATTTTTTGAAACAGCTTCAGAAGAATGGGTATTATTTCTTCTTTGAATGTTTGGTAGAATTCCCCAGGGAATTCATCAGGCCCTGGACTGTTGTTTTTTGGGAGGTTTTTGATCACTGCTTCAATCTCATTACTGGTTATGGGTCTATTCAGGTTGTCAGTTTCTTCCTGTTTCAATCTTAGTAGTTTATAGGTCTCCAGGAATGCATCCATTTCTTCCAGGTTGCTTAATTTATTGTCATATAGCTATTGATAATAATTTCTGATTATTGTATTTATTTCCTTGGTGTTAGCCATCATCTCTCCCATTTCATTCACAATTTTATTAATTTGGGTCCTTTTTCTTTTCTTTTGGATACGTCTGGCCAGTAGTTCATTAATCTTATTAATTCTTTCAGAGAACCAGCTTTTAGTTTTGTTAATGTGTTCTACTGTATTTCTGGTTTCTAATTCATTGATCTCTACTCTCATCTTAATTATTTCCCTTCTCATGCGTGGGTTAGGTTCAATTTGTTGTTGATTCTCCAGTTGCTTGAGGTGTAAAAATAGTTTGTGTATTTGGGATTTTGCTATTTTTTTGAGTGAGGCTTGGATGGCTATGTATTTCCCTCTTAGGACCGCCTTTGCCGTATCCAGTAGGTTTTGGACTGATTTGTCTTCATTCACATTGGTTTCCATGAATTGTTTAAGTTCTTCTTTGATTTCCTGATTGACCCAAACATTCTTGAGCAGGATGGTCTTTAGCTTCTAAGTGTTTTAATTTCTTCCAAGCTTTTTCTTGTGATTGAGTTCCAGTTTCAAAGCATTATAGTCTAAGAATATGCAGAGAATAATCTGAATCTTTTGGTATCAGTTGAGACCTGATTCGTGACCCAGTATGTTGTCATTCTGGAGAAAGTTCCATGTGCCCTCGAGAAGAATGAGTATTCTGTTGTTTTAGGGTGGAATGTTCTGTATATATCTATGAGGTCCATCTGGTCTCTCTCAACCCCCTCAGGGATCCCAATAATTCTGACATTGGAACATATCATGGCATCGTTTATTTCTCTAATTCTGTTTTCATGAATTTTTTTTTAAAGATTTTATTTATTTATTTGACAGAGAGAGAGATCACAAGTAGGCAGAGAGGCAAGCAGAGAGAGAGGGGGAAGCAGGCTCCCCGCTGAGCAGAGAGCCTGATGTGGGGCTCAATCCCAGGACCCTAAGATCATGACCTGAGCTGAAGGCAGAGGCTTAACCCACTGAGCCACCCAGGCGCCCCTGTTTTCACGGATTTTAAGCTGTTTGTTACAGGCCTCCTCTTGCTCCTTCTTTTCTATCAGTTTGTCTTCAAGATCACTAATTCGTTCTTCTGCCTCAATTACCCTGTTAGGGTATCTAGATTAGATTATATCTCACTGATAGCATTTTTAATTTCTGCCAGATCCACTCTTGTTTCTACCCTTAGAGAATCTATGTTGCCATTAATAGTTTTCTCCAGCCTGACTATTGTCTTCATAACTGCTACCCTGAAGTGTATTTCTAACATCTTGCTTAGATCCATATCCATTAGAACTGCAGGAGAGGCCATTGTCTCTGGGTCTTTTCTTTGTTGGGAGTTCCTCTTCCTAGTCATTCTGTTGAGTTGTGGTTGAGGGGATGTACAGCTGAAAATATCATCCACAATCCAGGCAAGGTGCACCCTGTGAAGGTTTGGAGCAATCAGAAGTCACCACCAAAAAGATGAAAACAAAAAAGTCCAGCCAAAATGAGACCCAAGAGTAAGATTTATAAAATACAAAACAAAAACAAATAAACAAAAAGAGTGACAAAACAACAACAATAAAAGGAACCCAAAGTAAAAGTGGGGGAGGGTGTCGGGAAGGTGGCTGTAATCCCTCGATGTGGGCAAGGAAGGGTATTTCCGTTCTTCCTGGGTGTATTTTGCTCTCTTTGTTAGAGAGCTCTATTTCCCAGAGATACAGGGAAATTAAAACTGGTATATATATAAAGGTAATATTGAATAGGGAAGAAAGGACTACATTGAAGCTTATATCTATCTATATATATATATAAAAGAAAAAAGTATATATATGAAAAAGTTCAGGTTAAAAAGTTACTATGGAATATGTTGTATTAAACATCTAATTGAAATGATAAGTAGGTAAAACAACAACAACAACAACAAACATGAGAAAGAATTTAAAAAATAAAAAAAATAAAGAGAAAAGTTGTATCTAAGAAATATACAGGCTGTGAGCTTTGTTTTCCCCTGGTGTTGGGGTTTTACAGTTTTATGGGGACCTTGTTCTATCAGCTTGTCTGCTGGGAAGGGGCCTGCCACGTTATTTTTCAGTCAATCCTGCTTGGGCGAAGTTGTTCTGCCCCCTATCAAGGGGCTGGGTTCCATCGAAACTAGTTCTTTGGGCTTTTGTTCTCTGGAGGCTTTTCATGCCTTTTCAGAGGGTCAGAGCAAAGTAAACTGTCCTCACCCCGACCTCCGCCTCAGAGAGAAGCCACAGTGTGCTCCTCTCTGAATCCTCCAGAACACACAGACTCCCCTCTGCAAGCACCGTTGAATACCGCAGCCTCTCACAGGTGGTGCTCACCCCCAGCAACCCTCTCAGTGGTTGACTGAGGCCCCTGCTTGTCTCTGTACCCTGTGCCACCAAAACTGCGAGTGATCCTGGTCCCAGCAAGCCCGGCTCTGGTGGCTGCGTTTCCCAGGACCATGGGCTCCAGTCCAAGCCAGGTCCAGGGACCGCTGACTCAAGTCCATGCTGGGTCCTCTCATGCGCTGGCAGGCGGCGGCTGCAGCTGGTCCCTGGACTGTGGGCTTTGGTCTGCACCTGCGGCCACCCAGTCCCAGCGTTTGCCCCTTAAGCCCCTTTGTTCTGTTTGAGCGCTGTTATCAGTCCCTTCCCGTCTCACAGCCTCCAGTCTCCAAGCTATTGCTGGTCTCCAAGTGCAGGGCACATTTGCACTCGTGTATTACTTTCCAATGGCTTGCTTCTAGTGGCTCCCTCCCCCTTCTGTTTATCCTCTGGTATTTGTCTGCACAATCCCAACTATGTCTTTCCTACGTCTTGACTAATGATCCTCTGCCCCTGTGGAGATCCAGACATGTATAATCTTACATCTCAGGCTGATTTCATGGGTGTTCAGGATGGCTTGGTAGATTTCTAGCTAAATTCAGGGGACTGGTTGTAAAGGGAGTCCCCCACTCCTCTGCCATCTTCATGGAACTCCCCGAGGCCTTTAAGAATTATGCTAAATCTACTCTGCCTAAGCTCTATAAATGGAACAACAAAGCCTAGATGACAACATAGCTGTTTACAACATAGTTTTACCAAATATTTTAAGTCCACTGCTGAGAACTACTGCTCAGAAAAAAAGATTCCTTTTGAAATATGACTGCTCATTGACAGTGCACCTGGTCATCCAAGAGCTCTGATGGAAATGTACAATGAGATTCATATTGTTTTCATGCCTGCTAATACAAGATCCATTGTGTAGCCCATGGATTGAGGACTCATTTCAGCTTTCAAGACTTATTATTTAAGAAATACATTTTTTAAGGCTAGAGCTGCCATAGCTAGTGAATCCTCTGATAGACCTGGGCAAATTGAAAACGTTCCAATATAAGGCTTTTTTATCTACATTGAAAATCTGTTGTTTAGCATAGCTGTCTTGAATCTTGAGATGGAATGGACTCTTGGTGAAGATGCTGTGAGGATTGTTGAAGTGACAACAGGGGATTTAGAGTATTACCTAAATTTAGTTGATAGAGCAGCAGCAGGGTTTGAGAGAATTGACTCCAATTTTGAAAAAGTTTTATGGCCAAAATGCTATTTAACAGCATCTCATTCTACAGGGAAATCATTCATGAAGGAAAGAGTCCATAGATATAGCAAACTTTATTATAGTTTTAAGAAATTGCCACAGCTACCCCAGCTTTCAGCAGCCACCACCCTGATTAATCAGCAGTCGTCAGAATTGAGGCTTGACCCTCCACCAGTGAAAAGATTATGACTTATGCTCTATATTATGTAGCTACTTTGAACATCATAGCAACCTATTATCATCCTCATTTCACAGACTGGGAAACATAAGCAGAGTTAAGTCATAAAGTAGTACCGTTGGGAAGAACTTTTCCTCTACCAACTTAGGTGGTTGGGGAGTCTGTGAATTAACTGACAGCAGATTAATAGGAGAAAAGTTTGGGGAGTACTCCCTGAACAACCAGGAGTCGGGATTTGTATATCAGGAAAAGGGGAAGGGAGAGATAGGACTTCTATGTGAAATACGTGCGGCAGCTTCTGATGTTTGATTATGCAGCAGCCAATCTGGGTGTTAAACGTTCGTTTCCTTCCTGGCTGGAAGCTGGCACCAAGGGGTGTATGGCAGCTTCTTTTCAAAAAGTTCTGCTTTTAACCAGATAAGGGAAACTCAGAAAAGGCTTCTTTCTTCATCTTGCTGTATCTGAGATGTCTTCAGTTTGAAGTAATCTTTATGCCATTCTGGTGGGTTAGCACATGGCTAACTCAAAATAAGAAATGCTGTTCAGCTGCTGCTGGTATCTTTGAACTCAAAGGAGCCTGGAACCCACACCCCTGAAAAGGAGGCATCAGCTGGCGGGTGGTTCTGGGGAAGGGATGCACAATGAAGTTTATGTTGGAAATTCTAGGAAAACTGCAAACTGGATTTGGCTGATGTTCTGGAAAGAAATTGCTACTGCCAGAAGGAAGTGGCATTTCTAAGGCAATCCAGAGCCACGAGCATATGGAAAGCCCACAGGAGGCAGACAGAAGGAGCTGGTCCCTTCTTCCTGCTCCAGCCTTGCAGTCTGTTTGTGGAGCCTCAGAGGGAGTGAGCTGGCAAAGCAGAGATTGGTTAGAGGGGTCCCAGCTCCAGCATCAGTAGGAGGAGCATGGACGATGGGTTTAGAACTGAGAGACAATAGCAGCATCAATTTAGTAGAAATGCACATTCTTAGGCCTCACTCCAGACCAGATGAATCAGAAATGCTGGGGATGCTGAGCAGCAATTTGTGTGTTAAGAAGCACCCCCCGGTGATTCAGGTACAAGTCACGTTTGAGAGCCAGTAAACTAGGACATTGGGCTTCCAATCTCTTCATCTGCTGATTTGCAAACTTGCTAATGATTGGTTCTTTAAGAATGAGAAAGTGCTACCTTTCAGAATCTAGCTGTGATCCCCCTCTGCTTCTGGGACAAATTCAAATTATGTAAGACTTCGGTTTCTTTATGAATTAAGTAGGAATGATACTCCTACTTAGGGTTTTGACTTCTTTTTAAGTTATAACAGAGTATCTTTTGAGCAATAAAATACAAAAATAGTATTCGTGTATATTGTAATAAAAAGTATAAAGTGAGACACTGAATCATATCTAATCTCTGTAATTGTAGCATTAGGTGGAATTTAAGCATGAATGATAGCTACTAACCATAAATAACAGTTAGCATTATTTTCAGACATCTGAGCCAGTTTTTCTCCTTTCCCTTAAGTGCTTCCTTCTCCCTAGGAATAGTGTAAAGTGTTTCTTATAGAGGAAAGTTTAACCTTCACCACAAGCACATGCATACACTGAAACACAAATCCAAAAATGATACTTAAAACTCATCCTTTCTCCTTTCCTACCTATATATTCTATTCCTTTGTCCCTGCCCCATGATTTTGAGAAATAAAAAACTTAACAATGGCCAAAAAACTGAGTTAACAGTAGGAAACTATTCATTCATTCACTAAAGATTACTGAGTTCTACATATACCATTTTGCAGGCTCTGTCCTAAGCACTAAGCAATCATTAGTGAACAACGTGAAATTTCTACATCTGGAGCTTATATTCAAATGAGTAAGATAGAAATAATAAATGAATAAATAATATATAAGTTGGTGGTAGGTGTTATTAAGAAAAATGTAGTGGTACATGGAGAAGGAGTGACTGGTTGCTATGTTATGCATTGATTTCTGTATGCCCCATAGCCTAGCCTTCAGTAAATTTTTGTTGAATGAACAAATGTACTAAGACATCTCTATAGTAGCTTCTGTCTCATTGGTAACAGTGATTACTGTAGCTAGTGAGATTTATCTAAACACAATGGCTGTGAATTCTGAAAAGTGAGAGTAGTAGCATTAAAGATTAGAATAGTGAAAATAAAAATCAAATTTCTGGCATTCAACCAAAGAGTAAGGGAAGACCAAGAAAATCAGATCATACAAGAGAACCAAAAGGAAGATGCTAGCAGATCTGTACTCTTTTTGTTCTTTTTTTTTTTTTTTAAGGCAGGGAATACTTTATTCAAACCCATCAGAGAAATGGACAACTTGGTTCTGTAACAAGGCGTTGTTTTAAAGCATAGTTCAGTAATTGTATATGAGAATATACACTGCTACATACAAATTAACTGATCAGAGCACAACTTTTCAATGTTCAAAACAGAATAAGCTTCCCTATAACAGCAGCACCTTTGTGACATTAACTTTAATATTCCTCTCTTTCTTCTCCCTTCTCTTTCCAACAGAATCCACACCAACTTCCTCATAATCCTTCTCAAGGGCAGTCATGTCCTCACGGGCCTCAGAAAACTCTCTTTCCTCCATGCCCTCACCCATCCCCGTGAACAAAGGCACTCTTGGCATACATCAGGCTATACTTGTGGTCCAGGTGAGCTCAGGCCTTGGCAATGGCCATGGTGTTGCTCAGCATACACACAGTTCACCGTACTTTAACCAGGTCTCCACCAGGTGCCACAGTGGGAGGCTGATAATTAATGCCAACTTTGAAATCAGTGGGGCACCAGTCCACACACTGGATGGTATGCTTGGTCTTGATGGTGGCAGTGGCAGCATTGATATCTTTGGGAACCGTGTTGCCATGGTACAACAGGCAGCAAGACATGAATTTACCATGTCGAGGGTCACATTTCACCATCTGGTTGACTGGCTCAAAGCATGCATTGGTGATCTGTGTTACAAAAAGCTGTTCATGGTAGGTTTTCTCAACAGAGATGACATGGACATATGTGGCCAAGAAGTGGATGCAGAGATAGGGCAACAGGCTGGTCTGGAATTCTGTCAGATCAACATTCAGGGCTCCATCAAATCTGAAGGAAGCAGTGATGGAGGAAACAATTTGACCTATCAACCTGTTTAGGTTAGTGTGGGCTGGGCATTCAGTGTCAAGATTTCTCCAGCAGATGATAGCATTATGGGGTTTCCTTTATGTTACTGTTTTCTTTTCTCTTGCTGCTTGTAAAATTCTCTATCACTACTTTATGCCATTTTAATTACTATGTGTCTTGGTGTGAACCTTCTTAATTTGCTTTTGTTAGAGGTTCTCTGTGACTCCTGGATCTGGATTTCTGTTACCGTCCCCAAATTCAGGAAGTTTTCAGCTATTCTTCAAAAAAATTCTCTGCCCCCTATTCTCTCTTCTTCTGGGACATCTACGTGAATGTTAAAATGCTTGATAGTATCGCTAAGTTCCCTGTATTCATTTTCTGTTATTACTTTTTCTCTCTCCTGTTCAGCTTGATTGCTTTCCATTACTCTGTCCTCCAGGTTGCTTATCCATTCTTCTGCTTCCTCTAGTCTACTATTTATTCCTTCTAATGTATTTTTAATTTCAGTTCTCATGTTCATCTCTGATTGGTTTTTTCATGTTTTCTATCCCTTGAGTGTCTCATTGAGGTTCTCTACTCTTTTCTCAAGTCCAGTATCTTTATGACCATTACTTTAAACTCTCTATCACACATATTTCTTATCTCTGTTTCGCTTAGTTTTCTGCTATGATTTTGGCCTCTTCTTTCATTTGGAACATATTCCTCTGTCTCCTCATTTTGTCTGACTCCCTGTGTCTATGTGTTTGGAAAGTCAGCTACGTCTCCTGCTCTTGAAAGTAGTGGCTTTATGAAGAGGAGGTCTTGGAGGGCCCTGTTCACCAGAACTTGGCTCTTCAGAGGTGTCTCTTACGTGTATTTCATGTGTAAGTGAGCTGCTTTTGCATTAGTCCAGGCATGGCTCTCTCCTCCTGTTATGGGCAGTTTAGTCCCTATCTTGTGTCAGTCTGGGGCTGCCTTGGGCTTGAGTTGAGTCAGACCAGGCATTTGCCAGAGGTGTGGTAGCATCAGACTGCAGGGTACTGTCCTTGTGTTTCCCAGGGATTTATCAGAGGTGCGGTAGCATCAAACTGCAGGGTACTTCTCTTTGTGTTATCTAGGTGTGTGATGGGATGAGGTGAGCTTAGGGTCCTCCTACTCCACCATCTTTCCTGGAAGTTGCTGTTATTATTTATATTGCTAAGCCCAGTTAATGGGAATATGTGTTTTTTTTTAATTAACCCAAAACCATGTGATCGATTAATTTATGACAAAGGAAGCAAGAATATACAATGGAGAAAGTCTCTTCAATAAATGGTGCTAGAAAAATGGAGAGCTACAAGTAAAAGAATAAAATTGGACCACTTTTTAACACTATATACAAAAACTCAAAATGGATTAAAGACCTAAATGGGAAGGGGTACCTGGGTGGTTCAGTCGGTTAAGCATCCAACTCTTGATTTTCGCTCAGGTTGTGATCTCAGGGTTGTGAGATTAAGCCCCCAAGGAGCTCCATACTCAGGGGAGTCTACTTCTTTCCCTGTCCCTGCCCCCTCCTCTGCCACCCCCATTCCTCCCACTCTGCATGCACAGACTCTTGCTCTCTCAAATAAATAAATCTTTAACCAAAAAATAAAAGACCTAAGTGGAAATATGTTCTAATACTAAAAAAGATGAGAAGAAATACTCAAACCTCCACTGATCATATCTGCAACATTAACCAGGTTTTTCAAATCACTTAACTTAAGCCTTTCTATATACCACTTTGAACTAACTGCAGGCTCAAGCTTTCTGCAAGAGAGGAGAAAGCTTTTTTCAAATAAGCTCTTTATTACTTAGGTAAGTGGTGCCAGAAAATACCACAAAGTACCACAAAAATATATAGTTAATTTTCCATACCTGTGTTTTATGAAATAATCAAAATCAAATTTATGTAAGCTGTTTTCAGTTCTTATTTCTAGCATTTTCCCCCTTCTAATAAGTTGATAATTTAATCAACAGTAGACTATAGTCAAATCTAGGTAAACATTTTAAGTTATTGTTTGAGGGAAGCATTTTCTGCCCCATTATGACACTTCTTTTGTTAGAAATAGAATTTATGGTGGTGAAATCTAACATAGTATCAGGAAAAAGACTAGATAGTTTCTCTAGAAACAGCTTCTGGAACCATTTCAAAACAGAATCCCAAAGACAGTGTATTAATGTAGAGATATGCTTAGAGATATATTTCTACAATAATAAAATATGCTTTATAAATTAATCTCAAGTCTGAGCCAGACAGGGAAGGGTGGAAAGCCTAAATTCTATACCCACATAATCAACAGTCTGTGGAAACTGGGAGCCCTGCCATTGGTCTCCAACTTAGCACAGTTGGGAAATGACACATTCTTTATGAAGCACTCATCCAGGAAATGAGTGGGTCAAAAAGCACACCAGTAAAAGGTCCATAAACTTGTTTTATGAATGAAGTATGAAGTGTACTGGCTCCAAGCTGTAGCACCTTTACAAGTACATAATAATTTTTCATTCTGCAGTTTTTATCATGTTAATAGATATATATAACAGAATTGTAACAGAAAAAATTATCATGTCAGCCATCAGAACATTGTCCTATGCCATTTCATAATTATTTATAATTTTTTTCCATATGTGCTCTCATTCTAAGAACATATCTTCCCACTTGCCCCCCCACCAAAAAAATGAAATTATATACACACACAAAACAATGCAAACTTAATCAAATTTATTCATACTACCCATGAAAAGCAATTACATTTGTACATAAAATCATTAATACACAAAACAAGAGAAATCTAATTAGACACACAATACAGAAAATAAATGTGAAAATTAAAAATAGCATACTTTAGTTATTAAATTTATACTGTACTTTCTACTTATTTATAGCAGCATCTGTAAGATTCGTCTATTTGTTAATAGTTAACTAGCAGCAAAATTTTTAAAATTACACAAATTCAGTAGATGTTTCCCTCCACTGTTTCATTCATACAGAATTTATCACATTAACCAAACAAAACCACTTCTATTTCCTGAAGAAAAAGGTAGGAAAAGATTTTATAAGTAACCAGTTTCCCCCAAGAAGAAGGGTGGAAAAAAGGAAGGTAAAGGAAATTTGCATGCCCTTACCAAAAGATAAATTCTCAACCCCTGGACCAATTATGGGTGGATTTTGTGGAGTCTCTGTGTATGTGTTAGTGAATAAAGCTATGTTAACTTTATTTTCTGACTTTATATTGCAGTTGAAAAATATGTGGAAGTTTCCAGGAGGCCTGTCAGAGCCTGGAGAAGATATCGGTGTGTATACCTTACATATTTTTAATTGGCTTGAAAATGTTCGGAAAATTTGTGTTTACTTTTTTGCCCTATAGCTGAAAATAAGATTTTAAATTTTCTAACTGGTTTAGACTAAGTGAGAAATTTCAGAGAAGTTACTTCAGGGCTAATATAAAATTAGCAGCAAAACTTGTAATACTACAACTTATCCCACTAGTATAAAAAAATACCATTAGGAGCATACCACCTATTCTGTTTAGGGTTGCTTCTAGATTAATTTGTTTGAAAATAAAAAGCTTTGCATATACATTAGTAAAGTTTAGCATTAAGGGTTATTTTGGATATGACTAATACTGTTCCTAGAATTAAACTATAAGAAAACACAAATTCTTGACCATTTCACCACACAAGGATGAATAGTAACTTTTAAATGAACCTCATAATAAGTATTTATAAAATCAGTTATAGAGCAGTAGTGACTTAATTCTCTATAAAAATTTTATCTACTATTTATTTTAAATAATCAGGAAGCCAAAACATAGTAAAATGTCTCATACAAGAAAGTCTCAAGTTCCTTAAAGCAACTTCCTGAGCTTAATATTTCAAACAGAGAAATGTGAAATAAGCTGAGAACTCTCCATGTTACTGAATCTACAGTAAATAGAAGAAAGAATAAAAATGGAGTTTTCCTACCTATTCCTGACCCTTGACTGGGTCAAATGCAGGCTGCATCACAATAAATCAATAGATGCCTCATTTGATACCAGTATTATTTCTCCATGATTTTTCCTCCATATGCATGTCCCCTATTTAGCCAACATTTATATATAAAGGCAACTTCCTAAGTTATCTTTAAATATTTCACTAAAAATGTATATATACTTGAGACTTCATTTTTTTTAAAAGTTACACAGATTAAAATGCCCTATACACAGTACATAGCCAACTTCTAACAAACCATAAGTAAATTTACTACAATGAGATATATTCATAGCAAATTTTGGTTTTTAGGTACTTATGGATCTTCTGCTTAGAGTCCATTGCTTGGGTCTTCTGTAGAAATAAAAGATCTTGTGGTGGTACAAGTGCTAAAAGAGAGGGCCATTTATTTTGGAACACCTAATTAATCTCACACTATCCTTATGTGATATATGAGAGTGTGTGTCAGCTAGTTAAATTTAGGTCTTACATCCTTACCCAATCTATATTGGGCAAAACTCAGGCTACAGGAGGTGTGTTTAGCTTCCTCTTCTGCATCTTGCCTTCTCAAAAAGTTTTAATAGATTTTGTGAATTTTCAACACACTTACATTTTAATGCAAATGAAGAAACACAATTTCCAAGCCAAGTATGCATAGTTTTAGGTTTAAGTATACTCTACAACTCTTCAAGTCCCGATTAAAAAAAAAGTGAATTCTGAATTAAGTATTTGTGGTTGGTACAACAACCCACCTATTCAGCCATGAGGAGTTATAAGAAAAGCAGCAACTGGCATTCATCATATTGCTTAGGAGTATTATTAATTAAGGCTTTGCTTTAGAACTGATAAAACCCTGAAAGCAGCTAGAAATGATAACTGACAATAGAGTTCTGAAAGATTATGTCTGTCTATATTAGAGCATTTCTGTCTTATAACACAATAGATTATTCTTAAGGATAAAGCCAAATTACCCAATAATTATCAAAATTATTTTCTTTAAACTCCGTATTTAGGAAAGTATGTAATATACTTTAGGAATACAGCCATCACAAATATGCACACATTCATATTAGCTCCTAAGTAGTAAACACTAGTTAACTGAGAAACACATTTGTTTGGAATCCTTCACTCTTTGATAATACTAGGTAAAAGAAGTACTATTGTCTATAGTGCTTAAAAAAATTAAGGGGGTCATATACAAAATAGAATGCAATCTTCAGGCTTTAGTATAATACCCTAATAGTACGAAAGTATCTACAAGGTTAAAAATAGAGAAATTGCCTTCCTAAAAAAATTTCATTACCACTGACAGGAGGAGAATCTCCTGCATGGTCAAAGGACCATAAAGCAGTAGGGGCTGCTCAGAGCTCATCAGTGCACCAGAATCAGAGAGAAATGCCAGGAAAACCCACATTCTGCACAATCTTTCCTATTTTATTTCAACGTAATCCTATTGTTAAATATTACAAAATAGAAATAACAAAATAAACTCCATTTCACTGTCCTGTAACTAAACAAAACACTGTGTGACATATTTAAACATATCTCTCAATCGGCAAAAATAAAAACAAAACCCTCTTGGTTCTTTAAACATATAAAACAGTAAATGTTATTTCAGTTCAGCTTACAGTACATTAAAATAAAAGTACAACAGAATAAAGCAGTTTATCTGCATAAAAATTTTTTTTTAATTCTTGGCGAAAAAGCCTTGGGGTAAAGATTTCCATCTTGAGGTGGAAGGAGTCACTCATACCCTGAATGCAAAAGCACTTACTACTCATTCAATTTTTAGTCTAGTCAATGACATCCTGATTCAAGTTAAACTGATCAAACTACCCAGGTAGTGCTGATTTCCAATCAGCTGCTAAGGTGACTGCTGTGTAGGGGAGACCCACTCACTAGTCTGTCCTATGCCTCCATGATACATAAAAAGGCGAGACTCCGAATGAAATGCCAAACTCTGGATTAGTGGTACTAAGAGTTTAACAGAACCCCCAATGGTTATTTTTCAAAGTGTTGAAAGAATGAACATTTAAACAATAGTTAAGTGAAATCAGCAAATGATATAAAATTTAAGACTAATGCCACAATCTGTAACAAATTTAATAACAAACATATTATATTCCAAGCTGAAAATTATTTTTCTTATTAAGGAAGATTTTCCTTTTATTCACATAAATTCATGTTTTTAGTTTAAAACAGTAAGTTCTAACCATGTTTAATCTATGGCAAATCTCAAGGGAAGGGGAAGTCAGCATGTAGTTCAAAATGGCAGACAGATGTCTTATATTTTAGAACACTTTGCTTTTCCTGTGCATATTTCCAGAGCTGTTTCTTAGGGGGCGGGGGGGAGGGGGGGGAGGAATCCCCAAGCATATGTAGGCAATTAAGACAGTCTATAGTCAGAATATGTGGAAATTGAGATTTTTTTCCCTTGACTTCCCCTTCCTTGCCTATTCTTCACCAGTAGGACTACTGAGAAGGCAAGTATAATTTTCTATTTGACAAAGAAACAGAAGCATTGAATAGAGGTCTTTGAACAAAAATCTATGCCTGTGGCAATTGTGAAATTGGGAAGCTTCCAGCAAACTGAGCAAAGAACACAGCTATTTAAAGGGTTCCTCATGAACACTTTGGGAGACAGTGACAAAGCATCCCAAAATTAAAGAAAGCCCATTTAGGGGGTTCTTCTGGAAATTTAGAAAAAGCAACTGCAAAAATGTTAATGGCAACCAAAATCCTGCCCCAGAAATTTGCATAATATTGAAAAAAACCAACCTTATAAAATGTGAAACCCTTGTTGTATTATAAAATTCTGTAAACTACAAGTTTGTTTTTTTTTTTAACACTTTTGATAAAATAGTTCTTTGGAATCTCAAGAAACAAAGGAAATGCCAAAAATTACCATACTGGGATTCCACTGACAGGATAACTAGGGGAGCATAACAGAATGGTTATAAATGAAACTGCTCTAGGATGTCAGAGGCTTGACAGCCCCACCCAGGATCACCGGGAAAGCGCTGGACTGTTCACAGCTCAACACATTCTGCAGCTCTACAGACTTGTAAGGAAGAACGAATATCACTTTTTCTCAATACCAATGTGTATAAGTTCGGGCAGTTTTGATGGATGATCACAAACAGGATAATAATGAAGAAATATGTAGGAATATTAACTGCAGGAACCTGTGTTTTCAATTTTTGGGAAATAGAGTCAGAAGAGGTTAAAAATGTGACCCCCAAAGTATACAGGTGGGTAAACCTACACATAGCAGCCAAAGAAATATTCAATATTTCAAAAGCTTCTAAGATATACACTGGTAAGAAAATACTTTGGTGTTTCAGGAAGTCCAGGAGGCAAAGAGTTTATGTTGAACACTTTCCTAGGATGAAGTTTTTTGCTTCTCAACCTTTAGATGCTACTTTATCTGAAAATCTTTGATGATTAAAGTTTTAAAAATGTGATTCTTACTGATTTGTACATCTTTCTTTCATGTAGGAGACACAGCAGTTCGAGAAGTTTTTGAAGAGACTGGTATAAGATCAGAATTCAGGTCCCTCCTGAGCATTCGGCAACAGCACACCAATCCCGGAGCTTTTGGGAAGTCAGATATGTATATCATCTGTCGCTTAAAGCCACATTCATTCACCATAAATTTTTGCCAGCATGAATGCTTAAGGTGTGAATGGATGGATCTCAATGACCTGGTCAAGACTGAAAATACAACTCCCATCACCAGCAGAGTTGCTAGGCTGCTGCTCTATGGGTACAGAGAAGGGTTTGACAAGATTGATTTCACCATGGAAGAACTTCCGGCAGTTTACACAGGCTTGTTCTATAAACTCTATCACAAGGAACTGCCAGACAATTACAGAACTATGACAGGAATGGATTAAATCCATAGTAACATGTTTAAAAAATTTTAAGTAAATTGTACATGCAGAATAATGTGTGCCATATTATGACAAGTAGTGGACATTTGGGATTAACTAAATATCTGACTATAATTTCCTAATGTGTATAATTTTCATAAGAAAACTTGTTTGACGAAAACGTGCACATTTTAAAAGGCTCTTTTCAAATGAAGCAAATGTATGAAAAAAGATTATAGCTCTAAGCAAGCTTCACTGGATAAAGGCAAATGCAATACAAAAGGTGGAAGTCTATACGTTTTCCAGGAATTTGTGTTGCTTTTCTTTAGTAAGGCAATGGTTAAATATTTACTCTTAGATAAAAAGGTTATCTGACCATCCAAACTGAGCAGATAGCTGTACAAATTTTTTTTTCTTTTCTTTCATTAACAAATTTCAAAAATATATGTCTCCTTCCATATGACATGAGATCAGATGCTGCCGTTAAGATCAGCTCTTAGCAGACATTGGAAGAAAAAGTATAGCTTTCTGCCCCGGTCCTGTTTTGGGTCCAAGTTTATACTGCCCTGTTCGTTTCAGTGCCACATACCAACTGGAGTATTTCCTTGACCGGTAAGTATTGTAGTTATTAGATTCCAATCGCTCAAAAAAGAAACACTCGTCGGTAACACATTTCTGAAAAATAAAGGAAAAATTAGTAGTTACTTTTATATTTTCATATGAAATACTTATGACACTACACCGCCCGTTCTGCTCAACCAGCAGCGGTGCTCTTGGCTAAAGTGGGACAAACTAGTTTGCAAGATTCAACAGACCAAAAGTCTGACAGAACTTAGCTCTGCCGCGGGATGCAGGAAGGAACACAGCAAGTCAGCAGGAGAGCTTTCAAGCACATCTCTTCAGAGGAAGAATCCAAGGACCCTTCTCCAGCCCCCACAAGGGACAGACCAGGTGTTTGGGCAGTAAGAGCACACAAATGCGATGGGAGCCACACTGCCTCGGACTTGAAACATCCCGTGAACACAGCTTTCACAATGGGGGATTCACCCACTAACAAAGAGCACAGTACACTTCGTGACACACACAGCTGTGGCTGCCAGCTCGGTATTTATGATGCATCCATATTCCTCCCAGTCCAGAGGCAGGTTACCAGTCAGGATCGTTTTTACTTTTATCAGGGTTCCATGCAAGTGATGGAAGGGTAACCCAGAGATAACTTTCCTAAAGAAGAATGGTTTTGTAACTACTTTACTCACAGAAACAGAACCAATTCCTTAAATTATAGCAATTTTTTTCTAGTGGTTACCATTTCTAAGGCATAAAAACAATAGCTTATTTTATAGGAAATAGCTAACGTATATAATGCCCCAAAATTGTATCGGAACATTATATGATTAGAATTCTCAAAAGACTAATAGATAATGAAGAATAAGTAACGTAGACCATATTGATTTCTGGCAGTGTCTTGTGGGAGAAGAGACTACTCTCCCTTTTTATTTCAGTTCAGCTATTTATGGGGGATGGGAGATAGCTAGCTTACAAATAGTTAGTTAGACCTGGAAATACTATTCCAAGTAATGGAGTCTAGTAGGCTGCTACATTATTTCAAGTAAATGTTCAAAAATCAACTTCGCAGGGTAGACTGATGATAGTTACTGGCCTCTGGGTGTGTGTTGGGTAGGGGGTGTCAACAAATGATTACTTTAAGGGAAGGAAGGAAAAATAATTTATTTTTTGTATTACAATTAGGAAGAAAGAATTATAAACTCATATAGAAAACCATATAAATTTATACATATTTATATCTCTACATAGAAATACAACGTGTATACATAGAGATATGACATAAACCTATACTTTTGTACTAATGAGTTTACCACATTCCAGCTTATTTCTATATACTCAAATCTACGAAACTTCAGGGTTAGGAAAACACATATTCAAAAGACTTGAATCTTTTCCCAGATTCTTTAGTTCTAAGATAAACTAAACAGTGGCACAAACTGTAAGTAAAACATAAATCAATAAACAGAACAATGAAAAGAGCTGGCATAATAACCAAAATGAAAATGATCTGAAGGTGAGTAACAGGCGTCTCAGTCATCTAAAATAAGGGTGTGGTATTAAATCCTGTAATCTGCTTCTAGGGATAAGAATTTCACCGGATATTTACTTGGCTTTAATGTTTTGATCACCATTAACTTTTAAAAATGGAAATACAAACTTACCTAACTTGCCCATTTTTTTGCAAGAAATTACTGAAGCAACTTAAGTCTTTCTGACGCAAATAAATGACAGGTAGCATTACAAAGAAGCATACATTGCACAAGGACCCAGCTATGTGATACACGTAAAGGTAAAAGTGTGATAACAGTGAAACACACCTAAAAAATGTGGATATTCCGTAGCCAATACTTTCACTTTACCTTTGGTGATATTTATTGTGCTTTTCGTATTAACTGAAGTCAACCTGGGTTACTTTGTCACTTTTCAGTGCCAATGATAAAAATTTTCCTCTTTCCCTATTCCAAGTTTAAGATCAGGAGCAGAAGAAGCAAGTGGAAGTAAAGAGTGAAAAAAATCATGGTGATCACAAAGATAACATGAAAGGTCATCATTGAGCTCCACAGGCTAATTCCCCAGAGGGAGACCTAGAGCACATCATTCAGTCGTCATTCTGGACATCGATTTTTGGATGGTCTGTCAGCCTCCAGGGTGCCCCACCTTGCTAACCTAGCACTCCCTACAGTGCCTGGCCGATTGGGATACATACCAAGCCAACAATATCTGCCTTCTCAGCCAGTTCCTAGTATTTCAGAGGACAGTAATAGTACCAGTGATTAAGTGGATAATACATCATGAACCCACTTTCTTTTTTTATAGAAGTTATTTGTACTTTGTAAAAACAAAGGGGAGGGAAGGAAAACGTGCATCTGTGCTGAATGTTCAGATACGTAAATTTACTAAGTTATTACACATTTGAAAACAAACTACATTTTTCAAAATGGGTGGTAGGGCCAAAATTCAGCTTTCAAGTAAAGCAGGCATTTAACAGCCCAATATAAGTAAATTTTCAATCCTCTCTAAGTTTACAAGTCATCATCAATGACTGGGATCTCAATGTTCATGTTAAAAAGGAATGCAAGATAATTTTTGCTTATCTTTATAAACATTTACAGAGCTTTCTCCCTTTTCTCGATATTTAACTGCTCACCTTTTCAAACTTATAAGAAAAGGTCTTCAGAGGAATGACATCACAGAGGAAGTGGATAAGTAGTTTCTAAGGGGTTATAACAACTTGTACCCTGCCTTTGAGGCCTTATTTTATATAGGCCAATGAGCTGGGAAATTCCTTAATTCATGGCTTTTGACGGCTTTCATGCGTATCATTTAAATATCACAACAATCCTGTGACGTAATTATCCTATACCCATCACCTAAAATGCTATTAGTAATTCATTTCAGATTGTGGACACTATCTGCCCATGTATCTAGTCTGAGAATTTTTCATAAAACTAAATTTTCCTTTTTTTAAATTTAAGAATAATATGGGGATACAGAAAGCACACAGTTCAAGTGATATATCCATTCATTTAATGTATAGCTTGTCTTCCAGCACTGGGGTACATCAGTGAACTAAACTGAACAAGGATCCCTGCCTTTGTGCCATTCAAATTCCAGCTGGGAAGACACAAAATAAGGAATAAGCATAACTAAATAAGTTATAAGTTACAGTATGCTAAATCCTGTAGAAAAAAGTAAAGCTGAGTAGGATAAGAGGGATTGGGAGTGATGGAGGTAGAGATTAGGTTACAATATTAAATAGTGTAGTCACAGTAAGCTCCACTGAGAAACTGACTTGAGCAACTACTTGAAGGAGCTAACTATCAGAGAAGAGAGAGGGAATAGCCAGTGCAAAAGCCCTATAGTAGGACCAGGCCTAGAATGTGTGCAGGGCAATGTGTACAAAGCAGAGGGTTTGAAGCGAAGAGGAATAGGAAATGAAGTCAGAAAGGTAATGGGAAAGATTTGTAGGCTATTGTAAATATTTAGCTTGTACTCTGAGAAAATGGAAACCCCTCGTAGGATTTTAAGCAGAAAAGTGGAATGATCTGACATATTTTTCCAGCATGACTTTGGCTGCCGAAACTACACTGAGCCAAAGGCAGATACAGAGACACTATTAGAAGCTTGCTCGGTAATCTAGGCAGAGACAGTGGAGACTTGGACCACAGGGATGGCAGCAGAGATGGTAAAAAGCTATCTGTACCTGGATATATTTTGACAGTAGAGTCAACAGGGTTTCCTGACAGATTGGATGTGCAGTGCGAGAGAAATAAAGGAATCAGGGATGGCACTGAATGCAGATGGTTCTAGAATGTGGATTTGCCATCAACTGAGATAGGGAAGGCTATGAGTGGGAACAGGTTTTATGGGGAAAAATGAAGTCAGTTTTGGACATGTTGCATTTGAGATGAATATTAGACATTCTAATGAAGATAATGTGTACTGACCACATACTATATAACAGACATGACGTTTAACCTTTTTTTCCCTCTTGCTAATGCTAACAGCCACAGAATTGGCAGTTGAAACGTTCTAATTTATTTGGAATGTTAGAAAATGTGTTAAGTTACAGTAATTCCAATGAGCTATTATTCTCAATTCTAAAAGGTGTGAAACCTAAAAAGGGAATGTAGATGTACATGTACGAGAGTAATTTAAATCTGTCAGGTGTTAGTGGTAGGGCACGCCACAAGACTTCCCTGAAGGCTGCCCACATGAACCAGCTTAGCTCAGGATCCTAAACCATTTGTTGACAGTGATAACAATGTGCTAATGATTTTAAATAGGGTTCTGGGAGTTTGACCCCTTGTAGGGTATCTGAATAGGGAAGAATCAAGTAGAGTTTGGAAAAGCATTATTAACATTTTAAATGGGTTTTTGTCTAGATATTTACTTTGAAATTTCAAAAAGAGAGTAAAGTGATATATTTACACATATTGAAAAACTGATCGTAGGAGATGGTGGGAACCAGGTTTCTCACTGTTGGAGTAGGAGGTTATAGACGAGGGGAAGGCTAAAATGATTCATGTGATACTGGCGGATTAGGGTTGGAGACATCAATAAGTACTCACGTTTGGCTTAATATACAGATAGAGAAATATTCATAGATGTATATATACCCAGGGTAGTATATGCCTAGATTTTTTTTTTTTTTTTTTGGACAGAGAGCAAGATCACAAGCAGACAGAGAGACAAGCAGAGAGAGAGGGGGAAGCAGGCTCCCTGCTGAGCAGAGAGCCCGATGTGGGGCTTGATCCCAGGACCCTGAGATCATGACCTGAGCCAAAGGCAGAGGCTTTAACCCACTGAGCCACCCAGGCGCCCCTATGCCTATATTTCTTGCTCTGTCAGGTAAGAGGGCCTAGAAGCAAACACGCTTCATCAGCAGAACACAAACCTAACATCCAGATCTTGGTTTTTAATACCATTTCCCATAAAAGCAAGAGGGCTCCTTAGAGAAATGGCTCATCCTAGACTATAGTAGGGAATATAGAGGATGAACCTGGAGCATCTAGTAGACCATTAGGAAGTGCTCAAAATCTTCCAACATTGATGGGAGTGTGTCAAGGAATACAAGAGCCAACTGGAAAAGCTCCCCAATGACCATAGCAAAAACAATTTGAACAAAATAAATAACACAGTATTGGATTACAACCCAAAGTATAAAATAAACATCCATGAGTGTATATTGATAAAAATGGTTGAATAAATAAATGGAGAATAGACAAATTTCTCATGCAAAAGAATTCCAAATTTGTAAATATTTCTCCCTCAAGGAGATGGAGCATTAGCCCCATCCCTTAAATGTGGACTATGTATAGTGACTTACTTCCAAAGAATACAGGGTGGAAAGGGGGGAAAAAGAATAACTTTATAACAGAGACAAATAATACCCCAGCCAAATGATCAATATTAACATAAGTCTTGATACACAATGAGAAAAGAAATAAGAAGCAGGGTAATTTCTCCTCCTCACTACCATCTCTTCCCCTTACGCATTGATTGCACAAATCTGGTCCTCTGCTAAATGTTAGATGTGAACTTTATGGCCATTTCCCCATGCTCTGTTTTTTGGATTGTTTATTCTTTTACAGTACTTTGATTTTTCAGTTTTGGCTTATGAGGGAGTTTGCTCAACATGGATCCAAAAATGCTTTGCTTACACCACTTCTGAGAATTAAGAACAGACATGATGTAAGTACCAGTGTTGATTATTTCAGAACAAAATAAAACACACAAATTGTGAAAAGTTAAAAGCAAATTTGACCTTAATCTTTGTATATACATACAGGTTGTGTAAAATTTTATAAGACTGGTTTCTAAAAGCAATAATCCTCATTATGTAGTAAACTTTGCATTTAATCTAGTGTTTTATCTTTTAAAAATAATATACATTCCTCTTCAATTACTATATTTCTCTGACAAACCTGATCAATATATATTGTCAATCTCGATAACGGAGCCCTCAAAATCTATTTTCCCTACTTTGCTGTATATATAGGTCTCAAATCATTTTTAAGGCCCCTTGACTAAGAAAGTTATTCTATAGGTTAAAAAAATATATTTTAGAGTAATTAAGTGTATATATCCTCAGAGAATAAATTTTTTTCATGTTTCACTATTATGAATCCACACAGTTATATACACATTTCTAATATTGAGATATCTTATTCAGGTTATCACAATCTATAGCATTATATAGAAATCAACATGCAATTTTCAAGCACATAAAGACCAGGCAAATTTTCTTTACTAATGCCAACATTGACGTTGTTTGGGGACTTAAATTTAAAACTACAGTTAACCTCACTATATGCAGTTTTTAAAAACCTATGATTTTGTGAACATATAAGAAATCTTAAATCCTAATATTTATTCTGGACCTCTGTTGTTCATGGCAACAAAATTTATCCTGCTATGGAATGGAATAAGAGTCTGCTGTGTATTAAAAAAGTACTCAAGTTCAGCCTCTAAATATAGGCTTTGGCAGTTAAATATAGTTACTCTTTAAACTTTTGGATTTTCTGGCTTCAAAAGGGGGCAGGGGAAAGACTCTTAAAAAATGTTTTCAAACAGTGAGGAGTCCTTAGCCTGAAAGCATTCATTACTATGTGAAGGTGTTGGGGAAAAAAAAGCTTAGTCTTTTTTCATATTCTCAACTGGTAGCAATCGACATAACATGACTCGTAGAAACCAAAATATTTTACGTGTCCAAAGGAAATAAGAATGTTTTGCAAATCACTGCAGGAATCATAAACAGGCGAGAAGGCAGAAGAATCCAGGGATGTGCCATAACCCAACAGTCTGAAATGGGGCCAGGTAGAAGAAAGAATTATGCCTGTGGCAAGTGTAAGTTCATAAACCCCAGTTTCTCCAGGTTATAAGGGGCATCTGCATCCCCACGATGGCTAGTGGTCACAACACTGGACTTATACCAAAAGTTGCTATTAGGTTTTTTTGTTTCGTTTGGCTTTTTATATGCCAGCTGTCTCTTCTCATTGTCACCTGAGTGAGGTCTCTGCTGACATTCCTGGCAATGGTGTCTTTTACCATCAGTGATTCTTCTCAACCCATTAAATGTTCGGCACAGATAATATTAATAGCCAAGGGTCAAGACGTTTAATTCGTTGCCTAAAAGTTGCTGTTGTTGACAGCTCACTGCCTATGGATCTGACTCAGAAATATGTCACTTACTGATCCACCAACATCACCTCCTTGACTTGAGGGTAGGGGCACTTCTCCCCTGAAAACTGACGCAGCCCACCCAGACTAATTTGAAAGAGAGGATTGCTGCTGAAAAGTCAAGGAAGCAAGCCGCATACATTGAATGGTAAGACTGGATATTAAACCGTGAACTTGGCAAGAACAGAGCCTATGATGGGAATGACAACAACTGAATCTTGGCTCGTGCCATTGCTCAAAGGAAACTGATAAATCCCGAATTATCTATTTATGTGTAATAGCTATGAATTTGTGCCTACAGAGTTTGTGATAAATTTCTAAGCATTGCTAAAGTAACTCTTACTGCATCAACTTGAAGGAAATCTGCTGTATCAGGAAGAATTAACATATATCCAAAGAGACAGAAATGTATTTAAGACTAAATAAAATACCTTAATCTTGTGAAAGGTCCTGCTGAGCTAAGGAAGAAACTATAAAACACCTTATTTCAGAGCACTTCCTGCTTCTGATGGCACAGAATCAACAGTTTGGAAAGCTTAACGACTATATACCAAGAGAAGAGGTCAGAATTCTCTTAATTCTAACTTGCAGAGAATTCTGTAAAAATGAGAACGATAGTTCAGTTTTCATGTCTATTGTTCTAAATTCATCTCCTCTTTTACAGACCCCAGTAGTTTCAGAGATGCACTTTAAAGTAGCTTCTGTTTTCATCACCTTTGACAACTATGAAGCTTTTCATCATTACAGATGAATGTAAATTCCAGCCTATGTTCTGGAGATAAATAACCCCTCCCATGAGTATCTTTCAGGGCCACCGTGATTACCGGGTTACTGGATCTTCTAATCTCAGTAAGTGGAAAACTACAGAATAGCAGTTTCAAATCATTCACTGAGCCAGAAAGAAAGAGAAAAAGTGAGAGCTTTAAAACCACTTGACTAGTGCTGTCCACAGTTAGTCATAACAAAAGCAAAGGTATGTGTCTCCTTTATTTTCTCCACCACCTTCACTGTTTGACAGTAGCCAAACCAACACCAAGCCTTTGCAGAAGCCATCATGATTCACACTACGTGTGTTTTGTCACATCCTGACGTGAGAAGAGTAGGAATAAGCCTCTCCTCTTGACAAACTCAAGGTCATCCAAAATTACTGATTCGCTGTCCTGGAAATATTTAAAATGCTCTTTTGGTAGATTCCCAACATATTACATCACGCTTTAAGTTGACAACAGACTGGTAGGAAAAAAAGAACAGTACACGTAAAAGTCCCAAGTAGTCAATCTTTTGGGACTGTATTTTTTGCCCAGGAACCGCATTCATTTCCCAAATTTTACTATTACCTATATGCTGATGACACCCAAAGCTATATATGGCCACAGACCCCTCTTCCAAGTTCCAGACCCACAATTACAACTATGTAGTGAACATCCCCACCAGAATTTCTCTTAGGTAACTCAAATGAGGTAAGTCTAAATTTGAACCTGTATTACCTTTTCCCAGAACTTGCTCTTTTCTTCTTTCCCTTCTCATCTACCTTCTTATCCAAACCAGAAACCTAGGACTTTTCTCTCTACTTGACTCCTAGATCCAATCAATCTCAAGTGCTAACACTTCACTCAATCCTCTCTGTCCTGTCATTGCCAAGTTTTCATCATGACTTGCTTGGACTATTCACGATGGCCCTCTAACTGGTTTGTCTCCACCAGTGTCAGCCCCCTCAAACCCGTCCTCTACACTGCTGCCAGAGTGATGTTTCTCAAATTCAAAACAGATTGTGTCTCTTCTTAAAACTCTTCTTGGGGGGGACGGGGGGGCGCCTGGGTGGCTCAGTGGGTTAAAGCCTCTGCCTTCGGCTCAGGTCATGATCTCAGGGTCCTGGGATCGAGCCCCACATCAGGCTCCTTGCTCAGCAGGGAGCCTGCTTCCCCCTCTCCCTCTGCCTGCCTCTCTGCCTACTTGTGATCTCTCTGTGTCAAATAAATAAATAAAATCTTTAAAAAAAAAAACAAAAAAAACTCTTCATGGCTTTCCACTGCTTGTACCACACGGTGTAGAAGGCATTTCAGCAGGCAGTCTACCTCCCTCTCCAGCCTTCTCTCTTCCCTTCCACTTTGCATTTCCTTTCTACTTTACACTCCTGCAGTAGTGAATTATTTGTAATACTAGAGAAACAGCTCCTAAGCCTTCTGCACCCATGTCTTTGCATGTACTATGTTCTAAAAGTTCTCTATACTCTCATCTCCACTCCTCTGCTCCCTGACTACCTGATGAATTCCTTCCTCTACATTATCTAAAATCCTATTGATGGGTCATCTTCCAAGACATGTTGAATCACTTCCATTCCTATATTACTTCCTATGTCATAATACTTCTTACTTCCTATCCAATATTACTGTGTATTTATACAAGGTATAGAAGGAACATATCAAAACCCTTACAATTATTACAAATACTTACACTCCTGCCTCCACAGGATTGTGATTCATTAAGGGCACAATTTTGTATTCAACTTTATAACCCAGATGCCTATAGCATAGCATCTGGCACACTGTACACTCAGTAAATACTGGCTATTCTTTTTTTTTTTTTTTTTAAGATTTTATTTATTTATTTGACAGAGAGAGAGAGAGATCACAAGTAGACAGAGAGGCAGGCAGAGAGAGAGGGGGAAGCAGGCTCCCTGCTGAGCAGAGAGCCCGATGCGGGGCTCGATCCCAGGACCCTGAGATCATGACCTGAGCCAAAGGCAGAGGTCTTAACCCGCTGAGCCACCCAGGCGCCCCCCAATACTGGCTATTCTTGAAGAGGATTCTAAAGTTTGTTCAGCTACCAAAGAGAGAGTGCACGCCATTACACCCAGAGTTGTTATTTATCCCACAGAAGTCACATAAAATTGATAATATGTCAACATAAATATATCCTTGTCAGATAATCAGATGATTGAAATACTCTTTTTCTCTGTAAGTCTGTTTTGGTACCTTCAGAAATCCAAAGGTTGTCATTCAGAAAAAATTTCAAAAACTATGTGTATAGCTTAAAACACCACAACTGCTCAGTAATATTGGATCTCTTATGGGAGAAAGTTATAGCCAATGGTAACTGGCTACTGGTATTGGTATCATGGCTATGGTTTGTGTGTGTACACACACACACACACACACACACACACTTTTAGGTAAGTGTCCTATCTACTCCCTCAGAGAGACTGCTTTATTTCTCTGCAGTATTTCCCACATATTGTGTCTGCCTAACAGACGTGTAATCCTGTTCTAATGACAATCATGGAGTTGACAGGGAGGCTGCAATAGTGAAAAGAATATTAGCCAAGAGCTAGGACTCCTGACTAGCTGTGATAAAAAGTAAAAAAGTGCAGTCCTTGTCCTGAATGAGCTTATATATAAATGAGAAGAGGAAGAGGAAGTAAAACTTTGGAGGACCTATTATGCATGATCCGGATTTTGGCATTTGATGTAAATTTAGTCCTCACAAAAACTCTATAAGATAGGATCATTATTATCTCTGTTTTACAGGTAAGGGAACTAACTCAGAATAATTTGCTCGAGAACACACAGTTAATATGTGGCAGTGCCAGTATCAGTGTCTAGGCTAAGAATCCACTTCCTCAACTAGTATTCTATACTGCCAACATTTTGCATGTGAAATCTGGAAGAAGAAACTTAAAAACTGATACTCAGAATTGTATATATCCATCCCACTGATCTTCAAACAACTGCACAATATAAGAATTTTTTTTACAACTATAGCTCAGTAGCTTTGCAGAGAAGGCAGTGAAATGCAATGACTTAGAGCTCCCGCTCTAGAGTTAAGACTGCCTCAAGTGCCGTCCAGGCTCTACCTCGTGTGAGCTGTGTTTCCATGGTTACTCACTCCCTCAGAACTGCAGTGTTTGTATCCATGAAATAGAGAGAGTAGGACTACTTTACAGGGTGAATATGAAGATTAGAGAATACTTACAAAATCCTTAATAAACACCAATACTAATAAATTAACAGCAACAAAAGCTAACAAAGGCAAAGAAAAAGCTACAACAAGGGTATTACTTACAGAAGCCAGTAATCTTCCATCTTCCTTCATGGCAAGATAGCGATTTGCACATACTCCTTTGATGGATACAACCCCTCTCTCTTCTGCTTGAAGTTGCAGTTTGACTGTAATGGGAAAAATCACCTTTGTGGCATCACAGAAAGAACAGCCATCTGCACATTTACACAATGTGAAGACAGGGGCAACCAGCTAATCGACTCAGGAGGGTCGGCAAGGTGGGAAGCCGGGGATGGGTGTCAGTTAGACCCTATCAGGATGAGATGCAGCTCCTCCAGAACATGAGTGCCTCTAGAGTCCCTTCTCATTCTAGTGTCAGTGAGAGAAGAGTGGCAGAATGGAGAATGTTTTCCTCTGATGCACAATTAGCCTCCACTTGGCCCCGTTAACTGCTTACATGTTTTAAAAAAGTGAACATATTTTAAAGTACATAAAAATGTAGGGTCACCTGGGTGGCTCAGTCAGTTAAGCCGACTCTTGGTTTCAGCTCAGGCCATCCTCTCAGGGTCCTGAGATTGAGCCTGGCTTCAGATTCTACCCTCCGCGGGGAGTGCGCGTGTGGATTCTCTCCCTTCCTCTGCCCCTTCCCCCCTACTCATGATTTCTCCCCTTCTCTCTAATAAGTAAATCTTTTTTTAAAAATAAAAGTACATAAAATTGTAAACCACTTGTGAGACTTTCCACACTACTGCCTAAGTTTAAACTTCTTAAAAGTTTTTTTTTTGTTTTTTTGTTTTTTTTTGGGAGAGAGAGCATGCACATGCTCCCAGGATAGTGGGGCGGTGGGGAGGGAGAGAATCTTAAGCAGACTGAGTGCCAGGCAAAATTCTTCTACAGAATCTTCAAAAATAATATAAGGTAAAAGAAATACAATCAAACCATGAAAACTAAACAAGGGCATAGTCTTTTTCATAACATTACAGGGAAGTATAAAAAATAAGCTTTATTTGTAATAAATATAACCAAAATTATCTTTATGAGTATGACCAAACCTTGTATACAGCTCTAAAACAATCCAGATAAACCATAATAACTATGAATATATTTGTATCTCTTTTTAACTCAGAAGGCTACATAAATGCTCATGAAGCAAGACTGCATAATCACTATATTTTCTTTCGGTGTTTTATCAATAAGGCGTAGCCTAGCCGTAGCCCACCATCATCAAGCGTGTATTACTGATCATAAGGGACATTATGTATATTAATGTGGGGCCAATACCAGTGACTCAATACCTAAAGCAAATGCCATCATTCATTTATTCATTGACCATTTACAGATTCCTTGGGCATTCCACACTAGGCGATTATCACTCAATAAGCCACTAAAAAATAAACATTAACTGTAGATGCTTAAAAAAATGTTTCCATTACTATAATTGTAAAAAAATATATACACTTTAAAAATAACCACAGCCTAACACAATAAGCTGTATAAGCCATAAAGTCATAAATTTTCTTTAAAAACCCATTAAAGCTGAGATGCAAAGTAACCTAAATGAACTAAATTTCACATACAAATGATCCCTTCCCAAAAAAGAGATGCCTAACTGCTTTTATCTCTGACAGGAGAAAGAATAAACCTGCCCAAAAGGGAAGTATGGAGAAACTAGCTGAAACTGTATTAACTTTTAACAGCTGTTGATGTGAGGAATTAAGAGTTCTAAGTGGCTCTAATCGAAGAACAACTCCATACCCACCTGTCAGTTCTCTTTCACAGAGCTTGCACCTAGTGCACAAACACCACACATCAAAGGCTGAGACAAAACAGAAGGGTTGGGCAATCTTCCCGAAGTACCCTCAGGCCTTTGCTGAGTGCAAAGCAGCAGTTACCTGAAGGCTAGGAGCAGGACAATCTCTGAGTAAGATCCCTCTGACAAGCACTGAGCCTTTACCAAATGAAAGCAGGATGAAGAGAGATCTTTTAAGACAAGCCAGGGGTTGAGTTCAAGAGCAATGCTAACTCCTGACCTACCCAAACAGTTGGCATCTGGTCTATAAGGCAAAATAGAATACAAAAAAACTACTCAATTAACTCACAAGAAGGAAGGAAAAGAGAAACTGGACAAAGAACAGATGGGGCAATTAGAAAACAAATTCCAAGATGGCAGATTAAACCCAAAATATCAATAATTACACTAAATGTAAACAAACCTTTACATTTAAGGGAAAAAACTGTCAACACGATAAAGCAAAACTCAACTGTGTTGTTTTAAGAAAAGCACTTTAAATACAAAGACAAAGGCAAGTTGAAAGTAAAAACGTGGGGGGAAAAATGCACACCCTAAGTATAAGAATGCTGATATGGCTATATTAATATCTGATAATGTGGACTTCAAGGCAAGTAATATGGAGATGGAGATGGTTGCATGATGATAAGAGGTCAGATACATCAAGAAGACATAATAATCTTAGATGTGTAGCACCTAATAATAGAATCCTAAAATATCTTAAGCAAAAATTGACTAAATAAATCAATAAGAATATGGAATATATGAATAACATTAACTACTAACTTGACCTTTCTTCTTTTTACATCATGTAGCTTTCATTCACCTGAGACTTTATTCTCCTCTTAATATCATAGTCATTTGAAAACTGTGCTAAAAAAAATTAACTGCCAGCATTGTAAGCTATCCTAGGCTTATTTGCCTAGTGAACTTGAATTGTTCAAATCAATTAACTCCAGCTGACAAGTTCTTTTTCTAAAGTCACCATAATATTAAATAATATCAAGGGCTCTTGTCCTGAACTGTTGGTGCTCCTGTTTCCTTTATTTTTTAACAATATTTAATAATGCATATATGGTACAATTCATTTAAAATGTACATACAATTCAACGGTTTTTAGTATTGACTATACTAAAACTCTTGACTGAGTTGTGCAACCATTACTACAATCAATTTTAGAACCTTTTCATCATCCCATACCCTTTAGTACTCACCTCCTATGTCCCCAGTACCACCATGCCCAGGCCTAGGCTACCACACTAATCTACTTCCTGTCTCTATGGATTTTCCTATTTTTATATGGATTTATATGGATTTTCCTATTATTACATTTCATATAAATGGAGTCATGCAATATATGGCCTTTTAGGGCTGGCTTCTTTCACTTAGCATAAGGTTTTCAAGGTTCATCCATGTGGTAGCCATTATCAGTACTTAATTCCTTTTTATTGCAAATAACATTCCATTGAATAGATGAACCACATTTGATTTACCTCCGTTGGTTGATGAACATTTGTTTTGTTTCCAATTTGGGGCTACTATGAATTATACTGCTATGAACATGCTACAGAAGCAAGATTTTGGGTAAACATATTTTCATTTCTTCTGGATATACACTGAAAAGTCAAATTACTAAGTCATATGGTGACTATGGTTAATCATTTAGGAATTGTTGGACTTTTCAAGGCAACCATTTTACATTCCCACTAGAAATTGAGGGTTCCAGTTTCTCCACATCCAGACACATTTGTTAGTCTGTGTTTTGGGTTTTTGATTTTGGTGTTTTTTTTTTTTTTTTTCCCGTTTTTCTGTTTCTGTTTGTTTTTATTATAGCCAGCCTACTTGGGTGTGAAGTGATATCTCATAGTTTTAATATGCATTTTTCTGATTGGTAATGATAATAGGCATCATTTCATGTATTCTTTGGTTATTTGTATATCTTCTTCAGAGAAATATCTATTCAGATCCTTGGCTCATTTTTAAATTAGGTTGTCTTTTTATCACTGAGTTGTTAAGACACAAATACATTCTAGACACAAATCCCTAATCAATTAGATATCTGATTTGCAAATATTTTCTCCCATCCTGTGCGCTGAACTTCCACTCTCATGATGTTGTCCTTGAAGTAGGAACATTTTTAATTTTCATGAAATCCACTTTATCAATTTTGTTATTATTTGTGCTCTTATTGTCCTATCTAAGAAACCACTGCGTAATCCAAGGTCACGAATGAAGATTTACAACTAAGCTTTTCTACTAAGAGGTTTAGTTTTACCTTATCCATTTAGGTTTTGATCCATTTTGAGTTAACTTTTGTATAAGGGATGAAAAGCCAACTTCACTCATTTACATGTGAATATGCCCACAAAACTGACACTTAAAGATCACTACACCCAAACAAAATATACATTTTTTTAAGGAATACTCCCAAGAATAAATTACATACTGGCCATAAAACATGTCTCAATACATTTAAAAGTATTAAAATCAAACAAAGTAGTATATTAGAAATTAGTAACAATAAGTATCTAGAAAATCCCTGAATAGTTGGAGATTAAGCAATACACTTCTAAAAAAAAAAACTACAGATAAATACAAGGGAAATTAGAAAATATTTCCCAATTGTATGATAATGTAAACTCAACATGCTTAAAGGGAAAGCTACAGCTTTAGGTGTTTATATTAGAAAAGCAAAAATTATGAAAATCAAAGCTTCTACGACAAGAACTAGAAAAAGATCTCTTTTTGCCATATTACTGCTTTGTTATATATTTACTTTAATTCCAGTTAACATACAGTGTTATATTAGTTTCAGGTGTACAGTTAATAATTCAGCAGTTCCATACAACACCGTGTGCTCATCACAAGTGCGCTCCTTAATCCCCATCACCTACTTCACCCATCCCCCCACTCCTCTTCCCTCTGGTAACCAGATTGTTCTCTATTATTAAGAGTAATAACTACAGGGGCGCCTGGGTGGCTCAGTGGGTTAAAGCCTCTGCCTTCGGCTCAGGTCATGATCTCAGGGTCCTGGGATGGAGCCCCGCATCAGGCTCTCTGCTCAGCGGGGAGCCTGCTTCCCCCTCTCCCTCTGCCTGCCTCTCTGCTTACTTGTGATCTCTTTCTCTCTGTCAAATAAATAAAATCTTCAAAAAAAAAAAAAAAGTAATAACTACAAAAAGTTTTTTTAAAGATTTTATTTATTTATTTGTCAGAGAGAGAGAGCACAAGCAGGGGCAAAGGCAGGCAGAGGGAGAAGCAGGCTCCCTGCTGAGCAAGGAGCCTGATGCAGGACTCAATCCCAGGACCCTGGGATCATGACCTGAACTGAAGGCAGCAGCTTAACCAACTGAGCCACCCGGGCATCCCTACAAAAAGATTTCTAATTAAGATCTCTAATTTCAATTAAGCCCAAAGTAACAGCAGAGGGAATACTTACTATGTAAAAATTATACACTTGTATAAAAATTATACACTTGACTATATACAGTTTAGTAGAAAACTATCCCAAAGAGTTAACAGTTATGGAATAATGAAACAAAACTGTTTTATTTTCATATAACTTTTAATATTTTCAAATTTTTCTTCATTGAGTACGCTACTTTTATAGGAACATAACAATGTTAGCATTGTCAGTGTTTTAAAATAATCTAGAATAAAATATAAGTGTGTACCATATTAAATATGACTATGGAAATAATCACATTCATGAGTTCATGAGTTCCAAGAGGGAGAGGACATTTCTCAATTAAAAAATACATAAGGGGAGGGGGGTGCCTCGGTGGTTCAGTCAGTTAAGCATCTGCCTTCCGCTCAGGTCAAGATCTTAGGGTCCTGGGATCAAGCCCTGAGTTGGGCTCCCTACTTAGTGGGGAGTCTGCTTCTCCCTCTACCTCTGCTCCATCCACCCACCCACCTCCCAACTCATGCTCGTGCTCTCAAATAAAATCTCTTTAAAAAATTTTTAAGATACATGAGGGACATATCAATAAAAGCAATGTGTAAACCTTGTTTGAATTCTGATTAAAGCAAATATTTTTTAATTTTTTTGTAGAAAAAAGATAAGGCTAAGGGGAAATTTTAACACCTAACTGGATATTTTGTGCTTCTAAGGGAATTTTTAAATTTGTAGGCATGACAATGGAACTGTGATTTTTTTAAGTCCTTATTTTTTAGAGATACGTATTAATCATTTATGTATCTGATATGTACTAATATGTGAATATTACTTATATAGTGACTTACATAATCATTTTCTAAAATATTTGATGAAATGATGTCACCTAGGATATACATCAAAATAATGCAGTACAAGGGAGGGGAAAAAGAGCTAGTGGAGGTATAGATGGACCAATTGGTGATGTGATGATAACTGCCGAGGCTGGGTGATGGATACATGGGGATCTTTATACTGGTCCTTCTATTTTTGTATATATTTTAAACTTTCTCTAATAAAAAATTTTGTAGGTTACAAAAGAACAAAACATGCAACCAAAGGCAGTTCATTGAGCAATTAGTGCTAATTTGGGTAGCCATGTATTAAAGAATATTGTATTAATTATTCAGCCTATAATAATAAAAATACCATAGATCAGGTGACCTCAGTGACAAACATTTCTCACAGTTCTGGAGGCTGAGGAATCCAAGATCAAGGTGCTATTAGCTTTCGGGTATGGTGATGTCCCTTTTTCTACACACCTCGCCAACACTTGTTTCTTGTGTTTTTGATTTTAGTCATTTTGACAGCCATTGTGAGAGGATATCTCATTATGGCTTTGATTTGCATTTCCCTGATGATGAGTGATGTTGAGCAACTTTTCATGTGTCTGGTTGGCCATCTAGCTCTTCAGAGAAATGTATGCTTATTTCTTCTATTTTTTAATTGGATTACGTGTTTGGGGATTTTTTTGGCATTAAATTGTATAAGTTCTTTATATATTTTGGATACTAACCATTTATCAGATTATGTCATTGCAAATACCTTCTCCCATCAAGCAGGTTGTCTTTTAGTTTTGTTGATTGTTTCCTTGCTGTGCAGAAGCTTTTATTTGATGTAGTCCAACAGTTTATTTTTGCTTTTGCTTCCCTTGCCTCAGGACCTATGTAAAAAAAGAAGGTGCTATGGCCAATATCAGAGAAACTACTGCCTATACTCTCTTCTAGGATTTTTATGGTTTCAAGTCTCATATTTAGGTCCTTAATCCACTTTTAATTTATTTTTGTGTATGGTGTAGAAAGTGGTCCAGTTCCCAGTTTCATTCTTTTGCATATAGCTGTCCAGTTTTCACAACACCATTTGTTGAAGAGATTATCTTTTTTCCCATAGCATACGTTTGCCTCCTTTGTCAAAGATCAATTGACCACATAATCATGGGTATATTTCTGGAATCTCTATTCTGTCTCATTGATCTGTGTCTATTTTTGTGCCAGTACCATACTGTTTTGATTACTACAGCTTTGTAGTATAACTTGAAATTAGATTGTGATACCTCCAGCTTTGTTCTTCCTTTTCAAGACTGCTTTAGCTATTCAGGCTCTTTTGTGGTTCCATACAGATTTTAGGATTATTTGTTCTAGTTCTGTGAAATATGCTGTTGGTATTTCGATAGGGATTGCATTGAATCTGTAGATTGCTTTGGATAGTATGTGCATTTTAACAATATTTGTTCTTCCAATCCATGAGCATGGAATACCTTTCCATTTGTATTGTCTTCAATTTCTTCCATCAGTGTTTTCTTAGTTTTCAGAGTACAGGTCTTTCACCTCTTTGGTTAGGTTTACTCCTAGGTATCTTACTATTTTTGGTGCAACTGTAAATAGGATTGTTTTCTTAATTTCTCTTTCTGCTGCTTCATTATTTGTGCAACAGATTTCAGTACACTGATTTTATATCCTACAACCTTACCAAATTCATTTATCAGTTCCAGTAGTTTTTTGGTGGAGTCTTTAGGATTTTCTATATATAGTATCATATCATCTGCAAATAGTGAACGTTTTACTTCTTCCTTACCAATGGATGCCTTTTATTCCTTTTTCTTATCTGATTGCTGTGGCTAGGATTTCCAGTACTGTGTTGAATAAAAAATGGTGAGAGAGGACATCCCAAAGACCCCACCTTCTAATACCACTGCATTGGTGTTAGGACTTGGATGTATGAATTGGGGGAGGGAGAGAAACACAAGCATTCAGTCCATAACAGGTATAAAAACTGTGTTAATGTTCCAGATAGATCCCTCAGATACTCTGCATTCTATACAATGTGAAATCTCAGCCAGTACTCAAAAACACTGAAACATAAAATCCAGTGAAAATAAATCTGGTTGCATTCAAGTTAGATTTTAACTTGTCACCATTCCATGTTGCACTGGCTTCAAGGGAAGGAAAGATACAATAATCATACTTGAGCTTTAGAAGACTCTTAATAAGCAAAGCCAAGCCAGTGGATCTTATGACTTAGTAAAGGCATAAGCCAAAGATACATTTCATTTGCCGGGGGGAGGAGGGAAAGAGGTCTTCATAAGGAGTAGTTTTAAATATTAAGGGCTTTAAGAAAGGAAATAAAAGGAATTACATTAAATTTCCATATAAAGAGTACATTGTAAAATTTTCCACACTTGTCAGGAAAGAAAATATAATAAACAGACAAGACTGCAAAACAAAATTTGTCCTGAAAAATGGAGGATGACTTAATCATCAACTCTTCCGAACCATAAAAATCCATTCTGTCTGTATCTAACCAGGGAAGCTATCATCCTCAGCCTGGAAATTTTAAAATGTCTGGAAATGTAAAATCAATTTATATTTTTATACTTAGATAAATGTTAAAGCCTTGGTTTTTCACCTTATATAAAAACCAAAACCTATTTTAAACACAGGTTTTCAGTTACACACTTGAAAAGTGTCTACCATAGCTATTAAAAAAGATATTTTCTCCATGATAATGGTATGAAGTTTGCCACCTAAAAAGTGCTCAATAAATGACTATAAAATAGAACATTCCTGTTTGTTAGATAAGAAGTACTATTCTGTGGCACACACTGAGCTAGACTCTGGAATTACAATCTACTCTGGAAAACTTTCTGTGGTCATTCCCCCTTCCCTTCTCTCTGCAGTTTAGGATAAGAACCCTCTCTTTATACTCTCATATCGTCCTGTTTTCTCCACTCAGAAAAATTTTATACCATACTTATCTATCCCTTCCTGACTCTAAATTTCTTGAGGGCAGAGAGAAGTACTTACCCCATGCATTAGCACAGTGTCAGCTGCACAGAAGTATCTAGTGAATGTTTGGTAGATGAAGGCATCTCATTCAAGAGAAAAACGGGTAAAGGAACAACTGCAGCAATGCCTTTGGTGTGATACTTGAGTTTTATACAGGTGCTATGGGACTATAGAGAAGGACATGTTATTAGATGGAAAATCAGGAAATCTTTCTAGGAGGGATGAGATTTCAGCTAAGTTTTGAAGGCTGGGTAGGAAATAATTTCATGAGGAGGGTGCAGGGTAGGGAGACAGGGTGGAATGATATTCCAGGTAGAATGTCATTCTAGACCTGAGGCATGAAATAAGCCACATTTGCCATAAATAGCCAAGTCCTAGATAGCTAAAGCAATCAGCAAAATCCAGACTGACAGCATAAAACACACATATTTAAAAAGCAAAACAAAATAGAATATTTAAGGATGCCTACTGGTGTGATGAAACTATTAAGAAATAATAAGTGATTAAAATAGAAATCTGTACTTCTACTGGGAAGGCAAAGGACTGGGACTGGGACAGGGGACATAGAGAGGCTTCTAGGGTAGCTGGCAAAATTCTGTTTTTTTGATCTGAGTGACAGTTACAAGAACGTTCACCTAGTAATTCATTAAAGTACAAGATGTTTTGGGCATCTGGATGGCTCGGTCGTTAAGCGTCTGCCTTCAGCTCGGGTCACGATCCCAGGGTCCTGGGATCGAGCCTCACTTCGGGCTCCCTGCTTGGTGAGAAGCCTGCTTCTCCCTCTCCCTCTGCTGCTCCCCTGCTTGTGTTCCCTTTCTCTCTGTGTCTCTCTCTGTCAAATAAATAAATAAAATATTTTAAAAAAAGTACAAGATATTTTATGTGGTTTTCTGTATCAATGATAAACATCTGCTATAAAAAAAACACTACATTAAAAGACCTTTTTATATTGGACCTTGGACACTGATTTAACGTAGATCATTCCAGCAAGCTGGAGACTACTCACAATATTAAGTTTTTGGATATACAGAAGTCAACAATTTTGATAAACATAGACTTTTGGTGGCTTTCTAATGTTGATATTAAATCCAGTAAGATGAACCTAGAAAAATAGTGTGCTATCCAACTTTTTTTTTTTTTCCTGTTATACCAAAAAACAAAACAAAACAAAAAACCCAAAAGCTGTAAACCACAAAATTGAAGGATCTCTTCACTAGGTGAGACCTTAGTGGTCAATTAGTCCTATCATTATACAACTACATTTTAAATCTCATCTACAATATCCAAGAGAAACAGCTGTCTTGCTCTTAAAGGAAAATCTATAGTCTTTCTAAAATGATTTGGCTATGTTAGCAAAGGAACAGAAACTCTGATTATCCTAAATAAACCACTCAAATGTTCAAGTGCTCAGATTATTAGCACTTGACACATTTAACTATGCAATAGAACCAAAAAGCCAAATTATATTCCAGGGTTATCGCCACTGCTCAAAATATTTTGGAACTCCTTTGGAATTTCTCCCAGAATTTGTATTGTTTTCTTTTGAATATTCTCAAAGATGATAAATCTTAAAATCATAAATACCATTTTGTTAGAGCTGTAAAGGACTTCAGAGATAATCTAGTGTACCCTTCTCATATATAAATAAGGAAACTGACATTTAGAGGGTTCTGTCTCTGTTGAAAGAGTATCATTCTTGGAATCCGTCAAGTCTGTGTTTCCAAGAATATTGAATATATTTATTCATTCATTCAATAAACATTTATTAGTAACAGCTATGTGTCAGGTATTATGCTAAGCAATAGGAAGCACAAAACAAAATACACTGTTCTTTGACCTGGAAGAACATACAGTATTGTTGAGGAGAAGAGCAATGGTATACAGACAAATAAGCAAACAAGCTCAATACTTTAAGTGCCAGGAGAGAAATACAAACTACCTTGAGAGTTCTCAGAAGGTAGATATAACCCAGGCTGGGAAATTAAAGGTTTCCTGGAAACAGTGACAACTGAATGGAGACCAAAGGAATTAGCAGGAGTTAGTCAGGAAAAGAGAGTAAGAACCCCCCCACCAAAAAAAAAAAAGGCATCCGTATACAACTTCCAAAGAAGATAGGGAAGAACACGGCATATCCAAGGAACGTCAGGTGATTAGGTACGGCTAGCACAGAGAGTGAGGATGTTGTGTGTGCTGTGGAAAAGGGCATGATGGGACAAGATGGGGGTGGAGAGGTCAGAAGCTCTGAATAATGTGTTAAGGAGTTTGATAGTGTGAAATGATGAGAGCTTTTAATGAAATAGAATGGAGAGAAGTTGGTAAATGTGAGAATTGAAGGAAATAGAATTAATAGGAGCAGATATGAATGGAGTAAAAGGAATGGAGGTAGGAGAAGGCAGAAAAGGAAGGAAGGAAAAAAAAGAAGAAGGAAGAAAGGGAGGGAAGAGTTCAGAATGAGCCCCAGGTTTCTCTATCTTGGATAACTGGGAGATTATGCAGATGAGAAATGCAAGAGAAGGTTCAAGAGAAGACAATGAGTTGTGCTCCCTTAAGACACATTGGAAGTCTGTGGAAAATCCAGATAGAGATATCCAGAAGACAGTCACATGAATCTGGAGATCAAAAAAGAAATCTGTATCAGAAATCAAGATCTGGTAATTGTAGAAAACAAGTGACTGCCTAGAGCACAGAGGCTACACCTAATCCACACAGGGAGATACAAAATGGATGAGAACCCCCAGAACAATGTGTAGCAGGTGTGAATTAAGGACAAAGGACAGATTCTTGGGAAGCACTGACATTTATAGGGGGAGTAGAGGATGGAGAGCAAGTAGAGCCAGCAGAGTCTGGGTAAGAGGGGTCAGCCCAAGCGAGTACAGGAAGGTATACCTGATACCTACAGCGCACACACACACATGCGCACGCGCGCACACACACACACACACACACACACACACACACACACACACAGAAACTAAGGGACAAAACTTTTGTTCTTTGAAGATGGTACAATTTTCTACATTAAAAATCAAAGACTAAATGCAATGTGATATTCTGAACTGGATCCTGGAACAGAAAAAGGCCATTAGTGGAAAAAATGGTGGAATCCAAATAAAGTTTGTAGTTTAGTTAACAGTAATGTATCAGTATCATTTTTTTTTTTTTTTTTTTTTTTTTGACAAAAGTGCCACAGTTACATAAGAAGTTAACCTTAGGGAAAGCTGGGTGAAGGGTATAAGAGAACTCTAAAATCTTTGCAACTCTTCTGTAAATCTAAGATTACTTCTAAATAAATGTTCTGAACGTCAAAATAAAATACAAATAAACCATTAGAAATAGTTCAGCAAGACAGCTTGATATAGAATATATAAAAATCAATTGAGTTTCTATATCTCACAAAAAACTGATAGAACATGTAATTGTTTCTTTAAAAGATATCATTTGTGATAATAACTAAAGGTTCCTAGGACACTTTTTTTTTTAAGATTTTATTTATTTATTTGACAGAGAGAGAGAGATCACAAGTAGGCAGAGAGGCAGGCAGAGGGAGTAGGGGAAGCAGGCTCCCCGCTGAGCAGAGAGACTGATGCGGGGCTCGATCCCAGGACCCTGAGATCATGACCCGAGCCGAAGGCAGAGGCTTAACCCACTGAGCCACCCAGGTGCTCCTCCCAGGACACTTTTATGGAGAAATTATAAAACTTTATCAAAAGTCATTTTCAAAAGACTTAAAAGGGGAGGTATGAATGTTTACAAATGGGAAGATTCACTATAGTAAAGATGTCACTTCTCCCCCCAAATAATCCATAAATTTAATGAAACCCCAAGGGAGTAGTCAGCGGTAGAAAACCAGGAAGAATAAAAACCAAGTGAAGACATAATCTCAAGTGGGACCTTCAAAAAAGCCTTTCACGGTCAAATGGTGCAAAAGGAGATAGCTAACATGACTGAAAAGTATTCACTGGATTTAACCACAGTAAGAATTTGGGAACAGTGAATGCAAACAACTTCTTCAAGAAGTTTGACTGAAAGAAACCACAGAAATTAGAATGTAGGATTCAGAAAAAACAGGTGTCAAATTGCATGGATTTTGGAGTCAAAAAGAACTGGACTCGGGGCACCTGGGTGGCTCAGTGGGTTAAAGCCTCTGCCTTCAGCTCGGGTCATGATCTCAGGGTCCAGGGATCGATCCCCGCATTGAGCTCTCTGCTCAGCGGGGAGCCTGCTTCCCCCCACCCCCCACCCGCCTACTTGTGATCTCTCTCTCTGTCAAATAAATAAAATAAAATCTTAAAAAAAAAAAAAAAAGAACTGGACTCAAAATCAGGCTTTACCATTTACTGGCTGAGCTTACCTCCTCACCTGCACAATGGACAAGAATTGCTATTACCTAAGGCTACAGTGAGGATGAGATGATATTAGATCTCTCTCCATATACGTTTTAGTACAGAGTAATCATCAAATATGTTGGCCTCTTCTTCTACCTAGTTCTTTTCTATTGCTTTGTTTTGAGATTCAAGGAATTATATTATTTGTTAGGAAACCTTGTACTTGAGCATGAGAATATCTAGGGAGAGGGCAAGTGTGACCTACAAAAAGTGGCTAGGGTATCTTATAAAAATATGTCATTTATCCTATATATAATATCTTACCATGGGAGGCTGATTCTTTACCTACAGGAAATAAATTTACAGTTTCACTATAAATAAATTTATAGTTTCACTATTTATAAATTTATAGTTTCACTATTCTTAAAGTGAGAAGACAAAGACTTACCCAATTTCTCAACCTATTATCCTGTGTTTACTAGGTATTTATTCATTCATTCAGCAAAGTGATCTTGTTTTCCTGTTATGTCGGGAGCATTCTAGGAGCTAGAAATACAACTGTAACCAAGATCTACAAAATCTCTACCCTCACAGGGCTTACCTTCTATTGGCAACTGCACAGTGTTTCTTAGATGGGCTAGCATTAATGTTATTTTTCATTTAAGTAATTTGAAATGGAAGCAAACAGAAACTCTCAATACACGAAGATAATCAGAAAGTAGTTGTCTAGGGGCACCTGGGTGGCTCAGTTATTAAGTGCTGACTCTTGATTTCGGCTCAGGTCATGATGTCAAGGTCATTAGATCGAGACCCGCGTTGGGCTTTGCACTGGGCACGGAGCCTGCTTAAGATTCTCTTATGCTATATTACTGGTCTGCAGATTACAGGTACTCCTCTTTCCCAGCATCCTCATCTCAGAACACTGAACATATTTTAATTTCTTACTCATTCAAATCAAACCTTAACACTTAAAACTGAGTGATAGAGTATGTTAGCTTTCCACTAGAATTATATTTTTGAGTCAAAAAAATACATTGGCTGGGGAGCCTGGGTGGCTCATTTGGTTAAGTGTCTGCCTTCGCCTCAGGTCCTGGGATGGAGTCCTGCATCGGGCTCTCTGCTCAGCGGGGAGCCTGCTTCTCCCTCTCCCCCTGCCTGTCACTCTGCCTATTTGTGTTTTCTCTCTGTCAAATAAATTAAAAAATCTTTAAGAATATGTTGGAATCATCCAATTTAATGCTGAAGACCAGGCACTAAGAACTTTTTAATGTGGATTACTGACAAAGGACCCTAGATAACACAAGAACCTCATTTGATGAAAATGAAAAACTTTAAATCTCCATATATACATGGAGTACTTGAGGTAATAATCAACAAAGATCAGCAACCTATATTTATTTCTTCCTTTTTTTGTGAACACGAACGACTAAAAAGCTCCACACAGTCTCTCTCATTAAACTTTCATTTTTTATTATTTCCTTTTGCCTTTCATCCCAGAACCCAAAATCCATACCCCATTTTCTTCACAACTCAACTGACGTGTTAAAATTTATAGATAATGGGATGCCGGGGTGGCTCAGTCGGTTAAGCCTCTGCCTTTGCCTCAGGTCATGATCACAGGGTTCTCAGATTGAGTCCCACATCAGGCTCCTTGCTCAGTGGGGAGCCTGCTTCTCCCTCTGCCTGCTCTGCCTGTTCTGCCTGCAGCTCTCCGTGCTTGTGCTCTCTCTCTCTGACAAATAAATAAAATCTTAAAAAAAATTTTAAAAATTTATAGGTAAGAACATGTGACACACAGATGGTTCATTAAAATTCTTAGCAACTCCTCAGTTTGCAAAGAAGGTTAAATGGAATAAAATATGAGAAAAAGAAAAATAAGAAGGAAGAAAATAAGGACAGGAAGAACCTCAGAAATCTCTGAGTTCCTTCATTACTACCCAGTCAGGACATGGCTTTATGAGCCCATTAATATTGACTCTTATATCCATAAAGTAAAAATTATTTTTATTATGTAACAGTAATGACAAAACATTTAAAACCATTTAAATAAAAATAAGTGAAATATATTATGTCTAAAATACCAAATTTCTTACCATAATTATTTTACTTCTACACTATACCATTTAATTTCCACAATTATAGAAAATTGAAAACGTACAGCTGATTTATGCCAAAGAGGGGGCTGTCACAAGCAATTCAATCCATAAAAACCTATAAAAAGCAATTTCTTCCAATATCTCCTCTACTGGATGTCATACTTCATGACCTAAAATGGAAGCAGTCAGGCTAGCTGAGCTACACATAAGAGCAAGTGTAACATGAGGCCCAAAGGGCGGGAGACGTCAGATGATTCCTGGCTCTTCTAATAACACAGCTGCTTGTGTAAGAACGGCAATGGGTTTTACTTCTATAGTGCACCAGATAATTGAGTCAGACTGACAGCAAGAAAGAAAAGACTACTTGGCATCTCGAGGCATTCCAGAAGTTCCAAGTGTAAGACAGGGTCAAAGCAGAGCTGCACTTAACTTCAAAGATGGAGAGAAAAGGAAGGAGCCTGCAGTCTCAGCTGCTCGGTAAATAGTCACAACAGGTTGACAGGTAGAGAAAACATCTTCCCACACCCTTTCTACAGCTGCCGGCACCTGCGGACAGTATCTGACTATCCCAGCACCAGGAAGAGGGCTGAACTGCTCTGCCACCAAGGGCAATTCTTGGCCAGCTTTGTGAAGGTAGCGTAATCAGGCAGGAAAATTCCGTCAACCATTGGCAGGGGCATTTTCTGGCAAGAACGGTTGCAGTACTGAGGTCTCAGTAACTGGGATTTCAGGAGCCCACACTGCCTCCTGGCAGAGCAACGCAAAGCATCAATGACAGCCTGCATCTAGAAATACACGCTTCCACCTAGAGAAGTCATCAACCCGATGTTAAGTGTTCAATGGTCTTTTCTCCCCAGAGGCCAACGGTTAGAGAAATGTTTCTAAACATAAGTTGGCCACAAAATTATAGAAATGGAAGGCAGATTGGTCATTTCCAGAAGCGAGGTTGAAGAACTGAATGTGGCTATAAAAGGGCAACCTAAGGAATCCTTGTAATGACGGAAATGTTTTGTATCTTGACTGTATCAAAGTCAATATCCCGGTTGTGGTATCGCACTTTGGTACTACAAGATGTTACAATTGGGGAAAACTGGGTGAAGAGCACACAGAATCTCTCTGTATTATTCCTTACGATTGAATGTGAATCCAACACTACCTCAAAATAAGTAAAATTAATGTTAAAAAGTCAGCTTAGTTAAAAATCTCATCTAGTTTAATAATTACCATTTGATATAGGTATTTTAAGATACATAGAATTATTTGAGGGAAAAAATAAAAGCCAAGGAATATCAAGAAGATAGATGCCTCCAGACATTATTTTTACTATAACTTCAGTTTCTATGATAAAATAGAAATGGAAGAAATTGAGAACCCACAGGTAGAACAGCCCATGCATAGACCAAATAACTGGGCTCCATGGTACATGGGTATTTTCATTCTACAACTTACTGTTGACTCACTATGAGCTCGGTCCTATCTGGGCACATGGACTAAAACACGATACAGCTGAACCCTGAACAGCACAGGTTTGACCCGTGTGGTTCCACTTATACACAGAGTTTTTACAGTACAGCACTGGAAATGTATTTTCTCTTCCTTATGATTTTCGTAACATTTTCTTTTCTCTAGCTTACTCTGAGAACAAAGTATATAAATAATGCAACATACAAAATGGGTGTTAACTGACTGTTTATGTTATCAGTCAGACTTCTGATTCACCGTAAGCTCTTAGTAGTTAAGATTTCGGGGAGTTCAAAGTTATATGCAGGTTTTCTACTGTCACGTGGGGGATCAGCGCCTCCAACTTTCAGGTTGTTCAGTGTCAACTGTATTTTACAACATAAAAACCTGATGTAAAGTTTCAGTTAATACTAAATTTTAATTTTACTCTAATAATCATGGGGAAAAATACATGAGATGATTCAAAGAGGAATCAGTATTTGAAAAATTCTTATTTTTTTGTTGGCTTATTCTACTTATCAAATTATTCAGAGGCTGGATTATGTGGTCTGTGGGCTATTCTACGACCATGGGTTCTCCATTTCTTCCATTCTCTTCTTCGTAGCCTCTGAATACTTCCACTAAAAGGTGAGAATACAGGGTCAGAAGAAAGAAATATGCTCAAATATCACTTGTGCTACTTGTTTGTGGTCATATTAAAACAAGTGGGGGAAGGGATACAAAGACAAGACAAAAAGATTTTTTTGTGCCTCACATAGCTGAATGCCTACAGATTTTCATATTTTTCATTAGCAAAGGAACTCCAAGAACTGCTCTGGTGAATACAGAACATGTGATCACTTCACATTTCTTCGTATCTCCTACAATGTGTACTGAGTTAGCAGGAAGTTCACTGGCCCCTGGGCCAGGCGTCTGTGCTACTTGTGAGAAGACTTTTTCCAGCAGAGGCCTTCTGAAGCCGGAGAGGGAAGCAGAGGCCTTCGGAACCTTTAGAAGAGCTGCTCTGTTGCTGGAGGCCGGCAGCGGGCAGGCCCTTGAGGAAGTCAATATCCTAACACGGAACAGATAGTTGAAAGTCAGACGTTCGGTCAGGGTCGGCCACTGCTACAGCTGAGAAATATTTTCACTGAGAAACAACTGCTGATGTTCCTAAATTTTCGTTCTATAATACAAATCAATTCTTGAAAAGTCCTTAACCTCTTTGGTTTGTCTCAGAAAAATGGAGTTCGACATTCAAGGAACACTATGAAAAATGAAAATAACTTGTACTAAAAGCAGGGTAGCCAACCCAAAGGCCTACAGGGACCATGCAAGTAACGCAGAACAGCGAATCAGCTTGAGTGATGAGATGAAGGGGAGTAGGGAGGAGTGGGGTCAGTCAGGGACCATGGACTACAGGACACATGTCCCCTGCTGGTGGGGCAGCCACTACTCAGTACCAGCCAAGTACAGAGTTTGAATCTCCCCCACTCCCCATCTCCTTCCTTCGCCCCTCCCTCCCCTCCCTCCCTCCCTCCCTCCCTCACTCACTCTCTCTCTCTCTCTCTCTCTTACACACACACACACACACACACGGTCTATGACTATATTCTGATTTGGCTTGTGGGTCACCAATTTGAAATCCCTCTTCCCAAAGGCTATTAACCTGGCTGGAGTACCCGGAAATCACAAACAACTCATATAAGATTCACAATAAAAATATAAGCTGCCACAAGCAAGTGTTTTTGTCATCAATCTGACATACCCAAGAGATGGAGCACCTCCTGATGACAGCCTTTTCTTGGTGATTCTTTCTCTTTTTGAAATGCTTCTTGGATGAGGTGAGATAGCCTGAGGTTCCTCTCAGAGTTAAGTGTCCCATGGAGATAATACAACCAGTTTGGCTGCTCGTGCCCCTCCCCCCGGGGTGAGTGCCAGTGAGCTGGGCTGTTTGTGTTCCTGGCACCTCTTTCTGGACTGAAGAGTTCACAGTCATCTATAAAAATCATACAATTCAGGCAGCTCCAGAACAGAAAACAGAGCAGCAAGTGTGTGCCTGGGAAAGGAGGAGCTTGAGGTGGGGGGTGGGGGAGGCAAGTAGGGGCACAGGGTGGAGAAGGGAAGTTGCCCAGAGTGTTCCAGTTATTCAACTACGCTCTCCCACAGTCATTCTATTTGACTGGTAATATCATTAGGAAAACACTTTCAAAGCAGGCTTAAGACAAGAGTTTTATTTGACTCTCATGAAGAGAGCCCAGGCAGCACGTCTCCCAATCAGTGACGAGCATTACTACAGCCTCTGCTCTGGAAAACCCTGATTGCAGCCAAGAGCTCAAGGCCCATCTCCAAAACTTCTGAGGAGGCCCTCCCAAGGAAAATTCTTCCCTGCATCCCCTGCATGACATAGCTGGGTGGACTTAGTAGGAAGCTGGAAACCGCTCCTTTGCCTGAAAGTCTCTAGTAAGAAACAGGGCCTCTTCTTCAGCTGCGCTGAGGATTCAGAAGAAGAAAACAGATCACAATTAAAGATCATGGCTCTACCCCCGAGAATGTCCCTGCCTTGAGGTCCAGGTTAATAAAGTTACGTGGACTATTCTGCAGTTGAGTTCTCTAAAATAGGATATTTGAAATTAATGGTTAAAAGCTGGAGGAGTGGGAAAGAGTCTTCAAAAGTGTTTACCATATCCTTACACAGTATCTCGATTACTGAAGTTAAATACTTTGACTGGGGGGGTGCCTGGGTGGCTCAGTTGGCTGAGCTACTGCCTTCAGTTCAGGTCATGGATCCTGGAGTCCCGGGATCGAGTCCCGCATGGGGTGGGGGGGTGGTGTCCCTGCTCTGCAGGAGGTCTGCTTCTCCCCTGACCTTCCCCCTCTCGTGCTCGCTCTGTCTCTCTCTCTCTCTCTCAAATAAATAAAATCTTTAAAAAAAAAAAAATACTTTGATTGGTTTCACAAAAATACCATGCTCTAGGATGGAAATGAATGGTATCAAAATAATTCAGTGAATAACTGAATATGCTGGTTAAACCTCCTCAGGGTTAATGCCTTTCTAGGTTTACGACTTTAAAATGTTATTTCCTCAAATGAACAGGAAGCTAGTCAATCAACGCCCATTTTAAAAATGTTATCTGATCCAAAGGCTCATAGATCTAAAAAAAAAAAAAAAAAAAACACAATGGGTTTCTCTTCCCAAGTTCCTAACATGTTTTATAGGCTCTATCCACAGAAAAGACAGGTTCGCTTACTGTGCGGTCTAACTAGCGAAGCCTTCATTCCCCCCAGCTTTGGTCTCAGTGTCTAGAGTACATGTATTGAGTGCTTAACAGATGTCTGTATCTCATGGTGAATTCATAAACCTAGGTTCTACATCTCTCTTCATTTAATATATGAAAAATGCACCCTTTTATTTGACTTTGTCGTTGCCTATTTAGCTTATATATGTCTGGATTTAACTGTTTTGTTTACACTCTGCATCTAACAAATATTTATAAAGCACTTACTGTGTACCAAGCCCAGGACTAGAACATACGCCCTGGCACCACTGATAACAATAAAAAAAAGACTGTGGCTGTATGACCCAACTGAGTCAGGAGTAGAACAATGACCGAAAGACAGTCCACGAGTTTTTTTAAATTAAGGAATTTCACTAACGGGGATTTAATTTCGAGTCCCCTGAAATATTTGATTCCCCCCATTTCCTACCTACCTAATTCTCAAAAATGCAAATAGCAACAATAAAATCTCTTCCACTTTATCTCTTGTTTTCAGGACTTTTGCTCTGTCTCCACATTGGCTCCCTCCATTCCTCTCTGTGTTCTAAGATATTTATAGCATAGACAGATTTAAACATACATTAAGTGTCTTCTCTCCTCACTCTCTGATTCTGGAGTGTGAATGACATACAACTGTAAAAAAGAAAAAAGAAGTTGTAGAAATAGAGTAAGGTCATATAAACAAGGGCCTCAGAAACAAGCAAAAGGTTAGTTACGTTAAGACAACAAGAATGATTAGGGTGCCTGGATGGCTCAGATGGTTAAGTGTCTGCCTTTAGCTCAGGTCATGAGTCCACGGTCCTGGGACTGAGTCCCGAGTCGGGCTCCCTCCTCAGAGGTGTGTCTGCTTCTCCCTCTCCCTCTGCCCCGCCTCCTACTGTGTTCCCTCTCTCATTGTCTGTCTGTGAAATAAATAAATAAAATATTAAAAAAAAAAAAAAAAAAGACAAGAATGATAAACATACTGCAGGTTCTTGAAAAGAAACTCATCAAACTAAAAGTAGAGCTTAAAGGGCGCCTGGGTGGCTCAGTGGATTAAGCCTCTGCCTTTGGCTCAGGTCATGATCTCAGGGTCCTGGGATTGAGCCCCACATCGGGCTCTCTGCTCGGCGGGGAGCCTGCTTCCCCTCCTCTCTCTGCCTGCCTCTCTGCCTACTTATGATCTCTCTCTCTGTGTCAAATAAATAAAATCGTTAAATAAATAAATAAATAAATAAATAAAAGTAGAGCTTAAAGAAAACCTAACTGAAAGGTTATTGGGGCTGTTCATGTGTAAGATAATAAGGATGTGGACTGTGATGGTGGCAGTGAGGGGGCGAACAAAGGAATAAATGCCAGGGTTTCATGAAATTTTTGTAAAAAAAAAAAGCAAGAAAGTGAAAAGTATTTAGGTTTCAACTTGAAAAAATGAAAACTGAAATGAAATAACTTGAGGAGAAAACTGACAAAATGAGAATATCCAGTTTATGATCCAACAACAGCTCCATGCTCATCAAAACAAACAAAAAACAAGCAAACAAAAAAAACCAAACAATGAATTGCTCATTTGACTGGAAGTAAAGTTAGTTTAGATTCAAACTAACAGAGTGACGTCCAAATGAAGATGCTTTCCAAACAGCAGAGATTTTGAAACTGGATGTGGTAGACTTATTTTGGTGGCTCCAATGAACCACACCTTTTGATAGTCATACCTTGTGCAGCCTCTCCCATACTGACTCTAGTCTGGAGCAACGCTGACCGAATTTGGTCAATGGGACATTAGCAAACATGCTGTAAACAGCACTTACACACTGGAGCCTGCTCTCTTGGAAACTTTGCTCATGAGATCCAGCCACTCTGTAAAGAAGCCCAAGCTAGTCTCATGGAGAGACCACATGAAGACATAAAGAGATCCCCAGGCTTCCAGTTACCCCTGCCAAGGTGACAGACGTGTAAATAAAGCCTTTTTAGATATTCCTTACCCAGCCACCATTTGACTCCAGTTGCATGAGAATTCCCAAACTATACTAGCAGAAAAACCATCCAGCTGAACCACAGTCAATCCACATAATCATGAGAAATAATAAAATAGTTCTTTTAGGCCGTTATGTTTCGAGACGTTTGTTAGACATCAGTAGCTAACTGCTGCACTGGAGAGTAGAGGAAAGACAAGGACGTAAAAGGGAGATTCAGGAATAATAAACTGTTCCCACTAACGTCCATTAGGGCTTCCTACCTGGCAGCATGATACTAAATACTCTGCCTGTGTCATTCGGTGTTAATACTCACAACAATACTAACACAAGAAACTTTTAGCAGCTAGGATCCCCACTAGGCAGATGGGCGAACTGGTATTTAAAGAAATTAAGCAACATACCCAAAATCATACAACTGTGCGTGGGTGGTACAATCGGTTAAGTGTCTGACTCTTGGGGTTTGGCTCAGGTTGTGATCTCAGGATCGTAAGACCGAGCCCCCATGTCAGGCTCTGCGCTCAGGGCAGAGTCTGCTTGGGATTCTCTCCCTCTCCCTCTGCCCCTCCCTGCTGTGTGCTCTCTCAAATAAATAAATAAATCTTAAAAAAAAAAAAAGGCACACTGGAGACATAAACCCAGATGTACCAGTTACCTGCGCAAATGTGAAAGATGAATCCATGAGAATGACCTTAACAAAGAAGTGAGAATAAAGACAAATACTGAAAGTAGGGCTAGGGCTAGAAAGAACAATAACTTGACCACAGTTTTGAATTTTTCTCTTATTTCAAGAATAGCTGTTCAACACATTCTTGCTAAGGCATCACTTTTAGCCCCCATTTATAGAAAGTCAGTTCCTGCTTGTCATTCTACCTCTGTACTTCCACTCTGATAACAACAGTGGCTCCTAGAGCCACATTTAGAGCCACCTCGGGCTCAGGCAGTCTGGTCTCACATGTTTATCACTTTAGGATCACTCTGGCCATCTCTGGGGCAGGCCCAACATGAAGTGCCCTCTTTGGGCTCCTACTCCTGTCCTTTGGCCATGCCTATTTCTTACGACATTATGAGTCCTTCCCAGAAACTGATTCTTTGAACCTCCAGCAGATTTTGAGCCAAAAATCCTTGGAGCTTGGTCCATGGAAATCATGTAGTCCAGACTTTTCAGTTAAAGATAAGGAAGCAGAGTCCTGGGTTGGCAGTGACGTAAGGCCAAAGAGCAGCAGTCCCAGTCCTCGTCTAGCTGGACGCTGAACCACACTGTTTCTGTGAAGCGTGTCACTATCATTTCTTCACTTGCCTGGAATGAAGATGGTTGAAATAATGCTAAAACTGTGCCTTGTTCCAAGTAATTAGTTGTGTGGAGGTAGTGGGGGAGGCAGAAAAGCAGGGGAATGGATTAAAATACCAAGAAATAAGAGGTCTTACGTTCCCGAAGAAAATCTTATATGACCTCTCCTTATTCTTTATAATCAAAAGACAAAGAGTTAATTATTGTAGTTTGTATAGTTTAAAAAAAAAGTCATAAAGTACACAAGTAGTAAAGCAAATAGAGCTCAGGCTCTAGTAGTCATACTTCCGACCCAAAAAAAGGAGCCTAAAATCACAATTATTGAATGTACTTCCTTCCCCTGTGCCACAAAAACCGTCACTTTGTTTTCTTTTGCTCCTTTCTCCTTGTCAGACTTGGAACCACTCTCTAAAGAGCGCGCCAAGAGTCCTATACAACTCATTACTTATGAGTTCTGAATATGAAAGTCTGCTTCAGCCTAGATCTTTTCTTGTGCCTCTGAGGGTTGTATTTGTTTTTTCTTTCTTCCATTCCCTCTTCCAATTTCTACCTCCCTTACTCTGTCCGCTCCCCTGATTTATTCTTTCTGCTTCTTTCAAATGATGTATGAGGCTGCATAAGAAAAAAAAAAAAAAACCCAGATGTCTATAAAGGCATCTACCATTATCTCAGTATTATTTTGGGAGGAATAAAGAAAGGTTTTAGGCACAGAATGTGATCCCGTTTGAGATGCTTTGAATTGAAATTTCTTATCTCAGGCATGGAAGGGAGTCTGGCCCTCCCAAGTACACTGTTCTAAGACCAGACACAAATATATCTCATTTTTCTCAACTCACACCCTTTACTATAACTATCTAATTTTTCCCAAGAATTTCGAAAGTGTATTACTTTCTACCTCTATGGGAATAGTGATTTTCACAGAAAGAAGATATTATTCAGAATCTAGGCATAGTCTTTCAGCTGGGCAATCCAAGGGATCAAATTCCTGATTTGCATTTTTTCAGATTCACAGGAAGAACTTTTAAGCCAGGAAGATACCCTGGAGATCACCTGTTCCAAAGCTGATGTTCTTAAAAACAGAAAATAGGCTCCCTATCCGAAGATGTTCTCTTACACCATCCAGACTTCTCTCCCTTGCAACAATCAAATTCTAAGGGCTAGCTGGTCACCACAGGCCATTGCAACACCCCTGGGAGCTAAGCACACTGGGGTCCAGCTGATTATTCGGAACAGCCATTTTCAACTGGGATCCGGCCTCTCCCCTCCTACAGTGTGAAGCTGTTTTCTGGCTTCCTGTGCCAGCATCTACAACTCTTACCTTCCTACCACCATACTGAATGAAGTCTTTCCTCCTTCAAGTTTCATACCCTCACTTCCTCTTGTTGGTGCTCTCCACTGACTGGTCACTGTTACCGAAAACCTTGGGATTTGACACCCCATGTCTTTTCTCATCATCTTGAAAGACCTCACCCATTCATACAGAAGCTCCAACAACCTAGCCTCAAAGATTCTCAGCTTATCGAACCGGTACGTTGTACTCACCACCCCCACGGCCATGTCATCATTCGAGGGTTGCTGCTTCATCTTCATCTCCAATACAGTAGAGCCTCATTTCCCTCATTTCCCAGTTTTCCAGCCTCATTGACTTGATTGAACCAGACTCCACCACTGATCTCCCAGTTCTTAGCCTCTTGGGCTTCACTTCATTCCCAGTCTAAACTCTGTGGGCTATCATTCAATTCTCCTGCTTTTTCTTCCTAGCACTTCTAAAGCCAAGCCACAATTTTAGACCAATATAGCCATCTAACTTTTCTACTCCTGCACTCAAACTACTTAACATACGCAATAGAAATCTATCAGGAAATGACACAATCATTACTGTCATTAGGTGATATTAGAAATGTGGGGTCTCCAGCCGTGGGTGGGTCCCCGGCAAATGTTCGGCAGCCACAGGCATATCCCAGGTCTCTTCCTTTCCCATTCTCTACAGCAGCCATATAAACTTACACAATGCTTCAAGGCTGCCCAGCCCACAGCCACACCTCTCTCCTGGACATACTGTCGCCCCTTACGTCAAAGAAAAATCTGATTATCACAGACGTAAAGTCTCTAAATGCTCCCATACTAAAAATTTATTTGCCCACACTGTGCTAGCCAAGCTAGGCTCATAACTTAGTGGAACACATTCATCTTTTTTTTTTTTTTTAACAGCAACTAAGCTGCCAAAAAGAGAGTTGGTCATGCTGTGCCATTTTGTTACAAAAGCGGCACAGTGAAATCTCTGTGTATCTGGTGGTATTCTGTTATGGCCTTTTAGCTTCACTATGGGGAGCCACTTTGCTCCTGAGGTCATAAAGATAAGGAGAGCCAGTCAAGGAGACCCGAGCCTCATCCAAGTGTCCAGGGTACAGGTAAGGAAGATGTGCAGACCATGGAAGAACTCCCCTGCTGCTGGCCCAGCACCTACTCCCACTCTCTCACATTCCCAGCTCTCTCCCAGCAGTGCCAGGGGAAGAGAGAGAGAGAGATCGATCATCTTGGACTTCCCATAGGGCTCAAAAAACTATAGCAGAAATGCCTCTAGTTATGCTTCTAATCAGTGGTGATTTTCCTCTATAAGAAAAGAGGATGATGCTATGATAGAAGCAAAGGACATTCCCCATTAACAGCCCAGAATAGGACTTTAAAAAAAAACTAGCACTTGTCCTACCTAATCAGACTACAGCTTCCACTCCCCTCTGCTGACCAGTCCTCAGAAACAGGCCTCTGAGGCCCAGTTCAGTTGTATGAAAAGAGAAGAGCAAGGCAGCCCTTGGGGCAGATGACGGTAGACAGAGGCCAGGGACAGCAGTGGTCCCACCACGATCACAGGCAGGAGCGGCCTAAACCAGCTCCCCATGTATCGCTGTGATCTTGCTGGGAATCCTCTATTTGGTCTAATAATACACTCTTTCTTCTAGAAGAGGATCATCATTCTGGGTTTCAGGAATCCTAAAGAAGCAAAGTAACCCATACATGTCCGGGAAAGGAAAAGAGAACCAGAAAAAGCTAATGAAAGACACTCTGGATGTTCCCCAAAAAATTAAAACTAAAAACACCATATGATCCAGTAATTCCACATCTGGGTATCTATCCAAAGAAAACAAATCACCACCTAAAAAGGTAACCGTATCCCCATGTTCATTGCAGCATTATTTACAATAGCCAAGACACGGAAACGACCTAAGTGCCCATCAATGGGTAAATGGATTAAGAAGATGTGATAGACATCTGCACACCCACACCCACACACAATGAATTATTATTCTGCCATAAAAAAGGACTAAATCTTGCCATTTGTGACAACATGAATGAACCTTGAGAGCATTTTGCTCCATGAAGTACATCAGACAGACAAAGACATACTGTATGTGGAATCTAAAAAACAAATGAGCTCATAGATACAGGGAAGAGATTAGTGGTTGCCAGAGGCAGGGAGTGGGAAGGTGGGCAAAATGGGCCAAGGTGGTCAAAAGGTACAAACTTCCAATTATAAGATTAAAAAGTCCTGGGGTTATAATGTACAGCACGGTAACTATAATTAATGATACTGTATCGTATATTTGAGAGTGTCTAATAGAGTAGATCCTAAAAGTTCTTATCACAAGAAAAAAAATCTGTAACTATGTGAGGTGATGGATATTAACTGTGATAATCGTTTTGCAATATATACGTATATCAAATCATTATGTTGTACACCTAAAACTAACATAATGCTATATGTCAACTCTATTGAAGAAGGGAGAGGAAGGGAAGGGGGAGGAGGGGGAAAAGAGCAGGGAGGAGGAGAAGAGGAAGAGGGAGGGGAGGAAGAGAAAGAATATGAAGAAAGGAGTAGGAAAGGAGGAGGAAGAGGGTGGTGGGGGAGAGAGAGAAGAAAGAAGCTAGACTCCATGTCCCACGGCAAGCACCAGTCATATAATGGGGAGCCTCCGTAGGGCCTCAGTGATGAGCTAGGGACCAAAGGAAAACTGAACCTCTCGGTACTAACAGGAGGCCAGTCTAGTCCTCTGTCAGGAACTCTCTGACTCACGCCCTTGGAGCATCACGTGAATAAGTTGGTCCTATCCAAGCCAAGGCTGGATACCTCAGGCCACTCTAGAATTTATGCCAGTTAAGGGCCCTGCGACCGTTAATTGTGTCACTTTGGCTGGGCCATGGTACCCAGATATTTGGTCAAACATTATTCTGGTTGTTTCTGTGGAGGTGTTTTTGGATGAGATTTACATTTAAATCACTAGACTTTGAGTAAAGCAGATTACCCTCCTCCATAATGGGGGGGCGGGGGGGAGCTCATCCAATCAGTAGAAGGCCTGAATAAAACAAAAGACTGACCTTCCCTGAATGAGAAGGAATTCTGCTATAAGATGGCTTTTGGAACTGAATCACAATATTGGCTCTTCTCTGGGTGTCCGCCTGACGGCTTGCCAGCTTCTATAATCACGTGAACCAATTCCTTAGAATAAATCTCCCTCTCGTGTGTTTCTCCTATTGCTTCTTTTTCTCTGGAAAACCCTCACTCATACAGGCCTCCTAAAAATCAAATTGCTAGGTCATCAGGAGCATCTGATGAGCATCTGCCCGGTTGGAGCCCTAGGCAGCAGCGTCTTCCCCCAACAGGGCTGGCCCGGGACGGCACTCCCCGGCCAGGCTGAGCTTCGGTGAACACTGCTGCTCGTCCATCATGCCTGGTGCAGTGACCTGCCCCTCCCTGTGTGTTCTGATCCAGTCCCTTCGTATATGTCCCAAACCATTGTTCCGTCAGTACAGGAGTTTTCCAAAGAACACAGTTATAATTTTCACACTTTAGAAGAGTAAAACGCATTATGCAAAATATGTTCAGATACAGAGTTCTGGTGTGCTTTGACTTAGACCGTACAGTGAGTTAGAAATTAGGCTCTGCTTTCAAGTACTAAGTAAGCATCATTTCCCTTAACAAAGTGAAGTAGTTACAATGAGAGGAACCAAGGCCATTCATCCCTTGAGTGGGAGTGAAGAGGAGAGAAGCCAAGGGTTAGGTGAATAAGAAGTGGGTTCCTTCTAATAGGAAGGCAAAGGCCTGAGCACTGCTCCCAAGTGGGATGTGCTGTGTTCACCTGTTCCTCCTGAGACACTAACCTGTAGCTCACTGTCTCATTTGTCTCCATCCCTTCACATTCACGCCCCCCTTCATCTCTCCTCTCCTAATTTTTTTTAAAGATTTTATTTATTTATTTGACAGAGAGAGACACAGCGAGAGAGGGAACACAAGCATGGGAAGTGAGAGAGGGAGAAGCAGGCCTCCTGCTGAGCAGGGAGCGTGATGCGGGGCTCGATCCCAGGACCCTGGGATCATGACCCAAGCCGAAGGTAGATGCCTAACAACTGAGCCACCCAGGCACCCCTCTTCTCCTAATTCCATTCCTCTCTCCAAAGTTGTAACCACTTGTTAGCAGTTTGGTGTATATCCTTTTCAGACCTTTGTCTTAAATAGTCCCTAAGAATATAACCCTTTGGTGTATATGCATTTTCATAAAAGGGTAATATTTTCAGTATTGCTCCAATAATTGCCTTTTTTCTCCTGACAAAATGGAGACCCTTCCACTCCAGCGCATACATCATTTACAGTGTGCCAGGCAATGGTGTGAGTTACATTTCTCAGTCGGACTACCTTAATAATTCCCTAACTGTCCTCCCTACTCACATCCTTATACCCCCCAATCCATCCCACACACCCCAGTGATTTTATAAAAGCCCAAATCTAATACTCTCATTCCCCTGATTAAAATATTTCATTGACTCCCCATGGCCTTGAGGATAAAGATCAAATTGCTCAGCATGGTTTTCAAGGCCCATCAGAACCCAGGCCCTTCCTACATGGCTGGCCTTGCTGTTTACCATAACCCTACACTCCAGCCATGCCAAACTATTTGCAGTTTCCAAAACATAGCAGACCTGGCACTGTTTCCTTGGCCTTCATGCCCTTATTTGCCTTCCAACAAAAATTAGTTGAGTTGCAACACATATATGTAAATACTTAATGACTTCCGCTGAATGGGGATATTAGCCACATCCCTGGTAAAAGTTGGGTGGAGGGTCTTCCAAAAAGTAGTAAATTTGATTTAGAGAAAAAAATCTAAGGCATCACCTTTTGGTAGTAACACCTACTTGCCTCCCAGGACCCAGTTCAGCAGTCACTCCCATCCCAAGCCTTTTCTGACTTTCCTGTCAGAACTGACTATCTCTCCTTGGAATGACCTCACGCTATATTACAAACCGAGGACACAACACAAGCAAAGCAAGCATAACATTTTACTCTCTTCTTGTCCTCCCAGACAACACGTTTTAAGGGGGTATGGACCTATCTTATCGGACTTTTTAACTCCCAGTGTCTAATGCTATACGTGACAATATATTAGACACCTGTGGTTAAAATTACACATCAATAAATACATTATTTTTATTGAGATAAAACTTGTCAGGTCCCAAATAATATGTAAGATGAGTTACAAAGATATTGACAACACACCAAAACAAACAAAAAAAATGTTAAAAATTGTTTTTAAATGAGGCAAATAAATTCAAGTGCTGAAAACTGGTGAAGCCAGGATTGAGATCATTATACATGCAAGAATCAGACCACATATTTGGCTTTCTAGAAGCCAGTAGCAGGAACAAGTTTCTCAGAGAGAGTAAGGTTAAGATAAACTGGTTGATACAGAGAAGAGTAAGTATTCCTGACACAGTTACCAAAGAGAAATTTTTCCCAAAGGACCTCAAAGTGGACACAATGAAATGAGATAAACAGCAGCTTTAAACACATCTTAGAATGAACACAGAGATGAATTTCGTATAGGTGTTATACTCAAAAATCATTCGCCATAAACAAAGGCTCACGCCAACCAACACATTCAAACTGGTTCTCTCACTGCTGGTCAAGCTAGTTAGAAGATATACTTTAGTGATTCTAGTGTACTGTCCTTAACATATTTTGGATCATGGAAAACTCCGAGAATCTTGATAAAATGCCATGTATCCTCTCAGAAAAACACCCTGGCATGATATTTTGCACTTATTTTTAAGGAATCATGGAAACCTAAAGCTTGTCCATGGATGGACCCCTCAGGTTCGACTCTCCAACCTGGAATAAATCTATACTATATATTCTTGAGTCAGGCTTCCATAAATATTATTCCCCACAGCAGGCCTTTTAAAAGGTTCTGCTCTCTGTGCTACCTAGAGAACAGGACCAAATGCTTAACTGTCAGCCTTGGTGGGTGTTAGGCTCTTTCTGGAAAAACAGAGGTGCCTAACTCCACTTCTGGAGGTGAGACCATGGTTAAGGCCAAAGTTCTTCAGAATACTACAACATAAAAGCTCTACAGTTCTACAACATTAAACAAGGCCAAAAATAATTTAAGTCTGGAAAATATGCAATGTAGGTGTAACCAAAGACACCCCAACTATTTTTTTCTTCTAATCTCATTAAAATACTCAAAGAATATCTAACTTTGAGTAATGCAACTTCCTGAAGTGACTTCCAAGAAAAATTACTTGTTGCAAAACACGTATGTAAATAACTAAATGAATTATTCTGTTGTACAGGGAGATTAGCTACATCGCAGTTAAAAGTTGAGTGGAGGGTCTCACCAAAATTATAACTTTGATTTAGAAAGTTTAGAAAATCTAAAGCATCACTTTGGTGGTAATTAGATAATGGGATCAGCTGTCTATTAAGAATACATTTAGATCATAACAATAAATCCATATCACCAATTTTCTTTATCTTTAACTTTTTTTACCTGTCTATTCAGTAAAAGTGAAAAGTGAAGGGGTTCATGGGCCCTGGCCTAACAAGCCCAAACATGAAAAACTCTAGATTCTCTTCCAAAGAAAACAGACTTTTTTGTAAAAGGTTGGTATGAGAAGTTCAGTCAGGAGAGAGAAAAAAATGGCAGGGGAGTAGGACGACCCTAGGCTCTCCTTGTCCCATGAATACAACTAGAGAATTATCAGATCATCCCAGAAATTGGCCTGAAGACTAGCAGAACAAACTCCACAACTAAAGGTAGAGAAGAGGGCATATAAAGAAGGTAGCAAGTGCAGAGACATGGTTTGGGAGAGAAATGGATCATGTCCAATGGGGTGGGGAGGGAGTCACAGTGGTAGAGAAGGGTGAGAGACAGACTAACACACAAGGGAGTCCAAAGGGAAAACGAATCACCACAGCAATTGGCTTGGAAAGCAAATTTCATGAGTTCTTGCAACCAGTGGGACTTAAAGCCTGCAGTTTTAAAGGTCAGCATGCTTGGCTCTGGGAGAGGTCAGAGGCATTGTTCTGCTCTTGGAGAAAAGGCAGGGCAAACAGCATATGGACATACAGCGATCTTAACAGCACCTGGGGCACACACGGGGAGGTAAGTTGTTTATCTCAGAGCATGTCCCAGAGAGGCAGCATTCGTGGAGGGCCGCCTAAAGAAACAAAGGAACTGGTAGACACCATTTCCCTCTCCAGCCACCTGCAGGAACGGGCACAGCTCAGACACTGGCTACCTAACTTGGTTACACCAAGCCCCACCCCACCCCAGTGAAACCACCCCTTCCAATCACACTTGCCTCAGTCTCAGTACAGAAGACCCCTCTCCCGGAAGACTGGCCCAAACCCCTGCTCACACCACAGCTCCCGACAGAGGAGTTTTGCAGGGCCTCAGTTCAGCAGTGGTGGTGACAGGTCTCATTTCACAAATACACCAGGCACACCTAGTTAAAATGTACCACCTTCAGGCCAGGGACCAAACACTGCCCAAAACAGGCATAGAGAGCCTCTGCAGACAGCTGGCCTGAGGATGAAGCGGCCAGGACAAAACAGCAGAGCACATGCAGCGCACACTGGAGACACTCCTGGAAGCACCAGGCCCTGGGGAGCAGGGGATACTACATGGCAGGACACACTACAGGACCTCTTCATAAGGTCATTACCCTCAAGAACAGGAGACGTAGCTGACTTTCCTAACACAAGTAAACATGGATAGAGAAATTCATCCCAAATGAAAGAACAGGACAAGACTATTACCACAGATCAACCGAAAAAGATATAACTCACATGCCTAATAGAGAATTTAAAGTAATGATCATAAGGACACTCATTAGACTTGACAAAAGAGTGGAAGACATGAGTAAGACCCATAACACAGAGATAAGGAGTAAAAGAGCAGAGATAAAAGGCACAAAAATGAAATGAGAAATATGCTTCATGGAATGAACAGCAGGCTGGAAGAAGCAGAGGAATGAATTAATAACCTACAGGACAGAGTCATAGAAAGTAATCAAGTTGAACAAAGAAGAGAAAAGAGAGTTATGCAAAATGAAAATAGACCTAGAGAACTCAGTCACTCCATCAAATGTAATAACATCTGCATTACAGGAGTCCCAGAAGAAGAGAGAGAAAAGGGGGCAGAGAATTTATTTAAAGAAATAACAGCTGAAAAATTCCCTAATCTGGGGAAGAAAACAGATAACCTGATTCAGGAGGCACAGAGAACTCCCACCAAAATCAAAAAAGCAGACCCAAACCAAGACATATTGTAATTAAATTTCCAAATTATACTGATAAGAAAAACACTTAAAAGCAGCAAGACAAAAGTAACTTATAAGGGAAAACCCATAAGGCTGACAGGACTTTTTTCAACAGAAACTTGGCAAGCTGGAAGAGAGTCACATGAGTGGGGAAAATCTGCAGCCAATACTATTCTACCCAGCAAGGCCATCATTCAGAACACAAGGAGAGAGACAGAGTTTCCCAGACAAATACTAAAGGCGTTAATGGCCACTAAACCAACCCTGTAATAAATATTAAGGGGAATCTTTGAGTAGAAGAGAGAAACTAAACATGACAGCATAGGTAGAAAACACAAAAGCAATTAAAAAAATGAATATTTCTGTAAAAAAAAAATCATTTGAGAAACTCACAAAATAAAAGGATATAAAATATAACAGCATATACCTAACACATGGAGAGGAGAGGTGTAAAGAATGGGTTCAAACTTAAATGACCATCTACTTAATGTAGACTGCTATATGCAGAACTTATATACAAACCCAATGGTAACCATATAACAAAAACCACTAATAAATATGCAAAAAATAGAGAAATCCAATTATTTAACTAAGGAAAATCAGCAAACCATGACAGAAAGATAAGAAACGATCAGAAAAAAACTTAAGAACCACAAAACAAATAATAAAATGACAATAAATACACACCTATCAATAATTGCTTTGAATATAAATGACAGAATGCTCTAATCAAAAGACGTAAGGTAACAGAATGGATTAAAAAAAAAAAGACCCATTCATATGCTGCCTACAAAAAACTTATTTGAGCCCTAAAGATACCTGCAGACTGAAAGAGAGAGGGTAGAGAAACATCTATCATGCAAATGGAGGTCAAAAGAAAGCCAGAGTAGCAATGCTTATATCAGACAAACTAGACTTTAAAACAAAGACTGTAACAAGAGACAAAGAGGGACACTATATAATAATAAAGAGGACAATCCAATAAGGTACAACAATTGTAAATGGTTATGCACCCAACATAGGAGCACCCAATCACATAAAACAATTAAAAACAAACATAAAGGATCTAATCAATAATAATACAGTAAGTGTAGGGGACTTTAATACCCCACTTATATCAATACACAGAACATGTAAACAGAAAATCAAGGAAACAATTGCTTTGAATGACACCCTGAACCAGATGAATTTAACAGATATGTTTAGAACATTCTATTCTGAAATAGCAGAATACACATTCTTTTCAAGTGTACATGGAACATTCTCTGGAATAGATCACATATTAGCCCATAAATCCAGCCTCAACAAATTCAAGTAGATCGAAATCATATCATGCATATTTTCTAACAACACTATGAAACAAGAAGTCAACCACAAGAAAAAAATCTGGAAAGACCATATATACATGGAAGTTAAATAACATGCTACCAAACAATGAATGGGTCAATCAGGAAATAAAAGAAAAAACAAAACAGTACATGGAAACAAATAAAAATGAAAACACAACAGTCCAAAACTTCTGGGATGCAGCAAAAGTGGTTCTAAAAGCAAGTTTAAAGCAATATAGGCCTACCTCAAGAAGCAAGAAAAATCTCAAATAGACAACCTAACCTTATACCTAAAGGTGCTATAAAAAGAACAAAAACAAAAACCAGTCGAAGGAAGGAAATAATTAAGATCAGAACAGAAATAAATGATATAGAAACTAAAAAAATAATAGAACAGATGAATGAACCAGGAGCTGGTTTTTTGAGAATATCAATAAAATTGATAAAACTCTAGACAGACTTACCATGAAACACAGAGAAAGGATTCAAAATCACAAATGAGAGAGGAGAAATAACAACAAACGCTACAGAAACACAATCATAAGAGAATATTATGAAAAATTGTATGCCAACAAATTGTACAGCCAGGAAGAGATGGATAAAATCCCAGGAACATATAAACTGAAACAGGAAGAAATAGAAAATTTGAACAGATTGATAACCAGCAAAAAAAAATGAGTCAGAAATCAAAAATCTCTCAACAAACAAAAGCCCAGGAACAGATAGCTTTCCAGGTGAATTCTACCAAACATTTAAAGGATTAATACCTATTCTTCTTAAACTATCCCAAAAGATAGAAAACTTCCAAATTTATTCTATGAGGGCAGCATTACCCTGATACCAAAACCAGGTAAAGACACCACTGAAAGAGACAACTACAGGCTAATATTGATGAACACAGTTGCAAAAATTCTCAAGAAAATACTAGTAAGCCAAATTCAACAACACATTAAAAAAAATCATTCACCATGATCAAGTGGGATTTATTCTTGGGTTGCACAGGTGGTTCAATATTTGCAAATTGGTCAATGTTATATATCATACCAATAAAAGAAAAGATAAGAACCATATGATTATTTCAATAGACATAGAAAAAGCATTTAACAAAGTACAACATCCATTCATGAGGAAAACCCTCAACAAAGTAGGTTTAGAGGCAACATACCTAAACATAATAAAGGCCACATATGAAAAACCCACAGCTAACATCATCGTCAATGGGGGAAAATGGAGAGCTTTTCCCGTAAGGTCAGCAACAAGACAAGTATATCCACTCTCACCACTTTTATTCAACATAGTACTGGAAGTCCTAGCCACAGCAGTCAGACAACAAAAAGAAATAAAAGGCATCCAAATCCATAAGGATGAAGTAAAACTTCCACTACTGGCAGATGATGTGATACTGTATATAGAAAATCCTAAAGAATCCACCAAAAAACTGCTAAAACTGATAAATGAATTCAGTAAAGTTGCAGGATACAAAATCAATGTACAGAAATCTGTTGAATTTCTATACATCAATAATGAAGCAACAGAAAGAGAAATTAAGAAAACAATCCCATTTCGGGGTGCCTGGCTGGTTCAGATGGTTAAGCCTCTGCCTTTGGGTCAGGTCGTGATCTCCAGGTCCTGGGATCGAGCCCCACGTTGGGCTCCCGGCTCAGTAGGAGTCTTCTTCTCCCTCTGGCTCTACCCTCTACTCATGCTCTCTCTCTCTCTCAAATGAATAAATAAAATCTTAAAAAAAAAGAAAAGAAAAGAAAACAATCCCATTTACAATTGTACCCAGAATAATAAGATACCTAGAAATAAATCTGACCAAAGAGGTGAAAAACCTGTACTCTGAAAACTAAAAAACACCAGTGAAAGAAGTTGAAGATGACACAAAGAAATAAGAAGACAATACATGCTCAGTGAATGGAAAAATGTTGTTAAAATGTCCATACTACCTAAAGTAATCTATACATTTAATGCAATCCATATCAAAATACCAGCGGCATTTTTCACAGAACCAGAACAATCCTAGAATTCTAATGGAACCACAAAAGACCCCAAATAGGCAAAGCAATCTTGAAAAAGAAAAGCAAAGTTGGAAGCATCACAATTCTGAACTTCAAGTTCTATTACAACACTGTAGTAATCAAAACAGTATAGTACTGGCACAAAAACAGATACATACATCAACGGAACAGAATAGAAAACCCAGAAATAAACCCACAATTATATGGTCAATTAACCTTTGACAAAGCAGGAAAGAATAACGAATGGGAAAAAAGACTGTCTCTTCAACAAATCATGTTAGGAAAACTGGGTAGCAACATGCAAAGAATAAAACTGGACCACTTTCTTACACCATACATAAAAATAAATTCAAAATGGATGAAAGACATAAATGTGAGACCTGAAACCATAAAAATCCTAGAAGAGAACATAAGCAGTAACTTCTTTGACATCAGCTACAGCAACTTCTTTCTAGATATATCTCCTGAGGCAAAGGACACAAAAGTAAAAATAAACTACTGGGACTACATCAAAATAAAAAGCTTCTGCACAAAAAAAGGAAACAATCAACAAAAGTAAAAGGCAACCTATGGAATAGGAGAAGATATTTGCAATGACATAGCTGATAAAGGGTTAGTATCCAAAATATATAAAGAACTTATACAACTTAATACCCACAAATCATCCCAAAAAATGGGCATAAGACATGAATAGACATTTCTCCAAAGACATACAGATGGCCAACAGAAAAATGAAAAGATTCTCATCATCACTTATCATCAGGGAACGGCAAATCAAAACCACAATGAGATTCACCTCATACCTGTCAGAATGGCTAAAATTAAAAAACACAAGAAACAACAGGAGTTGGCATGGATGTGGAGAAAAAAAGGAACCCTCATTGGTGGGAATGCAAACTGGTGCAGCCACTGTGGAAAACAGTATGGAGGTTTCTCCAAAAGTTAAAAATAGAATTACCACATGATCCAGTAATTCCAGTACTGGGTATTTAGCCAAAGAATACAAAACACTAATTCAAAGGGATACCTGCACCCCTATATCTATAGCAGTAATATTTCCATTAGCCAAGATATGGAAGCAGCTCAAGGACAATGTGGTATGTGTCTGTATGTGTGTATACAGACACACTGGAATATTATTCAGCCATAAAAATGAATGAAATCTTGCTGTTTGCAAAAACGGATGGAGCTAGAGTATAATACTAAGAGAACTGAGTCAGAAGACAAATACCATATGATTTCATTCATATGTAGAATTTAAGAAATAAAACAAACAAGCAAAGGGGAAAATAAGAGAGAAATCAAGAAATAGACTCGGCCTGAATTATATCTCACCAACCCCCCCAAATTCATATGTTTACGCCCTAACTCCTATCACCTCAGAAAATGACTGTATTTGGAGACCAGGCTTCTAGAGAGGTGATTAGGTTAAAACGAGGTCATTAGAGAGAGCCCTAACCAACCTGAGTGGTGTCTTTTACAAAACAAACTTTGTGTGTGCACGGAGGGATGACCAAGTGAAGAGGCAGCAAGAAGGCAGCCATCTGCTAACCAAGGAGAAGCCTCAGAAGACATGAAACCTGAAGACACCTTGATCTTAGACTTATAGCCTCCAGAACTATGAGAAAATAGATTTCTGTTGCTTGAGCCACTCAGGCCATGCTGTTTTGTTAGCGGCAGTCCTAGCAGACTCATAGAGATGGGATGGGTTAGCAGGCAGTTGTAACAGTCAGGGGCAGAACAGCTGCGGCAAGGCAAGGGTGCAGAGACCACGGCGAGCGTAGAAGACATTGCATAACTGAAATGCAGGGGGCTCAAGAAGAGGACGTGAGCATTGAAGAAGATGAAGAGTAGACATTTGCTCCAAGAGATGTGCCCGGCTGGCAAGAAAGATGGTGATACTATTTAAAAATATTGGGCAGCTGAAAAAGGGGGGCAAGTAATTTCAAGGAAAGACTTGTTTAATTTTAGACACATTTCTGGATGTGTCTGGTTAAGTGCTTTCTTGACATGTCTGTCGATTTTGGATTTCTCCTCGCATAGAAGATACCAAAATGTTACTGACAGACCAGATTAAAAGAAGAAGTTTAAAATGAAATGGAAGATTAGAATAAAATAGGTCCAAATACATCTGCTTTGGGGGGGGGTTGGTTTTTAGTCTTACACCACATGTTCTTAAATAGTGAGCCTATCTCGAATTTCCTTGAAAGGAACTAATTTTTAAAATATCCTTTCAGTTATTCTCTTTACACTTTCTGTATGCCCCAGTTTATTCTGCATTTTAATCTTCCAAACCCTGTCTTCAAGGTTCACTCCATTCTTACACAGTATTTACCTTTAATTTAGTCCTAGTCTATTTTTGCATGCGCCATTTAAAACCTTTGAATTATTCAGAAAACGCCTAAATTTTAAAGAATTGTTTTATTTTTTTTTTTAAGATTTTATTTGTAAGAGAGAGAGAGAGAAAACACAAGCAGGCAAAGGAAGAGGGAGAAGCAGACTCCCCACTGAGTAAGAAGCCCGATATGGGGCTTGATCCCAGGACCCTGGGATCATGACCAGAGCCAAAGAGACACTTAACTGACTGAGCCACCTGTCCGCCCAAGGAATAATTTTATATTAAATGATTAATATTTTCTAAACAAAAATAATGCAGTAAAATCATGGCAGAAAAGATGGCAGAGACCTTAAATTTGCTGGACATGGCAAAGCTTCTGGGAAGAGTTTAAATTCTTCTTTTTAAATTTTTCTTTGTTTCAATTTCTGCTACATTGTCTATCTAGAATTCTGACCACGAATCTGTATTCTAAACACCAAGAAATCTAGAAGGCATAACTCATTACTTGTTATCATAAAGAGATCTTTTTTTTTTTTTTGAAGATTCTCTTTATTTCTTTATTTGACAGAGAAAAACACAGCGAGAGAGGGAACATAAGCAGGGGGAATGGGAGAGGAAGAAGCAAGCTTCCCACCGAGCAGGGAACCTGATGTGGGGCTTGATCCCAGGACCCTGGGATCATGACCTGAGCCAAAGGCATATGCCTAACAACTGAGCCATCCAGGCGCCCCGAGATCATGTTTTGAAAAGGTAATACCAAAACTTCATTCTTATCCATAAATGAAGTTAAAAACATGTGTGCTTCATAAGCTTGTAATCAAGATTAAACATATTATTTGTACAGCTGACATAGAGCGTAGTCTCAAGAATTTCATTCATTCGTTCAAAAAATACTCTGTAAGTACCAAGGTCCTAGGAATATAGAGGTGAAGGCCAAACAACTGGCCCTTCCTCTACTGCCTGGTCCAGAGACTTTGCCAATGACCATGGCAATCTCCCCAGGCACCTGGCCAAGGTTGGACAGATCCCATGAATACTTTGTGGCCCTAATACCCACCCTACAAAATAATCTTTGCCTCACTTTTCCCACCATGTAACAGCTGAAAGAGTTGCTGTAATTCGTTATTTTTTAATTCAACACTTACTGTATATGTTTTCTTTATTTATAGTATCTCTATTAAACCAGTTAGAAAGCGTGTCTTCCGAATTTTACTTGCATTATATTCCCATTACTAAAATATTCAGTTTAGAATATAAAAAATTATGTAAAAAGAAATTCTAAAACTTAGAAACACACTCAAAATAGAGTATTTTATTTCTTTTTTCACATAATTTTTTGGACAAATGCCCTATCCTCAAAGAAGATAAGGAAATAAGGCTAATTAATCTTACATTTAAAGATTAAAGACTAAATTGGACCTGAGAAAGGCTCTCCAAACTTCTGTTTCTAATAAGAAGTAACAAAAGACGACCAACCATGCAAAATGCAAGATTATACCATCCCAGAATCATAATTTCCAAGATTAAAGAGACTTTCTCTCCTTGAGTCCCCATCCAAATAGCCATTGAGCCAGTAAGTAAAGGACACCACCCCCCAACACACATACACCATCTTCAAATGACTCAACACTAGAAACAGCTATGAGGAGAAAGGTCAAATTACACAGAAGAATGAAAAAAAAAAATCTAGGCAAGAAAACTAATATAATTAATTAATAGATTAGAAAGAAAGAGTGAAAGAGAGACTGGAGGTGTTAGATTAAAAGACACATTCTATTAAGCAGTAAATAAATTAATTTTATTTCTAATTCAAGACAAAGACTGTTCATCAAGTGATACATTTCAAAAAGCCATTTTTTAAATGGAAGTATTATTCGATGTTGTTACCCTCTTCCATTTTCTATTTCTGGAATGACCGCTGAAAAACCTATGAATTGTTTTCTATTTGTAAAATGATTCAGCTTAGAAAGGAGTAGAATAAGACTGGTCATTCAGCAATTTCTCCCACCCACCCTTACAGACATCACATCACAAAGACTATGACTCATTTTGTCATACAATTTCTATCCTTTTAAGAGCTTTAAGATTGTGGTGATGAATTTTGGCTCATAAATCTGAATATTAGGATTAAACTATTTGTGCCATTCCCTCACAGCCAAAAAGGATACTAACAATGGTACCAGTTTTAATCCTAATTTATAAAATGATTCACTGGTTTTAGCTTGAAAGAGAGAGGTTTAAGGATTAAAGTGTCTGATTCAAGTATGAATTGTCAGATCTGTACTCCTTATTTAGAGGATTAGAACTAGTTCTGGAATTTGCAAGAAATATTGATGTTATTCAATAGCTAAAAAGAAAACCTTCCACCATAAAAAGTAATCTCAACAAATAATTATGTTTTACCTTTATTACTTCTTTTGAATAATGTGAAAGGTGTCTGCAGAAAGAACTACAGTGATGCGGCATTCAATTTATCTCCTTTACATGCCTCATACTTTAGTATTTATGTTTATTTATTTAAAGTTCTAGCTCGTTCTACAAATTGTTGATTGAACCTCTTCATAGGCTTCAGCCTGGTCATTCATTCAGCAAATGGAGCCAAAAGTATCTCGGATGAGTCAATTCAGTCTCAGACCCTCAGAGAAGAAAAGAGAGTAAGAGATTGCTAGGTAATGTTTGGATTTAAAAAAAAAAAAAAAAATCCTTCCCAACTAGGAATCTCCAATAACATTAGGGGACATGAAATTAAAACGCATCAAACTCTTAGAAGCATCCAGGAAAAGAAAGATGGTCCAGGATGGCGTGAAGGAAACGTGACCTAAAGCACGATTCAGACTAGGATAAGGTAAAAGGATTGAGAGGACCTTCCAGCTCAAGGAAACAGCAGATTAAAGTGAAGAGGAGGAGGATGTGAGGTCAGAACGGAAGTGAGAAGACTCAGCTAATTTGTCGGGTACATATAGAATTTAGCAAACACTCTTTGAGTGGCCACTGTGCATGAGGTCAGATACAAAAAAATCCATCCCAGTCCTTGCCTGCAAGGAGCTCAGTCCCACTGCAGGACAGAAACACATCAACGATGTCCGACAACAGAAATCATTAGGTTCTGCGGTAGAACATGTACCAAGCACTGTGGGGAAAACAGAGATCAAACAGAGATCTCCCTGGGAAAGTAGGGAGGGTGTCACAAAAGAGAAGATTGCTGACCTAGGTCTTAAAAGACTTGAAGAGAAAGGTGGGAACGGAAAGAGTGTGTGTGAGAGGAATTGATAAGAAAAAGGATTTTCCAAAAACAAGCTCACATGAGGAAAGGCCAATCACTGTAACAGTGACAGTCTGTCAGATGAGAGACACCGGCAGCATCAGAAGAGAATGGATGGTAAATAGTGGGAAATAAGATTGAGCAGATAGATCACATTTGAAAAAGGAAGTCAGGTAGGGTCTGGTCGTAGGTAAGTAAATGGCAGGGGAAATCAAAAGACAGGGCAAAGAAAAATCACCAAGGCAGGGAAGCCTCTGAGGTGTCTAGCTTTGAAGACTAGAAGAATAATTTCCCTACAAATAGAAATTTGGTAGAAAGGGATGGTAGTTTGAGAAAAAGACGTTAAGTTCTTTTTTATGCATTCTGAGTTGAGACTATGACTATGGCAGTTTATCTGTCCTTCAGGCAGAGGGCAACACAGTCCTAACACAGAGATGGGGAAATCAGGGGACTGAGACGGAGACTATCAGTGATCTGCTGGAGGATCAGCAGATCCTGATCCTCCTACTGGAGGATCTGCTGGAGGATTTATTTTTCACAGAAAGAAGAGCAGAGGGCCCAAAACAGAGCCCTGGGGAATATGATAGCAAAAGAGCAAAAAGAGGAGAACCCACAAGAAAGGACCATCGGATGGGTGAGAAAAGCAGGTTGATGGGGTATAACAGAAGCCAAAGAATCCTCAAGAAGATAGAGGCAGGGAATAATACCAAGTGCCAAATCGCAGGGTGTCAAGTGTCAAGTATCAAATGTTAAATAGGGTGACAAATTGGATAAGGCCACATGACTGAAGTGAAAGGCTGCTGGGGCCCACAATGATTTAAGTAGAATTCCGGGGGGCAGGATCCAGAGTTAAAAAGAGAAAAGACGATGAAGTAGAAGAGAGCACAGGATTCCAGGATATTGGCCACAAAAGAATGAACACACAATGCACAGCACACCTAAGAAATTTTATGTTCCACAGAGTACGTGATAAAAATCCAAATGCTTTTTAAAGAAAACAGAATTCCTAACAAGTTTAAACTATTAATCCCAAAAAATTATTTAACTTTCTATACAGATTACTCTTAAGAAAAGCTAATAGCCAGCTTCTAAGATTCCCAAATACTTTTCCAAATATAACTTTGTTAAACATAATCATCTTCAATAAAAGACTGACCAAGTGTCTAAACGCGCGCATTACTACACCTAGAGAACAACAAACCTCAACTACGTTTCCTACAGCATATGGCCCATGAGTAGTTACTACACAGGGTGGGTGGTCCACACAAAATGTTTTCATCGGCCCCAACGTTTCCTGCCTGAGGGAAAGGAAAAGGAAAAAGAGGAAAAAAGCCTTTATGATGCTTATTTATATGGAGAATTCATGGTTCCTACCCTAAGGTGCCAGCATCTTCTCCAAGTGCCTAAATTATGAACAGAGAACAATGTACTCAGAGAATCGGCCAGATCATTACTACTCTGCACAAATTTCCTTTAAGGAAAAAAAACACAAACACTTCTTTCTTGACTCATTTTATTGTTTAATTATAAATTTCAACTGCAAATTAATGTATAGCTTAATGTAAATAATTAAATAGGGGCGCCTGGGTGGCTCAGATGGTTAAGCGTCTGCCTTTGGCTCGGGTCGTCTGCCTTTGGCTCGGGTCGTGAGCCCAGGGTCCTGGGATTAAGTTCCGCATAGGGATCCTTGCACAGCGGGGAGCCTGCTTCTTCCTCTCCCTCTACCATTCCCCCTACTTGTGTTCTCTCACTCTCTGCCAGATAAGCAAATAAAATCTTTTTTAAATAATCAATTAATTAAATTATAAATTAAACAGGAAAATTCCTTTCAATAGTTCAATTATACCAGGAACTTCCTCCTCATTTTTATCATCTCTGGAATATCTGGTAAGTTAATATGGGGAAGTAAGTAGCCCTTTGAAAATAAAAACACACACATGCACTACAGATTTCTGTAAATGAATAAGCAAGCATTAAGGATACACTGGTCAATTCAAAAGTCACCTTGCACAGGAAGAGTGACAGAGGACAGCTGGGATGAGACATAAATTAAACACTGAATATTGGCTGTTTGTTGTCTCCAGGTCCTCCAAATTTCTTCAAACTAAAAATTTAGAATGGAACTAGTATGGCTTCTAAGAACCAGTCTATAGCTCAAGGGGTGAGGTTCTCTGGGAGTCACCACTTTTAGTCCTCTCCTAAATTTCTGGGGCTATAAATAACCGAGCTCAGAGGAGGAGTTTGATAGCAAAAGAGAACACAATAGCGAATCTAACAATGGATACAACAAGGAAACACTGAGAATCATGCTGCCACAACTGCATTTCCTAATGACACAATCTTCCAAATGATTTTGCAAACAATCAAGCATTAAATCTTTATTGAGCATTGATAGCATTTACAAGACTGGATCTCGGATTTCAGAGTGCAGAAAATGACCAGCTCAAAACCAAGCAGAACAAAATATATTTGGTTGGACAGAATACAGTCATGGGGTACAGGTTTTTGCCCTGAATGTGCTGATTTGCCTTGTTCCAGTTCATGTCTTTGACTCTTAACCCCAAACCAACCTTCTAATAGATGTGTGCTACAGGACAAAGGGGCCCAAGCAGGGTTTTTGGAAAATCAACAAACACTGGAATTTGGAAAAACAAGTAAAGGCTATGGCACATGTGTAGTTATTATCCCATCATACAGGCATCTTTTGGTTGAAAAGTAACAGTTCCAATGATGTGAGACCCAAAAATTACCTCTTTCAGCATTTCACAGATGGTGACTTCTGAGAATCAATGCATGGATGAATAAAGTCAATTTTATAATTAGAACATATAAAGAATTGTTCATGTTTTGTTTATTACATCTGTAACATTTTATTTTCAAATTAAACTTAAAAATCATGGCCATCCATTTAGAATGGTATCATAAATCTAAGTGAGAATACTTAGAACGCCATTGTTACACCATTGTTAAAGTCTAATTCCATAATGGCCATTTTATAAACAGGACGAGAGCCCTCAGGGTGTGTCACAAGGGGATACTGCCTTTTCTACACTGAAGTCACTTGGCAACAAACTCTTCTTAAAAGGCTTCTAAGGTGTGGTAATATCTATGACTCATGAATTGTCCTTTCATTGCTGTACCAATTACATGATTTCCATGATTAAATGAGCTATTAGATTCTTACTTCCTTTGTGTACTGCACGTAAATAGCATTACAGTAAACACTGTGCTTCATAAGGCAACTTAGTGGGATCCACTTGCCAGATATTACCCAAAAAAGATGGGGGGAAGAGAGTCTAGGATCACTGCATCAATGGTGCCATTTACATAAAGGGAGGGAAGAAAGGTGACTTTATCCAATATCCCAGGAACACATCTAGAGGCAACCTGTGAACTAGTAATTACGAACTCCACTATGCAGAGGGGCTGGCTTGGCCAGTGCTATGAAATGGAGGGAGCCCACAAAGGGGAGCCCCCGAGGGTGCTCTCAGGACTGAATGGAAGAGGGCGGTGAGGCTGGGGGAGGGCAGGAAGAGAAGGCAAGGGACCAGGTAGGCAAGAAGCTCACTCAGGATGACTACCGGGGAAACTAGCAGATGAACTCAGGTCATCAGTCACTGTTCCGAACCTCAATCCTCTCTTCTACAAAACAAGATCGGTGAACTACAAGGTCTGACGCCTCCCTCTGAATTTCACAAGCCCTTGTTTTTATGACTGGAATTGCATGGAATACGTGCCATGGCAAAGGGCACGGGTGTCAGGCGGGCCAGGATCCCATCCCTGCTCCACACAGGAGTGGGCAGGTCCCTCTGCCTCTCCAAGTCTCATGTCCTCTAGAGCCTGGAAGCAGAGAAGTATGGCAAACAGGCTGCCACCTCCTAGGAGAAGCCCAAGGGTAGAAACAGCTCAGCCAACTACCGCCATTTTTTTCCTAAATAAGAGCATCTGGAACACATTTAATGCTAAAATCTCCATAAGCAGCATACATTTCACCCAGTGCTCTCCAGCACTGGGTGTATGTACGTTTTCCTTGGGATAAAATGTTCTCTCTTCTCAAGTTTTTACATGGCCCACAACTTTAGAGTATATACTTAATCTTACACAATCCCATGGGCATTTAAAGAGACCAATTGAAACACCCGGGACACCAAAAGGAAGCTGGGTGAGCAGCACACACGCTGGAGAAACAGAGACTCTGTCACCACATCTTGGTTTTATCAAAACTCTCATGTTGAATGAAAGTTACTCCAGGACTATGAGGAAAGTGCAGGAAAATCAGCCCTTTCAAGTGAAAACAACACAGGAGGATACCCAGGGGTGAAGCAAAAGTGACCTTCAACAACACTGAGAAGTTTGGAAAACTGATGTTGAGTCATCTCCCTCCCCTTTCATTTCTGCCTCTGCCCTCCGTGCCCCACACTTCCCTGCCTCATCTCCCCTTCAGCACCTGAGCCACATCCCCCATACTGAACTAGCACCCCACATTTATACAATCCCTCCTTAAATTCTAGTCTCAGTCAGATATGGGGGAAGAAATTAAACTCACAATTTAACTCACACTAAATGTTAAAATCTGATAATGACTGAACTCTTCTTTTTAAAGGTATTTGCATTTTAGAAGATATCTGGGCAGAAAATGCTAATTCCAAAGTAATTGGCAAAATCTGAGATTTTCAGGTCAACTGGACAAAACAGTTTGAGGAATGAGACCATGGGTTTTTCAACTTTTCAAATGTGTCTGGATATCTGAGCCATAATTCAATAGGAAATTGTGGCAACCATTAACTCTGCTTTCCTCTCTCCATGTTTTCTGGTCAGTCTTGTTTGGGTAATGGAGGAGATGTGGTTGGGAAAATATTGTTATATCATGTCCATTATCATTTTTTTCTTGTATCTTTCCCATCAGTCTTGCCCTGGTTTGGTCAACTATCAGTACATCTTTGACATGCCAGAAAAATATATTGTATTTAAACTTATTTCCGGATTGAGCTATCCCTAAGTGGTCTAAAGTCATCATTTCAGGTTTTTATTCTTGTCAGTCTATTGCCTGATAAAAAGTGATTTTAAAAAAATCTGTACCTTCCACAAATCTGGATGAGTATTCTACTCTTCAGTTCCGACATGCTGTCTTTAGCTAGTTATCAAGTTAGTAGAATTCTCAACCTTAGCACTATTAACATTTGGGGTCAGAAAATTTTTTGCTGGGGATAATGGAGGTATCCTGTGCATTGTAGGATGGTTAACAGCATCCCTGGCCTCTACTTACTAGGTACTAGTAGCACCATTCCAAATATGAACTAAAAATGTCTTCAGACCTTCACAAATGTTAAGGGTGGGGGGCAGGAGCAAAATCACCACCCCTTTGAGAACCAGTGAGTTAAAATAAGATTATGAAAAACTCATAGGTGGGAAGAAAAAGTTAACAGCTGTTATTACAAGGGCGGTAGTGTGCTATGCAATTCAGAATTATCCTCACTCACTATCCCCTATATGGTTTTATTCTAAAGGAAAGAATATCAAAAGCTTCAAAGAAAAAAAAATGATTCAACAATTAATAAAGTGTCTTTTTAAACAAAAAGGCATAGGGGAACCCCAACATGAACCTAATCTGGAAGAGAGTTCTTCTATCTTCTAGTCATAGAATATCCTCCTTTATTATTACAGACAGTTTGTGCTACTAGAAAAGAACAAAAATATTTGGGACATCCATGCACCTGACCCTAATCAGGCATGCTGGCCCAGCAGAAAACTGCAAAACAAACTCCAAACACAAAGTTTAAAACTTAATTTGGGGGATGCCTGGGTAGCTCAGTCTGTTAAGTATCTGCCTTCAGCTCAGGTCATGATCTCAGGGTCCTGGGATCAGTCCCACATCAGGCTCCTTGCTCAGCGGGGAGCCTACTTCTCTCTCTGCCTGCTGCTCACCCTGCTTGTGCTTTCCCTCTCTCTCTCACTCTGACAAATAAATAAATAAAATCTTAAAAAAAAACAAAAATAAAACTTAATTTTGTGAAACCTATTCAAGTTACTAAAATAGAGAAATAGCACTAACCCATATATATTGGGTTACAAATACCTTTTCAGTTTTACTGGATAATGTACGTGGTTGATAAAATTTAAAAATTATGGCAGGCCTGAAAAAAATTAAAGAGCTGCATCTTTTGCTGGTTACTACTTTGGAATCAATAAAGACCCAAGTAATATAAAAGCACATTTCCCATTCATCAACCCAGGTTTGGTGGCAAAGCTTTGGCCTCTTCCCCTGTCACCTCACAGGTGTGAATGACATTCCATCAGCATCTTATTATGATAAAGAGGTAACTACTGGGGAGTGAAGCTCTGCACCTAGGCAGGTCTTTTCTCAGGCAAATAGAGGAGCAGAGTCTTCACCTGAAACCCAGGAAGGAAGGCCAGACACAGGGCTTTTAAAACGGATGTTTTGCCTGCACTTACAGGATGCCAGTTAAAATATACTCTGATTTTCTTTCTCGCACTTCAAATTCCACCAGTGTTGTTAATCAACCCATTTTATGCCCCTTTCCTCCTCTTTTCTACAGATCAGTTGGTCTCAAAGTGTGGTCTCCAGGTCAGCACCACCTGGGGAACTTGCTACAAATGCAAATCATCAGGCCCCACTCCAGACCTAAGGAATCAAACTCCGGGAGACAAGGTTCAGCAATGTGTTATAAACCCCCAGGTGATTCTAATGCACCCCTCAAGTCTGAGAACCAATGACTGTAGGCCAGCCTTACTTCTATAACGACAAATAGATTGTTTTTTACAGAACACAAAAGTGTACTAGTGAATTGAGTCTCCCGAGCACTGTATATAAATTCTCATTTGATCCTCAAACCTGATGCAAGGTAGACATTGCCCCCACTTTAAATTTGAGGAAACGGGCTCAAGGTCCCAAAGCTAACAACTGCAGGTGGACGATTAAAGCTTTTTCAGTTCTCGTCACTATTAAAACAAAAGTGTAAAAAAAAAAAAAAGTGTGTCGCACTTTATTAACAAAGTCCATATCTTTTGCTCTGAACGCTTTCGGCAATCAGGAAAAAAATAGGAATAGATGGGTGACAGCAGTGTGCCAGCTGGCTCGAATCCTACCAAATCGGAGTTTAAGGGCACAACTCTGGGAAGGTATTTTTCCAATAAAGAACACTTAATTCAACTTTGGTCCCTCTGCCTTTGTCCGCGGGACTGCGCGCCCCCAACACAGAAGGAACTGAAACTTCAGGGTGGGGACCCGGGCGGCATCTCGGCGAGCCCGCTCACCTCTCTGCCGCCGGGCATCCCCCAAGCAACAGGTTGCGCGAAGGGAGCCCGCCGGCCAGGCCCAGGCACCCTGCGGCTCTGGGCCCAGGGGACTGGTTTACCAGGGGAAACTGGCACACTCCGAAGCCCGGGGAAGTGTCTAACCCGACACCGCAGCTCGGCGGAGGAGGGGGCGAGTGGTGAACCCGAAACCGCCGAGGACTGCGCGGAAAGCAACCACATGTCCCACTGAGGTCAGAGTGAAGAGAAGGAAGAAGCTGGAATGGAGGGGCGGGGGAGAGAACCACAGGAGATGGAAATGGGATGGGGGAGGAAGAGCGGGCCAGCACTCACTGTGAGGATCGCTCTTCTCCCGGACCCCGTCCACTCGGCCATCGGGGTGGATGCGCAGGAAGAAGCCCCCGTTTTTGCAGTACAGCCGCTTGGGGTCCTTGAAGTGGCCGGGCGGGAAGGCGCCGCTGCCGCCGTCCTCCGGCAGGGCGGGCAGCGTGGTGATGCTCCCGGCTGCCATGGCCCCACCGGGGCTCTGCCGGGGTGCCCGCGCCCCTGGAGACCCGCGGGGAGCCGCCGCCCCCCGGCCCCGGCCCCCGACGCGGTCCGGGGCACGGCCACGGCCCCGGCCCCCCAGCCTCCCGCCCGGCAGCGCGCGGCCGCGCCCGCGGGTCCCCAGCCTCGAGCCGCTCGGCCGCTCCCCTCTCCGGCTGCCCTAGAGCGCGCTGCGCCGCGGGGCTCGGGAGCTGGGGTTTAGGGCTGGGTGTCTCCGCGGCCGCGGCTCTCTGGAGGGCCGCCTGCCGTAACTGCAGCGCCCGGGAACCGGCAGCAACCGCGAGTACCGCGTCCGCTAGTCTGGCACCCGCCGGGCCTCGGCGTCACATCTTCTACATCTCCACCCCCGAACACCCACCCCCACCCCCCGCACGCCCCCGGCCCTCCTCCCTTCCTGCGCGCCGCCCCCTACTCGCTCCGGGCTTTCTGGGGCCGGCCTCTGGGTCGGGAGCTTTCGCCTCAGCACGCAAGCGCGCGACATCAGTCCCGGGGGGAGCCCGAACGCAGCCGGGGGCGGGGAGGTGCGGAGGGCAGGCCGGGAGGCGACCGCGGAGGCCTCCGCAGCTCCAGGGGCTCGACCCGGGCTAAGCTCCCCAGAAGTCGCCCCAGCCCAACCCTGCGCCACCCAAGCCACATTCAGTCTTCCTCCACACAGCGGAGCTTTTGCTGTGCAACCAGCCTTGACTCAACTTTTAAACGTTTAAATGCAACTTTCTCCCCCATTCTTTTTCCTTGTCCGCGTTTCAAAGCGAAGAAACTCTTTCTACCCCCAAGAAGTAAAGGAATCGGAAATAAGGGAGGATTCTGTGTCACAATAAGTTCTGAACGCCCCTAATCACCAAAAGAAGAGGGGTACGCGTGGAGAACAAACCGTTAAACTTGAAGGCAGAGACCGAAATCATTGACTAACAAAAGGGAAGAATGAGGCCAGAGGAGGGGAGCAGACCAGACAGCTAAAAGAAATAAAGTTCTTCTTTTACTACCCTAGCTTGAATTAGACAACGTGGAAAGATGAAGATAGGCCTCAAATCTTATGTGATAGAAGTGCGTTAATGTCTTATTCCTAAACTGGCACTAGCCCTGATTAAATTGTTAGGCATTTTTTGAAGGAAGGGTAGTTTTTTGAAAACCCCAGACTACAAAGTTGAAGTTAATTTGGACATTGGTAATTTTCAGTACAATATAACAGGTATTACAGATGAGCAAAATATCCGTCCAGAAAATTTCTTAATCTTGACCGTCTCCTATATGTAAAGCATTTGGGTAAGTGCAGTGGGAGATGCTCAGTCAGGTAGGATCTTGTCTGCACAGTGCCGGGAAGTAAGATCCGCAGCATGAACAACACAAATGCCGGCAGAAGGTGCCAAGGCCATACAAGAATAAAATGAGGTGTTGGAAGATTTCAGACAAGAGGTAATTCAGTTTGGGGGGTAGAGTGGGGTTAAGGAAAGCTTCTAGAAAGATGTGAGAACACAGTAGTTCCTCTATTTAGGAACAATCTTGGTTTCAAAAGATCAGTGCATCAAAAGATGAAAGCAGGGGTGCCTGGGTGGCTCAGTAGGTTAAGCAGTTAAGCGTCTGCCTTTGGCTAAGGTCATTATCCGAGGGTCATGGGATCTAGCCCCACATTGGGCTCCCCCTACTCTCCGGGAGCCTGCTTCTCCTTCTCCCTCTGCCTGTCACTCCCCCTGCTTGTGCTCTCTCTCTGTCAAATAAATAAATAAAAACTTAAAAAAAAAGAAAGCATTTTTCATAATTCTCTGTGAGGGGTTTAACTCTAGATGCATTTCTAGGATGTTAAATAGAAGTATGAAGCGGGGCGCCTAGGTGGCTCAGGTTATGATCCCAAGGTCTCAGGATTGAGCCCACATCGGGCTCTCTGCTCAGCGTCGAGTCTGCTTCTCCCTCTCCCTCTGTAATCTCTCTCTATTTCATTCTCTCTCAAATAAGTAAACAAAATCTTAAAAAAAAAAAAGTGTGAAGCGAATGGAGCTTTAAAACCCGGAATATTCTTCCCTGGGCTGGTATATGTTCTCTGACCTCTCTCTCCAAAATGGACAGGTTTTATCTGCATTGAAAATCTGTTAAGACAAATAATCCCTTCCACGATGATCTCTGTAGGTATCCCAGGGAATGTTTAATGCTGCTGTAGGACTCATGAGGTTGCCACTTACTTTGACATAAATAGACTTGAATAAGCCTGGAATCTGTGTCAGAGAAAGCTGAGTATTCTAAGAGCAAAGGGATAAAATCTAAATAAAAAAAAAATTTTAACAGCAGTATCCAGAAATTTGGGGAAGAGCTACAGGCAGTTAAGTAATTTGTATGCTAATGGACCACGGATCTCGAGGAATGTACATGTACAAGTAATGACTTGTACAATTAACCCCTTGTTTCCTAGTTCCTTCCAAACCCAGAAGAGGCCATATTACAGGAAATGGTTAATCCAGCTCTGGGAATCTATGTCTCCAAGATAAATAGTGTTAATTCCAAGATGACGTCCTTAAGATAGTTGTCTCAAATTCCTATCCAGCCCCCTCCCAACACACACTTGTACACATGAAGAGACACACTATTCTTAGACGCAATCAGTTTGCTCTTACTGGAACCATGAGTAGTCAAATTACTTACATTCTCAATTTACCCAGCTATAAGGATGAATATAAAAATAAATGTAAGATGATGGGTACAAAACTCATTATTTTTAAAAACCACTAGGTTCCAGTGATAACTATTTAAAAACTACAAAGGAAAGAGGAATTTCCCTCACAATACCAAGATGAATTACTTTGAAATTAAGAATTGTTCAGAATCCAAATGATGAAAGCTGCAAAGATTTAATGAGAGATTTAAAACAAAACAAAACAAAACAAAACAAAAAAAACAAAAACCCTTCAAATGTTCCTGAATAGAAACCTGAATAGAAACATACAGTAAAATACCAATGTAAAATTCCTCTCACCATGTTTTAAAAATTTAAACCATACTAATTTAAATTTTAGCACAATTTTTAAAACTATACAACAGTATTATAAAATTCATTTGGAAATAAACATAATAGCAACTACTTTTTTTTTTCATTGTAGGGGAAAATGTGAATGACTTTTGAATGGATGAAATGAATACTAAATATCTTCCATGGAAAATTAGGTATCATCTAAGTATCTGATTCTATGGGGTCTCTATACTTTTAATCATCTTTGAGCAACTTTACAACTTTTGTAAATTGTAGATAACTGTCATGGACTGAATTGTGTCCTACTCTCCCCCAAATTCCTATGTTGAAGCTCTAACCTCCAATATGACTATATTTGGAGATAGGGCCTTCCTAATCCAACATGACTGATGTGTTTATACAAAGAGGAAAGACCATGTGAGGACAGCAAAAAGGCTGCTGTTTGCAAGACAAGGAAAGAGGCCTCACCAGAAACCAAACCTGCAGGGCCTTAATTTTGGACTTCCAGCCTCCAGAACTGTGAGAACATAAAATTTCCATTGTTTAAACCTTCCAAGTCTGTGGCATTATGTTAGGGCACCCTGAGCAGACTAATACAATAACCAATAACACTCAAATGAAGTACATCTAATGAAGGACATTGAGTTCCCTTCTGTGATGGTTAATTTCACATATGGACTTGGCTGGGCTAAGGTATGCCTACAGAGCTAGTAAAACATTGTTTTGGGGTATATCTGTGAGGGTGTTTCCAGAAGAGATTAACATTTGAATCAGTAGACCAAGTAAAGAAGATTCACTCTCACTAATGCTGTGGGCATCATCAATGCATTGAGGACTAAATAGAACAAAAAGATGAAGGAATGGTGAATTATTTCTCTTTTTCCTTGAGCTGGGACATCCATCTTCTCCTGCCCTCAAACGTTGAAATTCCCGGTTCTCAAGCCTTCAGCCTCAGAAGAAGTTAAACCACCAGATTTTCTACTCCTCCAGCTTGGAAATGGCAGACTATGAAACTTCTCAGTGTTCATGACTATGTAAGCCAGGTCCTATAAAAATCTCTGATATATATCTATCATCTCTCTCTACATATCTTTATATCTTTATCTTATATCTATATTAGCTATATGTCTTGTATCTATATATCTCTGGAGAACTCTGATGAATATACCCTCTTCTACCTATGGAATAAGCTAGTTCTGCATCTATCGTAAATTCACTTCAGCATTCCTTCTGCCTTGAGATGTGTGGCTCGTTGAATTCTCTTTCAAACCTGTTGTCACATCTTACCGGTTTCCTCATGAATTAATGAGATAATATCAACTCTATATTTTACAAGATATAATTGTTAATATTCACTTTCCTCTGCATGACAGTTACAGTTTTACCTTTTAAAAAGTTATCCTTTAAAATAATAAGAGTAATGTGGAGAAACTTGCCCTTTACAGATTTCCTTCACTATCCAAAAGTAGACCATTTCTGTGAAACCTTTTGTTAAGTCAAAATGATGTAAAGTGAAGAAGCAATTACCATTAATGTATGTGGAAAATTTTTTGAGTATTCCCAGACCAAAAAAATAACCTTGTAAAGCCTTTTCTGATACCCTAGGACACATCTTGCTAATACATGCACAAAATAAATGGAGATAAAGCGCAGATGTTCACAGAGCTCAAAGCTATGGGAGCTTGATGCTGACATATTGTGTACAGTTTCCAGGGAAGGAGCTTGGCGGGGCTACTCCCGTTGATAGGAGTGTGCACTGCTTCTATAATGACTTGCTACAAAACCAGTGCTGAGTGCAGTCTTTGACTCTCACTTTGTGTGTGTGTATGTGTGTGAGTGTGTGAAAGTGAAAATCATCTTCGGATTTCTTTCAGTTCCTAAAACAAGTACTAATATAAGTCTTTCACAAAAGTGAAGTGGCACAATGTGAAATTTCAAAAAGTGGGGAATACCTGTATAAACCTATTTTATATAAAACATTGTGAACTGATGCATGCAGTGATTGAAAGATCAATGCAAAGATTAAAATTTCAGATGTATCTAAAAGGATTATAAATGAAAACAATATATTTTTAAATGCTAGTGTCATGAGGTGATGGGGATTAAGGAGTGTACTTGTGAGGAGCACTGGGTGATATATGGAAGTGTTGAGTCACTGTTACCTGAAACAAATATAACACTGTATGTTAACTATACTGGAATTAAAATTGAAAAGAAAAACAAAAAAAAGTAACAAATAGAAACAACAGTAAAAATAAAATAAAATTTTAGAGTCACTAGCAATCAAAAATGCATGTCAAGTAATAAACCCCTCACAGAGAAAAGCCCAGGACCAGATGGCTTGATTGGTGAATTCTACCAAATGTTTAAGGAAGAATTAACACCATGTCTTCAGAAATTCTTCCAAAAACAAGAACAAAATAGAAGAGGAGGTAATACTTTCTAACTCATTCAAGAGGCTACTATTTTACCGACACCAAAATCAGACAAAGTCATCACAAGAATACAAAACTATAGACCAATATTCCTTATGAATACAGATGCAAAAATTCTCAATAAATTACTATCAAACAGAATCTAGTAACATAGAAAAAGGATTATATATCATGACCAAGTGGGATTTATTCCAGAAATGCAAATTTGGTTAAACATAGCAAAATCAGTCAAAGTAAAACACCATTTTAATAGGCGTTTAAAGGTTTGAAAGTTCAAAAAAACACTATCATCTCAATGGACATTTTAAAGGTATTTGACAAAATCTAACACCTTTCATGATAAAAACAAAACCACACACACAAAAACTGGGAATGGAAGAGAACTTCTTCAACTTGATAACGTCATTTATGAAAAACTCAAAGCTAACATAATATTTAAAATAGTAAAAAGAAAAAAAATGAAAACTTGCCTCCTACAATCAGAAACAAACAAAGGATGTCTACTCTAACCACTTGTACTTAACATTATAGTACAAATTCTAGCAAGGGCAATTCGGCAAGAAATAGAAATAAAAGGCATCTAGATCACAAAGGAAGAAGTAAAACCATATTTGCAGATGATATGATCTCATAGAAAACCCTAAAGAACTCACCCACATATACACAATGAGAGCCAATAAATGAGTTCAGCGAGGTTGCAGGGTAGAAAATCAATATACTAAAACCAGTTGTACTTCTTTATACTAGCAAAGAACAATCTAAAAATGAAATTAAGAAAACAATTTCATTTACGATGTCATCAAAAAAGAATAAACTATTTAGGAATTAATTTAACCAAAGAAGTTCAAGACATGTATACTGAAAACTAGAAAACATTGTTCGAAAGAAATTAAAGAAGATGTAAATAAATGTAAAGACATCTGTATTCATATACTGGAACACTTAATATTATCAAGATGATTGATCTATAGACTAAATGCATTCTCTGTCAAAATTTCCAACTTTTCTGTTTTGAGAAATTGATAAGCTGATCCTAAAATTAATATGGACACACAAGGGACCCAGAATAGCCCAAACAATCTTAAACAAGAAGAGCAGAGTTGAAAGCCTTGATTTCAAAATTTTCTACAAAACTACAATGTACAAGACGATATAATACTAGAATAAACACGGACATATAGATCAATGGAATAGAATTGACAGGAAACAAACTGACGTTTATGATCAACTGACTTTCGACAATAGTGTCAAGACCATTCAATGAGGAAAGAATAGTCTTTCCAACAAATAGTGCTGGAACACTGATATTCATGTGGAAAAAAAATGAATTTGGACCCCTTACCCTATATAAAAAAATTAACAAAGATCACAGACTTAAATGTAAGAGCTAAAACTATAAAACTCTTAGAAGAAAACATAGGTGTAAATCTGGGCCACCATGGGTTAGGCAATGATTTCTTACATATGACACTAAAGACACAAGCAGCAAAAGAAAATAGATAAATTGTACTTCATCCAAATTAAAAACTTCCGTGCACCACACTGTTGAGAAAATGCAAAAGAACCCAGAGAATAAGGGAAAATATTTGCACATCATATATATGATGAGAATCTAGTCTCCAAAATATATAAAGAACACTTAGAACTTGACAATAAAAAGATAACCCATTTTAAAAGTAAAAGTAGGGGCGCCTGGGTGGCTCAGTGGGTTAAAGCCTCTGCCTTCAGCTTAGGTCGTGATCTCAAGGTCCTGGGATCGAGCCCCACATCGGGCTCTCTGCTTAGCAGGGAGCCTGCTTCCCCCTCTCTCTCTGCCTGCCTCTCTGCCTACTTGTGATCCCTCTCTCTCTGTCAAATAAATAAATAAAATCTTAAAAAAAAAAGTAAAAGTAGGGAAATTATTTGAATAGACATTTCTCCAAAGAAGTATAAAAATAGCCAGGGGTCCCTGGGTGGCTCAGTAAGCATCTGCCTTCAGCTCAGGTCATGATCCCAGGGTCCTGGGATGGAGCCCCTCGTTGGCTCCCTCAGTCAGGAGTCTGCTTCCCCTTCTCCCTCTGACCCTCCCACCAGCTCATGCTCTTGCTCACTCTTCCTCTCTCTCTCAAATGAATACATAAGAAATCTTTGCAAAAATAGCCAAAAGTACATGAAAAGATGTTCAACACAATTAGTCATTGGGAAATGCAAATCAAAACCACAATGAGGTATTACTTCACACCCACTAAGATCATTATGATTTAAAAAAATAGAAAATAACAAGTGTTGTCAAGGGTGTGGAACAATTGGAACCTCTGTACATTCCTGGTAGGAACATAAAACTGATGTAGAAAATAGCCTGGTATGGTAGTTCCTCAAAAAATTAAACACAGAGTCACCATATGACCTAGCAATTCCATTCACACACACACACACACACACACACACACACATATATATGAAATGAAAACACATGGCCACACAAAAATCAGTCAATGAATGTTTATAGCAGCATCATTCATAATAGCCAAAAAGTAGAAACAACCCAAATGTTTATCTATCAACTGGTGAATGGGTAAACAAAATGTGGTATGTCCATACGATGGAATATTATTTGGCAATAAAAAGAAGTACTGATACAAGCTAAAACACAGATGAGCCTTAAAACATTATGCTACGTCAAAGAAGCCAGATGGAAAAGCCCACATACGGTAGTGTATACACAATGTCCAAACTAGGCAAATCCACAGAGACACAGAACAGATTAGCCATTGCGAGGGCCTAGAAGAAGAGTGAAATCAGGAGTGACTGCAGATAGGTATGGGTTTGTGGTTATTGTCTGAAGTGATGAAAAAGCTCTGGAATTAGATAGTTGTGATTGTTGCACAACTTTATGAATATAAAAATACACCGAATTGTACGCTTTAAAATGGTGAATGTTATGGTATATAAATTATATCTTAGAACAAAGACATGCATGCTAGAATAAAAATGACAATTTTCTCCCCTCAAGTTGAGAGAAAAAAAGAACTGGTATTAGTCAGTGTTGTCAAGAAAGAGGTGAACTGCTACTGCAGCACAGTTGGCATATAGTGTTACATTAGTTTCAGATGTACAACATAGTGAGTCAACAATTCTATACAAGTGCCTATATTCCCTATACCGTACTTTTCATCCGCATGACTTAATTATTTTATAACTGGAAGTTCGTACCTCTTAATCCCCTTCACCTGTTTCACCTGTACCCCCCACATCCTCCCTTCTGACAACACCAGTTTGTTCTCTATATTTATGATTCTGTTTCAGGTTTTTGTTTATTTGGGGTTTTTTTATATGCCACGTATGGGTGAAATCATATGGTATTTGTCTTTGTCTGGCTTATTTCACTTGGTATAATGCCCTCTAGGTTTATCTAAATTGTTGCAGATGGCAAGATCACATTCTTCTTTATGGCTAACATCCCATTTGTGTGTGTGTGTGTGTGTGTGTGTGTGTGCGCGCACGCGCATCCATGTGTACATATCACATCTTTATCCATTCATCTGTGAGTGGACACTTGGTTGCTACCACATCTTGGCTATTGTAAATAAAGCTACAATAAACATAGGGGAGCATATAAAAAAAAGAATGAGGTGAACAGGAGACTTCATGAACTGATGGATGGAGGATAAATTATTGTAGCATTTTGGAAAGACAGCTTAAAAGTATGTGCATCAAGTCCTTCAATTTTTGAATTAAATTTCATTTGAGCCAACAAGTTTTGGTGCAAAAAAATTTAGCCACTTTGGTTTCATTATAACATTGGTTATTAATAGAGAAAAAAATGAGAGGCCATCTAAATAAAAGTGAACAAATTAATTTGAATAAATCATGTTATATTCATACAAACTAATGTTCTCCATGTAGGCAAACACATATTGGGAGAAGATCTATTAAAATGTTACTACTGATTATTTTGGGTGGTCAAATTATTTTTATTTTATATAAATAACCTCTGGCTACTGACTATCGAATAAAACTTATTATCTAAAACTGTATGTTTATTTGTGTCCTTATTTATTATCAGTCCCTTTACTCCAATAGAACACAAGATCCCTTAAAGGAAGTATCTTTCTATCCTAAATATTGTGGTATCCTTGGGCCTTGTGGCACTAAGCAGGGACTGAACAAATATTTTTAAATGAATGCATGCATTAATTTCATTTTAAAAAGTTGTTTTTGAAAACCACTCCATCTACATTATGTATGGGTGTGGTCAGTGACTGTGGAACTCTAAATGTTAACTGTTTTTTAATGAAATCACACTAAACTTATTTCCTTATGAAATCCCACTAAAATGCAGAAATGACTGTCTTCTAAAACCTTGTACATCAAAAATAATTTTATCACTTCTCAAGTCATCATTATGACTATCAGCTGTGATAAAATAGAGTGGCTCACTCTATTTTATTTCCACGAGAGGTAATAAAAAGTTACTCTTTACCTTTTATGCCCAGGTAGCAGATCCTGATCTCACCAGAATAATGTTCTGTGCTTTATGTTGACTTTGTATTCTTGATTTTGAAAACCAAATAAACAAACAATAAACACCTAAGGGTTCCTGAAGTAGTCAAGGCTTAATTATGGTACATTTGGCAATTTTTATTCTTAAATATTGAATGATCACTCTAACTAAACAGTCAACGTAGTCGTTCACTGTTTTCAGGCATCTATGTGACTCTATTAATCAAGTAACCAGTCTCCTCTCATTAGACTCTTTAATGTCTGAAGACTCTTGCTTTCCCAGGTACAACCTCTAAGTTCAGAAAAATTAAAGCTTCGTGATGTCTTTTACTCTTAAACTACCTCTGGGGCTTTCCTGAGGGCCAATGGACAACCACAAAGACTTGTTCTTTTACTTTTTTAAGAGAGGGATGCTAGAAGGAATACATTTATTCCTATGGTCTATATTTTAATTAGCTCAACTCTAGAGTAAGAATTACATGGGAAGAGCTAGCAAATCAAAGGAGGGGCTCAGCTGTCCTTATATTAATTCCATTCAAAAAATTGTTATTAGTAATAAATATATTGCAAAGATGGCTCTTTACCTGAAGGCCCTATTACTCTTTATCTTCTGTGTAATCTGCTCAGATGCTAATTTCATTGTCCATTTCTTTATTTTGACATTTGTTTAAAGGGGCATCCTGACCCTTGAGTCAAGATACTTTTTCTTAATGTGTCAAAGCTAAGAGAAAAAAACCTGTTATCTTAGATGCTGGGCCTGAATTGGGCTGTGTGAGTTGGGAGACACCTGGGAATCCAAGATGGCCTGACTGGCCACTAGTCCCACACATGGGGGCCGACTGGAAGCAGCATTCAAATGTATGCATCAAGGGCGCAGGGTGGGAAACAGTTTCCTAAGATGTCCCGTCGGGCTATGGCACGGCCTATCCGACAGTCCTGAGGGCTTGATAACTGAGGGGATGATTGTGGGAACAAACTGTGCATGGAGGGGTCGCTGAGACTCAACGTTCTATCAGCCTGGGATGGCACCCTGGGGTTCCTGGGTATGGACAGGGCTCCTAGTTGGGACTTTAAAATGAAAACGATGACAAAAACCCTGTCGTCTTAAAGCAACCTTGAAAGAAGTGGGAACCTGAATTTACCTTTGGGACAAACTGTTCCTTGGTTTGGGGAAAGTACTATGAACAAAGCCTTCAATTATGTAGGTTTAGTGCAAGTACCCACCACCAGTGTTGCCCCTGCTCTAAACAAACTCAAAAGATAAATGACAAACAAAAGATAAATGACGAACTATGAAGTGTCCATGACATCAAAGTGAACCTTCTAAATACATAAAGAGGCCTTAAATATCACTGAGAAAAGACCCATGGGCAAAGGGATATGAACAAGTAGTTCATAGAAAAAGAAATAGAGACAAAATATATAGATAAGCACATAATATTTACATAGATAATCTTATAAAATATATAAATGAAATATCAAACATGTGAGTAAAAGAAATGCAAATTAAACCTAGAATGAAAGATATTGTTCCACTTCTCAGATGGACATAGAAAGTTTAATATATAGCATTAGAAAACAGGAGGAAACAGACACTCTGTCACTGCTGGTGGGAGATTAAACTGGCAAGAGCATTCAATATTTGAAATAAATGTGTCTTTTAATCCAGCAATTTCTTTTCTAGGAATTTAGCCTACCAACATATTCACACATGTGTCCAAAGATATGTGAATATATATGCTTCAGCTTTGCTTATGGTTGCAAAATTCTAGAATTAAGCAACAAGAAAGTTATCAAGGGCACCTGGGGGGCTTAGTTGATTAAGCATCCAACTCTTGATTTCAGCTCAGGTCTTAATCTCTTGTTGGGCTCCATGCTGGGACAGAAGAAAAAAAGTGGGGAGTGGGAAGGGAGGTATCAGTCAGGGCCTGTAAGAAATTATGGTAGAGTCCTTCATTTAATCAATATTTTTTTCAGAGCCTATCACTACCAGATGCAATTCTGTAATGAACTATTATCGTTTTTTTAAAAAAATGAAGTTGATCTTTAGGTATGGTGATGGAATAATTTCCAAGATATATTGAAAAAGTGGAAAACAAGTGAAAAATACAAGGTGTGCTGCCATGTGACTAGTGTGCTTCCATTTTCATGATGGAAAAACATACATGCACTCACAATATGTATGCTTTTATTGGCATAGAGTATTTCAGGAATACCTGTCTCTGAGGAGAACTGGGGACTAGAAACTGCAAAAGACTTCTCAATTGCCTTGTTTTTGTGCTCCTTGATTTTTTAGCCATATGCATGTACTACATGCATTATTTTCCCACTTAAATAACTTATTTTAGAATATATGTAGTAAGAAAAATACAAGAATTTGATGTGAAATTCCTTAAAAAAAACCCAAAAAGTAAATGGAGAGGGTCCAGAAAGTAACAATGCTATGTGTCAGTCATCTCTGACTATGTCCTGTGGGATTTCAGGGGACAGCTCTCTGATGACTTCCACACTCCCTATCTCCCTATAAGAACACATGGTTAGTAGAAACCAGTAGGGTAAATAATTGCAAAAAAAAAAAAAAAAAAGTTAAAATAACTGGGCTTTATTAGATGTTTAGTGATCAGATGATCAGAAGTTATAATTCCTCTAAACTTTGAACAGATCACATCTGAGACATTCACATCTTAAAGGGACACACTGATAAGACAGATGGTTTTCCAGATGAGGCAACTCTGATTACTATAATCCTGTATTGTAATCCTGCAAATTCCCATGCATCATCAGCTTCTTTAATCAAAGACTGAATTAGGGTGCATTACAGCAGGAAGTTACAAAAACACTTTTCCTGCAGTTCTCCAAATATAGTATCCACTTACAGACTCTTCCTTTGTTAGTCTTTCTGGATACAGAAGAATAGAATAGACCAAGAATAGGGTTCTTCCATCTCTTCAGTTATAAGATTTTCTCCTTCCTTGGAAATACTTCTATTTGCCCAGAAATCTTCCCAAACATTTAACTTTTATCTGACCACATATGGTCAAACAGCATTGCATACCACATTTAGAAGTATTATAAACTCCAACCTACCAAAACTGGCTGATTATAGCCAGTGTTTGTGTTCAGACGACAGGATTGAATATTTTTTTCTTTCATCAGTGAGGAAGCATCAACTTTGTCTGTAGTCCAACTTTACTATAATCTCAGCCAAAACTATGACTTTGTTTGTAACTCTTCAGCCAATGACCTCAAGCCTGACCTACGGCAGTCATCTCCTGGGATGAAAAAGGTCATTTAAACACCTCAGCCCCTAGTCATTAGGAGAATACAAAATCTTATCTCAAATTGGTATTCTTAAGGTTAAGGTCTTCTCACAAAAGAAATACAGAAAGAATGAGTAACGATTAAAAAAAAAAAAGCTGGAACAGGAGTTAACTAGGCTTGAAAACTTCAAATGTTTTCTCAATATTCCCTCTATGATAGAAAAATGCATTTCATAATAGGTGAAGGGGATTAAAAGTAAGTACACTTATCATGATGGAAAACTGAGTAATATATAGAGTTGCTGAATCACTATATTGTATATCTGAAACTAACATAACACTGTATTTATTATATTGGAATCAAAATAAAAAATGAAATAAATTTTTAAAAATGTATTTCATTAATTCAAATTCTCTAGAACATTATGCTTTCTGAAAAACTGATATTTTGGCCAGTAGTTTACTCATCAATGAAATTATGGTGAAAATTCATTTTAGAACCACTGCAATTCAAATAGACTGAGCTAAAGTTAATGTTTTCACTGTCCGTGCAAAAGGCTAAGCAAATCAGGAAAAACATTTTGACTATTACAAGGACAACTATTTTACAACTTTAGGATTCTGCACAGATACAAACAGCAAAAGAGTACTGGTTTTAAATTCTGTATCTCTCTACTTAGCATGTCTATTTTGAAAAATAATTTGAGGTAACTTGCCTATGAAAAGACAGAATTCAAAATTATAAAAATAAGCAGACGGAACTAACTGTACCAGGGCTGGACTTTACATCAACCAAACACTGAATTTAGCTCTAATCTTCCTGGCAGACAAGGTAATAACAAAAGCAAGACATACTCTAAAATCTGTGTTGTTTAACAAAAACTCACTGGAAAGTAGGCTTTCCTGGCATGAATTCTTTACTAACATGTTAAGCGGCTCCTTATCAAATAAGCAGCGAGTAACATAAGGGTTCAATGTAAGTGGACTGTAATTTTGCCAAAGATTAAGAAAATGTTCTTTGGAGTGCCTTAATAAAGCTGAATTCAACATTCAGTCATAACTCTGTAAAACCATTTCTGTAGAAGATTAAAAAATGTATTTCAGAAACATTGTATTCTGTTGATCTTATTTAAACTAGGACAGATTTTAGAAAATTTGGAAGGGTAGCTGATTAATATGTTCCTTAAGTCTTCTCTTGCAAATATTAGTTACCCTGAGTTCAAGTAAATGCTTATTATTTTTTTTTTTTACAAATGTAAGAATGTTCATGACAATAAGCACAAAGAAGAAAATATTGTTGCAGCAATAATTTGGTAACATTTTGCTGGGACATCCTTCTTAGGTAAGTGGATAAAGATAGAGATTCTATAGATAGTTTTGTTTTGTTTTGTTTTGGTTTTCAAAATTGGGCCATACTGAACACACTTCTATACCACTGTGATCCATTTGTCAGTATACTATGAACATTTTTATGTGTCATTAAGTATTTTCCTGTAAGTTTGCTCTTCATGCCATCACATTATTCCATTGCATGGATATACTATAATTTATTTAATCTACTGTGGACATTTAGGTAGTTCTCACTGTTTGAATTATATTTTATTGTATCATGCTGGTTACTTTTTAGGATTAATTCCTTGCTTTTACCTCTTTTGATTTTCCCTTCATAAGACTCATTGTACTCGTAATTATTTATGTAATTCACTGAGAGAATGTGATTTCCAGACCTTGATATAGAAAACACTTAACAGTACTTTTGATAGAATAATGTTTTAAGACTTTGGGTACATTTTATTCAGTTGGTTTCAAAAAGTTGTGTCAGTTTATACTTTTCCCAAAAGCATGGTGGGAATCTCTCTTTTTCTACATTCTCTTTATCTCAGGTATTGTCTTGAATAGAATTGTTGAACAACTTGACATTAAAAAAATAGCAGTTCACTATTGCTTTAATTTGGATTTCTAAAGTTATTATAGAAATTGAACACTTCTTTCATAAGTTTATTGAACATTTATTTGTTTTGTTTTGTTTTGTGATTCGCTGGTCTTAAGTGTGGCAAGTGCTAAGGCACAGTCATTTCAACATTATCTGAGAAGTACCTAACACACTCTCTGGTCTAAGTCACCAGATTCACAGGCAATAACTTTAGGCTATAAACATCTAGAATTTTAACTTTTAGTCTGAAAGGGAAAGAGTCTCATCTCTGCACAAAGATGGACCATAGAAGTCCTTGTGAGCTGGACATTTGGGGGAATAAAAAGGAAATCCCAGTCAGGTACATTTACTTTTTAAATGTTCTTTTCTGTTCATTGTGTTCCCCATATAATATGTATTTTTAAAGGAACAAAAGATAAAATATACACTGACCATTTTTCTGGTCAATTATCTAGTCTTAACTTTATTTCCTTCTTTTAATGTGTTTATTTCCCCTCAGAGTTCCCTGTTCATTTCTCTTCCCCATTTCCTGATCCACTTAGAATAAATTCCAGTGTGCAATCATATCTACATCACTGGTATTAAGTACTCTTAATGACATCAGTGTGTAGGCTGCAAAAAATATCTTAACTCTTGAGAGAGGTTAGTCATACAATTTGTGTGGCCCTGTCTTCACTTAAAGTCATCAAATTAAAAAAACCAAAACTACATCATTCCTATGAAGCAACATGATACAGATCTCTTTATTCTTTGTAGTTACTGAGGGGTATCAATTCTCTTGAGAATATATAATCTAATTCACACCTATAAATTACAGGTCATGGCTTCTGATGGGTGGTGTTGTCAATGCCTAGGGTCAGCTCATTCTGATGTTTCTAGAAGGTGTTCTTGTATAATGATAAAACATTCTAAAAGGGGCACCTGGGTAGAAAGTAGGTTAAAGCCTCTGCCTTTGGCTCAGGTCATGATCTCAGGGTCCTGGGATCGAGCCCCGTATCAGGCTCTCTGCTCAGCAGGGAGCCTGCTTCCCCCTTTCTCTCTGCCTGCCTCTCTGCCTACTTGTGATCTCTCTCTCTCTCTGTCAAATAAATAAATAAAATCTTAAAAAAAAAAAAGAATCCTATCATTTAAAAAAAAAAAATTCAAAGAGTAAATGTAAGCTGAGACCTCAAGACAACTGCTCACAGTCTATTTTCAACATCACAGTTTACACATAAAATAAAAAGGGAGTATAATAGCAACTTATCATACTGAAACTGAACTCTTTTCTTTAAGAATCATAGGAAAAAGAGAGGTGCCTGGGTGGCTCAGTCAGTTGAGCTTCTGACTCTTGATTTAGGCTCTACTTGTGATCTCAGGGTCATGGGATCGAGCCTTGCGTTGGGCTCCATACTCAGTCTGCTTTGGATTCTCTTCCTTTCCCTCTGCCCCTCCCATTGCTCTCTCTCTCTCTAAAATAAATAAATGAATCTTAAAAAAAAAAAAAGTCATAGAAAAAAGAAAGCCTGTGTGCAAAGCATTGCCATTATATAGTTGAGACAGGTGGTCTTGCCTGGGATATGTCAATAAGACCTGTTATTACCCAAAGCTCAAGTAGACCCTCAGTTCTCAGGAAATCTGACCATATGGTGTTGGTCCGTTAACTCTTTAAGTCTCTAAGACCATTTCACACTTCTTTTCTCTTGAACTTCCAACAACCCTTTTAGATGACATCTCGCTTGCTTCTTATTTTACTGAAGATAATGGAATCAATCGGAATAGAATTTCCTTACCTTCCCACCATCAAATAACCAACTACCTACATCTGCTCTCATATACTCTACCTGGACCCTGACCTGCCTTCTGCCAACTCCCATCTAAGCCTTGGGTCACATTTCCACTCCCTTGATGAAGGAATTTTCTCCAGCATCACTTTCCTCCTTTTTAGTAGATTATTCCCATCAGCATAAAAACATGTAGATCTTTTTCCTATCTTCGAAAAAGCCCCTCCCTTCTCTTGACCCCACACCACTACTTTTCAGATACTACCCATTTTCTGCTTTCCTCTACAGCAAAATTCCTAAAGAACTGTCTAATGGTTGCCTCTTGCACTTCCACCCATTTGTTTCTGTTTTAGACCTTTGATTTCATCTGTGGCTTAAGCAACTGTATGACAACAAAGGAATGAATACAAAAAAGACTTCACCCACATTCCAGTGCTCTCAGACATCAGATATTCTCGTTTGATTTGTGCTCCCTTCTTATTTTGCTCATTGGCCGATGTCCTTTTTTTTTTTTTTTTTTGCACTGTTGCAATCATAGTCTAGGAATACTTTTATTTTCTATTCTCTTTACCTACCATTATAATTTCCTATCTTGCTACATTATTTACAGAATTCATATTTTAAGAATTAAATGTCATCAGGTCGGTATGCAGATACTTCATTTCACTATCCACTATTTCAGGCCATTTAGATGGTGTTTCACCATTGTTACAAAGACTGCTGTGGTAAAGTACCTCATGTACGTAATTTACCAATAGTCCTTCTGTGAATTGTTTGTTCATGTATGTTGTAGAGGAGTCATTAAAATGCAGTATAACTTTCCTACGACATAGTGACTAGTATTCTATCAGCTATGGAAAAAGTACAAGACCCTGTATAATATCACATCCAGCTAGAGCTGGGATGGGAGGATGGTTGCCTCATCTTCCTAGTTACACCTCACCACTGTTCCTCATGGTTTTTTGACACATTCTCATTATCTTTGAACACTTCTTTATTTTCTGTTATATACATGAAAATGTTACAGGCTTACCTTGCACTTTTCTTGCCCCAGCCCTTGAATAAAGTACTTCTTCAAAGACCTCTGCTTTTTTGTTTGATTTTGTTTTATTATTATCATTATTATTTGTAGAGAATATTATTTAGAAACTGAGATCTGAACACTAGGTATGCTCAGTGTTATTGCAATGACACTGTTCTCAGGCCTTCTCTACTGAAATAGCTAGGAAATACATATATATATATATATATATATATATATATATATATATATATATCATTCTAATCTTACAACCACAGAGTTTATTTCAGTTTTATCCCTTTCCATATTTATAACTCCTTATTCTAGCAGTAAGAAACCTGACTCCCATTAACTCAATATATTTGTTTGTTGGATCAACCCCTCATGTAATTAATCTCTTCTCACCACCACTGCCCCAAGCGGGCAACCTCTTCACCTCATTCTGCCTCTAATATCCCATGTTGGATGGTTTTTCCCTTGTCTGGATGCTGTCCTTATCTCACTTGCGCTCCACTTGCCATACCACTGCTACTACCCTACTCCATGGGGATGTCTTTCTCATCCCTCTTGGGCTCCACCTCTTCGTGCTGGGCCACTAACACCACTTTCCAGTGTGAATGCTTACTTTTGCTCAACTCTACCTATTGGCTTGGAGACCAAATTATTTAGGCAAGAAAGAAGACAGGCAGGCAATTAGAAAAAAAGTATCTATCTATCTATCTATCTATCTATCTATCTATCTATCCTGATTCTCTCCCCCACTACATCCAATGCCTCTTCTTTTATTACTTCTTTAATTATTTTTTTCTTATTACCAAAACAAGATATACAAGTAACACAATGCTGACAAGTATTGGGTGGGGGGAACCTTTCCTCTACCCTTTTAGGTTTAGTTACTGGAAGCCTGCAAATTAAATTGACAGAAGACAGATTAACTGTGTTTCTTTACTGATGTTAATATTCTTATGTGGGGGCTCCACAGAAAAAAGATGAAAACCCAAAGAGTTAGTTAGACCTGGGTGTTTATGTATCGTTTTAACAAAGGGCAATAAATCGTGACGCAGTGAACAAACAAAAAAGGGGGGTTGGGCTCCTAATGGTGGTCAATTGTGTGAAGGTAATTAGGAAATTTATAGGAGTCAATACTTTTTTAGTAAGGGTTATTATTGTTTCTAGCTTTTCAACATTACATGAGCCAAGAATTTGCTTTAATAGGTAGATTTGGGTTAAAATCCTTCTTCCATCACTTACTAGTTGTACCACTTGAAAACAAATTCATCTGTGTCTCATTTTCCTTATCTATAAACTAAGAAAAATAATAGAATCCCATAGCTATTTTTAATTTTTTAATTTTAAATTTTTTTAAAGATTTTATTTATTTATTTGAGAGAGAAGGAGAGAGAGCACAAGCAGGGGAAGTGGCAGGTGGATGGGGAGGAAAAAGCAAACTCCTCGCTGAGCAGGGAGGCCGATGTATGGCTCAATTCCAGGACCCTGAGGTCATGACCTGAGCCTAAGGTAGATGCTTAAGCAACTGAGCCACCCAGCACCACTCATAACTATTTTTTAAAGGGGTAAATGAAATACTATATACAAAGGATGTAGTACCTATACATAGTATTTGCTTTAGTTAATTTTTCCTCACTTTCCTCAGCTGTTAAATGGGCATCCATCTCACCAGGTTTTTGTGAGGATTAAATGAGTTATTCCAGGTGAAATGCATATAATAAACATTTATATGTTTATTATATAGTAATTAAATGTTAACAATATGATTATCTACTACAAACCAATTCAGAGCTGACTGATAATTATCAATTAAAAAAATAAAAGACAAACTTGTGTTTATTGTAAACAGACAAAAATGCTTTAAAATTTTTGCAACTGTTTCTGTAGGGGCCAAGGGCAGCCAGTCCTAAAATGTGCTGGGGCTCCTGGGTGGCTGTCAGTTTAGCATATCATTCTTGATTTCAGCTCAGGTCATGATGTGTTAGCTCCAGCTCTGTGCTGGATATGGAATCTGCTTGGGATTCTCTCTCCCCTTCTCCCTCTGCCCTTCCCCCACCCCCATCACTCTCATGCTCTCGAAAGTAAAATAAATAAAAATAAAATAAAGTAAAATAAATAAAATAAAATAAAATAAAATATAAAATAAAATAAAATAAAATAAAATAAAATAAAATAAAATATGCCACTTTGGCATATTGATTATTTTGAAGTAAAAGTTACTTAAGAAACAGCCAGTACAGGGGGGAACACTTTGACTCCTTTTTGTCTCCAAAAAGTAGGAAATAAATATCCCACATGAAAGGTACTCTCCTTATACTAGGAGGTAAAGAGACATCCTTTTCACCAGAGATAGGGAATTTAGAGCTGAAAAGGCTATATAAACAAAACTTGTTACTTTTACTAATTTACTACCCCAACCCAAATTTTGTTTAGAATTCTGTAATAATTGGAGCTCCCAACGTATGTTTTTTTGGTCCTCTTAATTCCTCACTTACTGTTTCTTTGTCTAAAAAATATAAAAACTGCTTGCCTTAGTCTTTTAAAATTAGATCTCAATTTCATTTTTGGACCTCCATGAGCATGTAATTAAACTTTGATTTTTTTCTCCTGTAATCTATCTCAAGTCAGTTTAATTCTTAGACCAGCTAGAAGAATCCTGAAGGTAGATAAAATTTTTCCTCTGCCAAATTTCTTTGACCCAAATATCTGAAGCTAAGAAGAATTATGCGGCCAAGCTTTAGTTTACACTGGTGAACTTCGGGAATACACTGGATAGTTGTACTTTTTATTTAAAGTACTAAGCCCATTTTCAATCATGCCATTAATTTTGGTTTTTAAACCAAAATAACATCCCCTCTTCATCTGTGTTTCCTAAAATGAAGAACAGTAATATTTTCCTCTGACTGATTCCATATTACTCTTTTTATTTAGCGGTCACATATATTTTGAACTAAACTCTTATGTCTTTTAAATTCTTCTCTAGTAGCAGGCATTAGTAGGCCAAATATTCATTGCAGTCTATTTTAAGTACCTTGAACAACTTTAATGGTGTTTCTCTTCCTATTCTTTTCCATCTTGTTCTCTTCTCCAGAGTTCAGATTCTGCAAGTCTGGACATGCCCTCCTGAGGACAGCTCTGGTGGAGGCGAAATGATCTAGGGATTTCCCCTACTGAGCATGAAACTAAAACTTCTAAAAACTCTCATCTTGACTTTTTTCCACATTCATTTTCCATTTGCCTTTCTGACACACTTCCTCGTCTTTAACAATCTTCCATTCCTTCAAATGTCTCCAAGATGAGATGTGCATTTTTCTGGGCCTCTCATGGCTGTGGAAGGGTTGTGCCCTCTCTTCTGAAAACTTCCTTGTTTCCAGAGGGTCTATTAATTTGGTTCGAGGCATCCAGTGCCTCCAGGAGGATTAGAATTCTTAAAGCAGGAATGCAAAAACAAAGAAGCAATTACCATTCAGCTTTTGTGTTTCAAGAATGGATTGTGAAACCCATAGCTGGGACAATAGTTAAGAAAGGAAAAACAATCTGGGCTTTTTAAGAGAGAAAATATATATTTTTTTTTTTTAGTTGCAAAAGGCTGACTTTAAGTATTAATAAAAAGAATCCCCCAAATGAAGTTTAACAGAAACAATATCTTGTAGAAAAAGTAGATGAAGAATCACCCAGGCCACAACTTAGAAAAGCATTGCCCCAGCAGAGGAGAGGAAATGGCTTTCATATGGGTCAGAAAAGGGGCAAGTCCTACTTCCTGATGGGGTTGAACCCCCGGAGGGTAACTGAAAAGAATCTACTACCAAAAAGTTTTCAGAATGCCAAGACTGGGGAGCCTCATGTCCTAAGATGTAGTTCTCAGATGGCAGTAAGCTTGGTGCAGCCTCACACACCTTGTTCATCCAGCAAGGTACAGAGCACAGTCAGTGCTTTTCGAGGCCTGGGAGGAACGAAAGGGTTATGGGGAGGGCTCTCAGGGTCTATGCTGTAGGACTCTCAGGGCTAGGATGTAGGGCTATGCTGTAGGGCTCTCAGGACTAGGATGTAGATGTTCTACACTGGCTACATCTAGGAATCAGTTGAATTCTCAGTCATGTCTCAGCTGATGGCTACTTGAAAACCAAATGTAATAGTACGTCTGTGTGGCACAGCTGTCAGTAACTGCTGATAAATGGAGACTGCTACATGATAGAGTGGTAGAAGACCAAGTATGTAGAACATTGGCCTCATGCCTGGATACCTTAGAAGTCCCTTCTAGTAGACACTGTTGGTCTTATCAAATCCCCTTTATTTGACCAGTACACCACCCTCAGCTGTTGTGAGTGTTGGCTGATAATAGCTCACCTTTTGGAGCCACCCTTCTCCAGAGAAGTGTCCTCATCAGGGAACTGCCCAAAACTATCTGGGAGGCTATCTCTATCCCATCCCAACCAGGGAACCAATGACTGACTGACATGAGTGCAAAAACCTGTCTCCCTTGCCTCAGAGGCATCAACTTTGTGGTGCAATTCACACTCCAGAGACCGATGGCAAGCTGAAGTTAGATTTCAACAGCAGTCTCATTGTTCTTAGCTTCTTCCTGAGGTATCCTGCTTAACCTCGCTTACTTACAACTTTCTTCTGAGAGCACTCCCTCAATCAATCACTTACAGAAGAATCCCTGCTTTAGGTTCTGATTCTAGGGAATCTAAGACACTCCCTCAAACAGTTGTCACTTTGGGAGAATTGGGGGTGTGTGGAAACTCTTGAATGACTGATCAATTTTAAATTTGAAATAACTAAGAAACTTACTGAAATGATTGAATTTACTGGAGCCAACCTGATTATGTTTTGAGATATCAGGTGACACATGTAGGGGAGGAAAAACTTTTCTTCTATCCTCTTAGGTTTCATAGCTGGGGGTCCTGTGAATTAAATTTACAACAAACAGATTAACAAAAGATAAAACATACAAATATATTAATATTTAATTTTATGTGCATGGGAACATCCCAGAAAGAAGTGATATCCAAAGGAGTGGTAAGATTTGAGCATATATACCATGTTATTACGGGATGAGAAGGGGTAGAGGGGCATTTCTGGGAGAATAAATGACTTCTTAGAAGGGAAGGCAGAAGGCACTTATGGAAACACAGATGACTTTTTTTAGAAGATGAAAGGGCACTTAGGAGAACAGATGGGAGATGAGACAATTTGTGACAATGTTTGGGTATGTTGTCAAATTTTCAGTTTCTCTCTGAGAAGAGATTAGATTTGCTCCTGGGGAAATTTATGACAATTGAATTCTTTTGAGAGGTTCTGCTTTTAGGCAGATAACGGGGTTAAGGAACTCCAATGCCTCTAGCTCAAAGTAATTCTATTTTGTGGGGGGCGGCAAGTGAGCATGTGTGGGGGAGGGGCAGAGGGAGAGAGAAACTCTTAAGAAGGCTCTACACTTAGTGAGGAGCCTGATGCAGGGTTCAATCCCATGACCTTGAGATCATGACCTGAGCCAAAATCAAGATTCAGACGCTCAACTGACTGAGCCACCCAGACACCCTAACTCAAAGTAATTCTTATGTCAAATGTTTATAGCAGCAATGTCCACAATAGCCAAACTATGGAAAGAACTTAGATGTCCATCAACAGATGAATGGATAAAGAAAATGTGAGATAGATAGATAGATAGATAGATAGATGATAGATAGATAGATAGATGATGGAATACTATGCAGCCATCAAAAATGAAATCTCGCCAGTTGCAATGATGTGGGTGGAACTAGAGGGTATTATGTTAAGTGAAATAAGTCAGTCAGAGAAAGACAATTATCATATGATCTCTCTGATATGAGGAATTTGAGAGGCAGGGCGGGGGTTCGTGGGGGGAAGGGAGGGAAAATGAAACATGATCAGACCGGGGAGAGAGACAAACCATAAGAGACTCTTAATCTCAGGAAACAAACTGAGGGCTGCTGCGGGTTGGGGAGGGATGGGGTGCCTGGATGATGGAAATGGGGGAGGGTATGTGTTATGTGCTATGGTGAGTGCTGTGAATTGTGTAAGACTGGTGATTCACAGACCTGTACCCGTGGGGCAAATAATACATTACATGTTAATAAAAAAAAATTTTTTTTAAAGATAAAGACTAAATTTAGTTATAAAAAAATTTAAAATGTTACATTCCTTCACACTAGAGGTCATGCTATGAAGTATTGACTCTCTTACACCTAGAAGATACTAACTTTTCTTCCTCACCCGTCAGAGCTCTTCTTGTTCTTCATGGTCCAAATCAGCTGCCACTTCTTTACAGCATCCATTTTATTGGCATGTTTCTAGTGTCCAATCAAATACAAAGATCAGGAGAGTTGGCCAAAAAACAATACAAAACAAAACTGAGTGTATTCCTTTGCCGGGGAAGAAAGAGCCATGGCACTCAAGAAATGACTTGAACAGGAGTTTAGGATTAGAGGTAGGATAAAGCACAAAGGAGGAAATTCACCAATGAAGCCTGAATTCACATCTCTGGTTGGCTCCGAAGGCAGATTGTAGACTCTTCCCTCCAGCTGGACATCACATTGGCCCTATTATGGAAGGGAGGTCCAGTTCTCAGAGCTCCGACAGCTCCTGTAGTTTCCAGAGAGGTCCAGAGCTGAGTACATCGGGCTTTCTAGCATCCTCAGGGTTGCATGGTGACCAGACTGCTTTGGCCGAGGTTTTTCTTTAATGTAGTTAGCAGTGCTTGCCTTCTTCACCAGACTGGAAGCTTATCGAATGAGCCCCAAGTTCTCACACAATTTTGCACCCCCTGCAAAGCTATTACAGAGTCTGAGTAGGGTTTAAGCAAGCAGCATAACAACTGTTTAACTGTTTCTCGCATGACACAGCCTCAACAGTGGCTGCCGCGTAGCCCCAGAAGGTTGATGTGAAGTGGGATCTCTGTTCTCTCAGATCAGAGGAAGGCTCACTTATCTTTTCTCAATAGTTTATTAACCCTGAAGAAATTATTGGCATTATGCTGCCGAAAACACAGAGTCTGCCTGAGCAATACATTTCAATGGGGTGAAAAAGAAAATGGCAGCAATAAGATCTGGGAGGTGTGGAGTAAGCAAGGGCCCCAAGTACCACAGGGGAAGAACAGACAGCTCTCTGTCTCCCAGTCACTAGTTTGGCATCATTGGCTCTTGATCCATAGTAGGGCTGGAATCATCAGCTCTCATTGTCTATTGTGATGAACCAGAATTTTAGGAATTTTGGCAATGGCAATAGTGAGGAATAAATGGGTAATTGAAATCTCTTCACGAAATCTCTTTGGATACTGATGAACTGACATGGAGTACAAACCAGCCAGTAAGGTATAAGACAGCTTTTCAGATCACTGAGAAACATTTTAGCCCTTTGGGATAGAAATCTTTATCAAATGTATGGTATGCTTTTTGTCTTTTTCAAAGAAAGTATGCCAAACATATTTAGCTTGTTCTATAATTGCTCAAGAACACAATTAACGGGGCAGAGTGAACTCTAGATTGGCCTGCACTCTGCTCTTGTCTGCATGTGTGGTTCTGTTTGCTTGTGTGTTTGTTCGTCTACTTTTGAGCTTTCCCTTCACTCTTCTTCTGCTAGTCTGTCAAACACCCCTTTATAACTGTTCTCAGTGTACCTACTTGTAACAAATCTCTCTCTCTTTGGTTTTAAATGGACATGAGGTGATCATAATCATGAAAATCTAGAACAAGGATTGCCATTACAATGAGAGTTACTTGTCCTCATCGCTACCCTTCAATCACTCAAATCCTGGATGTGGTCTTCAGAATCATTCACCAAAGATGCTCTAAGTAGCTCCAACTAATTGATTAGAATTGGCATGGGAGCGGAAGCCTACCTGCCATGGGATGGTGGTAGCAGTCCAGTCCTGCAAGAAATAAATAGCACCTCAAACTTGGGTGATTTGATGAAAGTATAATATTCTATTTACAGTAGGGTTTACAGTACTACTCTATCTGAGTAGGGTTTAAAGAACGGGCACCCGCCATATCCTGGAGTTACTAACAATGGGAATGAATACAAATTTGAGGTCTGAAGGAGAGGGAGAAGTTAGATTTTAGAACCTAGATCTAACTGCTACCAGGAGCTATGGTCTGGGTGGGAGGCTGCAGCTAACTTACAAAGAGCCTGCTGGGAGAGAGATGTGAGAATAAGTCCTGACCTCCCTCATTCTCCTCATATACTCTAGTGTCCTTTCAGTTCTTCCCAATGGCTAAACCCAAGTAGGAGGCAAGACAGATTCCTTTGATGCAATCCATACTGATCTGCGTCCCAGAGCACAGAGCAGGAGGGAGAAGGGATGCAGGGGCACCAGAGAACTTCTGGCATAGAAAGGAACTGAGAAATGGAAGCAGAGCTGTTATCTGGGGTTCCCGGACAATGATTGCACACTGATGTGTCCTGTTGGTGCTAAGTTTGATGCAAGAACCAGGAAAGCCTGGTATTTATAAGCCTTTCATTAAATGTAATGACATATGGTGTTAGTGTAAGTTCTAGCATGGTAATTGAATACCAGGTATGAAAGGACAGGATTGTAGGGGCACCTGGGTGGCTCGGTCAGTTAAGCCTCTCCCTTCAGCTCAGGTCATGACCCTAGGGTCCTGGGCCAGCCCCGCACTGGGCTCCCTGCTCAGTAGGGAGTCTGCTTCTCCCTCTCCCTATGCCCCTTCCCCCAACTTGTGCTCTACTCCCCACCACAAATAAATAAAATCTTAAGGAAAAAAAAGACAGAATTATACCCAGAATGACGCTTCTAGGTAGAAAAACCCTACGTTGTATGGACAGTGTCAGTTTCATCCCCTTGCTCGTATCCCACCTCTCCTGTCCCAGGGATTCTGGACTCAGAGAAAGCCATGTCGAAATATACGACATCTGTTTTTGCTCTGTGGCCATCTTTAGCTCATTAAATGGGAATTTAATTTATTTGACCTTTTATTAAGTGTATATGTGGGTGTAGTTTCCTGTTGTCAGACTAGAGCTCAGGAGAAACATTTCTTCATCTCTGATCTAGACTAGAGTTAAGTTTAACTCTATTTTGCAAAAGAATCCATTTTCTTTTATGTAAAACCCATGAAGTTAATTGAATAACTATAACGCCATTGATTTTGGCTGTTCAGACTATTTTTGCTTCTTAGTTCTTCATTGTATTCCAGATAGTAGACGTTGCTAGGGAGCCAGGTTGGAGGTAGGCCCTTCTTCTCAGAGCTCTCCACATGTGATTTCTCCTTTTCTATTGGCTGTCTCCCCTGGGCCTACAGCAGACTTTAGGCTCCCCTATTATAAAATGCTTTTTTCCATCCCATTTCTCTCCTTTCCTTCACCACTGACCCTTTCAAAGACCCATCTACACCTGCAAGCCACTTCCTGACCCACTGCCCTCCCTCTTCCCTACACCACTATAAATTTGACTATTCCTTCCCACAGTTGGCTGAAAAATAGGTATCAGCGATTAGATTTTTTTGGCCCTCCTCAGGTGTAGGGTGATACACATCATCTTGCAGTGTTCTTGTCTTTGGATTTCCTCTCATCCTTTTCCTCTTCTGGTGGCTTCTTCTCTGCTTCCATTTTTACTGCCTATTCCTTTTCCTGTTCTCCAAATACAGCAGTATTTCCCAGGTTCCTTTCCCCAGCATCTCCACCAGGCATTCACACTCTTTCTTGCATTTTTAGTTCCCTTTCCATACTTTCTTCCTCAAAAGACATTCACTCCCTTCGCTTCAGTTACCACTGCTCTGAGTGTGAGTCCTAGTTTTACAAACTTAGTCTCTCCCTGGATGCACAGCCCTCTCATCCCCACAGACCTGGTAGATATATCCACCTCCATAAGCATCCAGCACAAACTAAACTAGTCCAAGGCACACTCATTATGTCTCCTTGCAGACAATTACTTCTTGATGATTTACTTTTTGGCATTCTGGCTCAATACATAGGATTTTTCTTTGTCTAGTGGCTCTCTAGAGGCTTGTTTTTTTGCCACCCCTGCTTCTTCAAGTACTGTCCCATCCTAGCTACATGGCCATGGTCTTCCGGGACTCTACTTTCTCTGGCCTCAGTGGATTGGTTCCAGGGTAGATCCACAGTGCGCTTCCAAAGAGCAATAGTACACAGTGGTAAATGCTCGACTCTGGAGTCAAATGCCAGAATTTCCATCACGGGGTTACTGTCCTCTAGCTAGGTTGCATGGACTTTTCTAATTATAAAGCCAGTATGGTAATAGTACCTACTTCATAGAACTTTTATGACCATTAAATGAGATAATACATGCAAATTGCTTGGCACAGTGTCTGGTATATGGGAAGCATCTAAAAGTATTACAGTTATACCCTGGGACGTTTGGATTAGAAAAGAAAGCAATGTCTGTCAGTTCCTCTCAGTGTCCTCTCAGACATAAACCTCAGGGGATATTAGTGCCACATTTGCCATGTGGAAAAAGCTCTTCGGGAGGGGGAAGATTGGTGTTAGCCTGCAGGGAAGACAGGAAATGAGAGACCTGGTGGCATTTGGCTCCTTGCCTCTACTTGGCTCTCATTGCTCCCACGGCTGGATTTTGTGAACTCTGCCTGAGCTGATTCAGTTTAACCTTCTGTTACCTGACTGTCACAAGAGTAACTAATACCTTTAGCTCCCAAGTTCTTCTGATTTCCATGCCCTAAAGATTCTGCTTCTGAAATATCTCTGGCTTTGTGTCTTCTTGTTCACTTCCACTGCATCCTTTGTTTTTCTGGGCAATGCAAGTACCTGCTCGTCAATCTCTGTAGCTACAGTCTAACCTATAGTCTCATTTAAAAACAGTTTTTTTTGAACTGCTACTTGAGCATGCCATGTTCTTCCTCCAGAACCTCCACGGAATCTGCACTGTGTTCTGAATAAAGGACCATTTTCTACCGGTGGTTTCACTTCCGTTCTCAGGCTTCTCCCCACCCTCCTGCCGCGCCAGCTACTCACCACTTTACATGCTGCAGTGAGACAATGACTGGTTCCTAATTCCTCTACATCGGGCTGTCTCTGTGCCGTTACTCATGCTGCTGCTTTTACATCAGTCCTCTCGGCTTTACTGCCATCATTTCTATAAAAATCTCACCATCCTGCAAAGCCCATGCTTTTACTTCAAGTAAGACTTCTGGTTTCCCCAAGCAAAATGAACTCCTTGAATTCCTATACTGTTGAGTTCTCATGTATGGTGCTTATTTGACTTCATTTTCTATTGTAATTGTATGTGTGCACAATTCATTTCTTCCACTGGACAGTAAGTTCTCAAAGGACCAGTGTCTTACTTAATCTGAGAGCCCCAAAGTGACTACTACTACATAGAGGGCATTCAAAACACATTTGTTGGAGATAAATGAATTGAGAAAAAAAATTCTCACACTTGCTTCTGCAGCACATACATTAAAATTGGAACATTAGGTTGTAGCTACACTTGTGGTGAGCACAGCATAACATACTAACTTGTTGAATCACCGCATTGTATGCCTGAAACTAATGTAACCTTGTGTGTCAACTATGCTCAGATAAAAAAAAAAAAAAAAGAAAAGAAAAAGTGTTCTCTGGTAGATTGGGCACAAAGTAGTTGAATATATGTATGTGTGAGCATGCACACATGTGTGCGTGTGTGTGTGTGTGTGTAAAGAAGGAAAGAGAGAGATGGAGAGAGACATATTTAAAGAACTGAAATAATTTCCACACCACGAACGAATTCAAGATGCATTCAATTTGGCCAGTGATGCCAATTTTGCCTTGTATTGCTATTTTTGTTTGTCACTATGACAAACTGATTTACATTTTTTACCTTAGTTCATTTTTACCTTAGTTCGTATTCTATTTAACTTTCTTCCAAGTTTCTATGTGTTTTATTTTTATGAAGTTATATTTATATAACTTAACATATAGTTATATAACTTATATAACTTAACTTATATATATTTATATAACATAATTTATATAACATAATTTTTTATATTTATATTAAAAATTATATTTTTATAATTTTATAATTCAATTTTTAACTTTAAAAAATAATCCAAAAGATACTTTTTATCTTATTACATATGGTTCTTAACAATGTAAGTAAATAAAGGCAAATTGTGCTTTAATCAAAATCAATAAAAAGCTTCAAATCAGATGTTTCGTTTTAGCCTAAATGATAGCATACTTAATGCAACAAGTAATAACTGGAAATGCAGGGGTTTTATGTAATATATGCAATACTTATTTTTTCAAAAAAATCCTTCCATTTCTCCTCTGTAGCATATTTCAGGATAAACTGATCTTTTACATGAGAACTTAAAAATGTAAGACAGCATTGCTTATTCTGGAAAAATTTTAATATTATTAAAAATAATTACCCACAGTGTGCTTGGGTGGCTCCGGTGGTTAAATGTCCTACTCTTGGTTTGGCTCAGGTCAAATCTGAGTTGTGAGATAGAGTCCCATGTCAGGCTCCACAGTGAGGTGGGGCCAGCTTGAGATTCTCTCTCTCTCCCTCTCCTCTGCCCCTTCCCTCCTGTGCATGTACTCTCTCAAGAAAAAAAAAATTGCCCATAAAAATAAAACGTTTTGCTAAAAATATATAGATAGTATAAATTTTTCATTTTTATTCAAACATTAATGGTAATTTTCAAGAGGAAAAACTTTTGCATAACAAGAGTATTAAGCAGATCAGCATGAGTTACTAACAGAAATTTTGACTATCAAAATATATAACATTCACCTGTGAAAATGTGTGCATATATTTTATTGAAGTGTGTCATTTGAAAGTTTTTACCACATTTCCTCCTTAAGTACCTCCCTCTTTAATGCCCACCCAAGACAGGGGGTCAAGTAAAAAGCAAGAAACCAGAAAGTAAGTAGAATCATTTGGAAGATGAGCTCTGTAATTATCACAATTTTGATTTTAGGTATACTCATTCCAGATGGACTAGAGAACCAGCAAGCAATAAAGGAAAAGTAGTTTAAAAAAATCTGAGCCATTACATAATGTCTACACTTGGGGGAACAAAACTTTTCTCCTGCTCTCTTAAGGTCTCCAGCTGGGCCTGACAAGTAAGTTGAAATAAAACAGATTAAGAGAAGAAAAGCATACAAATTTTATTTTTCATGTACATAGGAGACTTCACAAGAAAATGAAGACCCAAGGAAGTGGCTAGACCTAACTGTTTATATACTAGGTTGAACAAAGAGAGACGACTGTGGAAAAGTAACTAAAACCTATGGAGAGACTAAAGGAAGGTTAGAGTTATTTTTAACAAGGTTCATTTGTACAGATTTCTCTTAGCCTCCACTCCCCATGTCTGGTGATAAGAATGTTCCTTTCCTCCTGGTCCTGGGAGGGCACCTTTCCTGGGGGAGTTTTATCTCCTGTTTTCAGGAAAGAATGGGGGAAATCAGAGTGCTCTTCTTGCATGTGCTGCTTTTCGAGTGTCTTTAGCTAGAAATAATCCTATGCCCAAATGGCATATTTTGGCAAGACACATTCCACCATTCTTCAGGTCAATGTGGATTCTAAGGTAAGTTTATTCTGATGGGTTTTTAAAAATGAAGAGAGCAAAATGACCAAGCTGTAGGAAAAAAGGACCTTCAGAAGAAGGGATATGGTAAAGAACGTAGAATATTTTAAAAAAAGATTTTATTTATTTATTTATTTGAGAGACAGAGAGACTGAGAGAGAACATGAGCAGGGCAGAGGGAGAGGGAGAAGCAGACTCCCTGCTGAGCAGAGTCCAATGCTGGGCTCAATCCTAGGACCCTCAGATCATGACCTGAGCTGAAGGCAGACACTTAACCGACTGAAACACGCAGGTGCCCCTGTAGAACATTCTTTTATTGGCATTGGTTCTTCCGTGTTTATGTCCTCCAGATGAGCAAAAACTGAGTGAAGACAAACCAAGGGCTAGTAACTAACAGCGAAGCAGGTCTGTTTTCTGCACATGTCTCTGTTCTGGTTAGTATACTCTGACCTGAGAACTCCTCATAATTATCCATCCTAGAGACATGAACTATACTAACTCCCAAATTCTATTTTTTCTTTGTAATGCATTGATTTCTAAAGAAGGGGTTTACTTATTTCTTTTGTATTTTTACTTAGGCTGATTATAAAAAATTAGGTTATGATATAATAATAAACACTAATCATTAGGGGAAGCAGCATGAGAATAAGTCAGAAGCCCCATCTCATATGAATTTTTTTTTTTTTTTTTTTTGTAAACCAGAAAACAAATTAATAAGCAGGGGCTCCTGGGTGGCTCAGTTGGTAAAGCATCTGCCCTCAGCTCAGGTCATGATTCCACGGTCCTGGGATCAAGTCCTGAGTCAGGCTACCTGCTAAGCAGGAAGCCTGCTTCTCCTTCTCCTCCTGCTTGTGCTCTCTCTCTCTCTCTCCCTGTGTCAAATAAATAAAATCTTTAAAAAATTAATAAGCACGTAGGTAACTGGAAGTGGGCTACATTTCAGGTTTTAGTTTTTCACTTTTGCATGTTTAATATACAAAATATATGGTCTGAACAGAACCCCGTAGGAATGGGAGACAGGCCAAACACAGACCATACTCCCTGTGTCTGTAGGCATCTGACAATTTTTTCTTGTTTTCTCTATCTTCTTTTGTACACATTTGGTTTCTCAAAGGAGATCTTTGTTTATAAAGACCAAGAAAAGAAATAATTTATCACAACCATTGATTTCTTTCCCCTAAATACCTTTGGAACAATTTGAATTATCCTGAAGAAATAAGATGGGATTTCTGAGGGAGGCATACCATGGCGTGAAATTTTACTTCCATGGCAATTTTAATGACAACAACAAAAGCAGCTGGTTAATCACTGAAAACTAAGGAGAAAAACTAATTATTTCGAAAATGAGATCTTTACTGACCCAAACGAATGGAAAGATATTCCATGCTCATGGATTAGAAGAAAAAATACTGTTAAAATGTTAACAAATATTGTTGAAATATACTACCCAAAACAATCTACAGATTCAATGCAATCCCTATGAAAATACCAACAGCATTTTTCACAGAGCTAGAACAATCCTAAAATTTGTATAGAACCACGAAAGACCCCAAATAGCCAAAGCAATATTGAAAAAGAAAAAGAAAACTGGAAGTATCACAATTCCAGGCTTTAAGTTATACTACAAAGCTATAGTATTTGGGTGCCTGGGTGGCTCAGTTGGTTAAGTGTCATGATCAGGTCATGATCTCAGGGGCCTAGGAGAGAGTCCCACGTGGGGCTCCCTGCTCAGTGAGGAGCCTGCTTCTCCTTCTCCCTCTGCCTACCACTCCTCCTGCTTGTGTTCTCTCTCTCTGTCAAATAAGTAAATAAAAATCTTTAAAAAACAAAACCCCCCAAAAAACCAAAGCTATAGTATTCAAAACAGTATGGTACTGCATAAAAATAGACACATAGATCAATGGAACAGAATAGAAAACCCAGAAATGAACCCACAATTATATGGTCAATTAATCTTCAACAAAGCAGAAAAGAATATCCAATGGGAAAAAGACAGTCTCTTCAATAAATGCTGTTGGGAAAACTGGAGAGCTATGTGCAAAAGAATGAAACTGGACCACTTTCTTACACCATACACAAAAATAAACTCAAAAGAGATTAAGGACCTAAATGTGAGACCTGAAACCATAAAGATCCCAGAAGAGAGCATAGGCAGTTTTCTCTGACATCGACCATAGCAACTAACTTTCTTTCTTTCTTTCTTCTTTCTTTCTTTCTTTCTTTCTCTCTTTCTCTCTTTCTCTCTTTCTCTTTCTCTCTTTCTCTCTCTCTCTCTCTCTCTCT
>CM052899.1:86687221-86694721 GCA_028534135.1 Potos flavus
CTTTTCTTTCTTTCTTTCTTTCTTTCTTTCTTTCTTTCTTTCCTTCTTTCTTTCTTTCTTTCCTTCTTTCCTTCCTTCCTTTCTTTCCTTCTTTCTTTCTTTCTTTCCTTCCTTCCTTTCTTTCTTTCTCTCTCTCTCTCTTTCTTTCTTTCTTTTCTTTCTTTCTCTCTTTCTCTCTTTCTTTCTTTCTTTCTCTCTTTCTTTCTCTTTCTCTCTTTCTCCCTCTCTTTCTTTCTTTCTTCTTTCTTTTCTTCCTTCCTTCTTTCCTTCCTTCCTTTCTTCCTTCTTTCTTTCCTTCCTTCCTTTTCTTTCTTTCTCTTTCTTTCTTTCTTTCTTTCTTTTCTTTCTTTCTTTCTTTCTTTCTTTCTTTCTTTCTTTCCTTCCTTTCTTCCTTCCTTCCTTTCTTTTCCTTCCTTCCTTCTTTTCTTCCTTTCTTCCTTCCTTTTTCTTTCTTTCTCTTTCTTTCTCCCTTTCTTTTTCTTCTTCTTCTTCTTCTTACTCTTCTTACTCTTCTTCTTTTTCTTCTTCTTACTCTTCTTCTTCTTCTTCAAGATTTTGTTTATTTATTTGACAGAGAGAGAAAAAAAGAGAGCACAAGCAGGGGGAGCAGCAGAGGGAGAGGGAAGAATAGGCTCCCTGCTGAGTAGGAAGCCTGACACGGGGCTCAATCCCAGGACCTTGGGATCACGACCTGAACCCAAGGCAGATGCTTAACCAACTGAGCTGCTCAGGCACCCTGCAACTTCTTTCTTGATATGTCTCCTGAGGCAAGGGACACAAACATAAAAATAAACTATTGGGACCATATCAGAATAGCTTCTGTACAGCAAGTGATTCATCAACAAAACTAAAAGACAACCTACTTAATAGAAGGTATTTGCTAATGACATATTGTATAAAGGGTTAGTATCCAAAATATATAAAGAACTTATATGAACCAACTCCAAAAAATCCACAAATAACCCAATTAAAGATGGACAGAAGACATGAACAGACATTTCTCCAAAGACATACAGATGGCAAACAGACACATGAAAAGATGCTCAATATCACTCATCATCAGGGAAATGTAAATCAAAACTACAATGAGATATCACCTCACACCTGTCAGAATGGCTAAAATCAAGAAGACAAGAAACAACAAGTGTTGGCAAGGATGTGGAGAAAAAGGAACCCTCTTGCACTGTTGGTGGGAAAAAATTAAAAATTAACTGACCTGTGATCTAGTAATTGCACTTCTGGGTATTTACCCAAAGAACACAAAAACACTAATTCGAAGGGACATATGCTGTATGTTTGGTGCAGCATTATTTACAATAGCCAAATGACGGAAGCTGCCCAAGTGTCCCCTGATAGATAAATGGATAAAGAAGATGTAGTGTGTGTGTGTGTGTGTGTGTGTGTGTGTGTGTGTGTGTGTGTGATATTTCACTTATATTCACTTATATGTGGGACTTTAAGAAACAAACCAAATGAACAAAGAAAAAAGAGATTTTTTGAGACTCTTAACTATAGAAAACAAACTGATGGTTACCAGAGGGGAGATGAGTGGGAGGATGAGTCAAATAGGTGAAGGGGATCAAGAGTACATTTAGGATCACTGAGTAATATATGGAATTGTTGAATTGCTATATTGTAAAGCTGAAACTAACACAACATTGTACATTAAATTCACTAGAATTGAAATAAATTTTAAAAAGAAAATTAAAAAAAAGAAAATGAGATCTTTAGATCATGTTTTCTGATCTTTTAAAATATACCAGCCTTAATTGGAAGTAAAAATTTGCAGTGTAGAGTACTTTTGTTAGTTTTACAGAAAGGCAAAACCAAAGGTTTAAACATTTTCAACCTAACTGAATAACACTATAATTCCAATATAATAGTTTTGATTTTTGATTATTCAAAACATAATGATGGGATAAAAGAGATAAATAAAAACAAAAGGATAAAATGTACATATCACAAAGTGATTTGGTATGATGCTTATATTTGTAGGATTCTTTTTATATTTAAAAGCACTTTCATATAAGTGTCTTTCTGATCTTTACAACAATCCTATCACTGGAAAGAGTTTCAGACACAGAGCCCAGAAGAATAACCTGTTTATCCTTGTACTTGAGCAACAAGAAACAAAATTAGCTGGAAAACAGTATATTTAATAAAATGCTCATTTAGTGACAGGTTTTGTTGTCATTTTGTTTTGTCTTTCACTTGGGAAAACGTATACTACAAAACTTAAGCTGGAATGGAACAGGTTGGCTAAGGGACTGGTAATGGAAGACTTCGTTTGCTCTAAAAGCAGGAGCTGGCATTGGTATATGTTCCGATAGTAGCCTCATAAAAATGCTGCTTGTTTTCCAACATATAAAACTGCTTTTAAATCCCATGTTCTCTTAAGCTGTTTATATTATAACTTCATCAAAGTCAAGAACTTTCCAAGTTTGAAAATAATCTATTTTTTTAAACTTTACTTCCCTTTTTTTTCTCTAAACACTTTGAGGAGTGTCTTACAATATTTGCTATAGATTGGAGAAAAGAAAAAAAATGCAGACTTCTCCTTTTTAAAAAATTGATAATGAGTACTGAACACTAATTTTCTTTCAATTCCCTGTGCATAGATAAAGCAGTCTTAATGAAATTGGAAATTATCATATAGTAATTCTTGGAGAGAGTATATGAGATTAATGTGCCCTTTAGAGAAGAAAAAAAAAAAAACCCAAACACTGAAATTCCAAGTATTGTTACTGCTATCAAGAAATCACAAAATGTCTCTGCTCCACAATCAGAAATACCATAGAAAGAAGGAGCAGTCAACACCTGCTTGAAGTTAGCAAGAAAAAAATGATGACAGTTTGTTGTTGGTGACTTTCTTGCATATTTATTTTCAAAAAATGGTAGGAAAAAAGAACAGAGAATTGAAGTTGAAGCTATAAGGAAAGAGACACTGAATAGTCTTGATAGACAATTTGACAGCATAATATCTTGTCAATTAAGAAATTCAGAATCCCTCCAGTCAGAATGGCTAAAATTAACAACTCAGAAAACAACAGATGTTGGTGAGGATGCGGAGAAAGGGGAACCCTCTTACACTGTTGGTGGGAATGCAAACTGGTGCAACCACTCTGGAAAACAGTTTGGAGGTCTCTCAAAAAATTAAAAATAGAGCTACCCTATGACCCAGCAAGTGGACTACTAGGTATTTATCCAAAGGATACAAACATAATGATTCGAAGGGGCACATGCACCCCAATGCACCCTATAGCACCCTATGGAAGCAATGTCCACAATAGCTAAACTATGGAAAGAGCCCAGATGTGTATCAACAGATGAATGGATAAAGAAGATGCGGTGTGTGTATATATATATATATATATACACACACGCACACACACAAACACAATAGAATACTACTCTACTACAATAGACTACTACAACTTCAAAAAGAACAAAATCTTGTCATTTGCAATGATGTGGATGAACTAGGGGGTATTATGCTAAGTGAAATAAGTCAGAGAAAGACAAACACTATAGGATTTCACTCATATGTGGAATTTAAGAAACAAAACTGATGAATATAGGGGAAGGGAAGGAAAAATAAAATAAGATGGAAACAGGAAGGAGGCAAGCCATAAGAGACTCTTAACTATAGGAAACAGGGTTGCTGGAGAAGAGGTGGGGGGGGGAAGGGTAACTGGGTAATGGGCATTAAGAAGGGCACTTGATGGAATGAGCTCTGGGTGTTGTATGCAACTGATGAATCTCTAAATTCTATCTCTGAAGCTAGCAATAGACTATATGTTAACTAAATTGAATTTAAATAAAAAATAAAAAAAGAAGAAATTCAGCATGCCAGCATTATATTTTGGGTGAAATCTTTTTAATGAAGTGCTAAACACTGCCACTTCTTTCCCAGTAGACACCACATTTGGATCTGTCTGTCATCAGGTTGGATTTCTTCTCTTGTGTACATGAATGCACCAGAATGTTTTACTCTGAGTCAGACATTAGAGCAAGCCATCCAGCACATTTGTATAGAAACTTGTGGTGAGTACATTGTTTAGATATAGTCTATCCCCCCCCCCCAGTTACTTAATTAGAGTCTTAAAGTATTATGCAAATCTATAAACAGGAAATCCTATGTGTAATGCCTTCTTTTAGCCTGTCTTCTTGTAATAGTATATTTCAAAAGTAATTCCTGTTAATCGGATGGCTAAATAAAAGCCAGATTCCAGAATTGAAAACATGAAACAAAAAATTAACTCATTAGGTTGAAATACTAAAGAAACTAGGCCAGCTAGAGCTGGTTTCCTGTCCCATGGCCTTTTGTAATTTCTGATCTTTAGGCAATACACAGAGGCAAACATGCATATAAAGAATCTACTGGAAAAAGTAAAAGAAAAACCTTTCTCTTTTATACCTACATTATGTAGAAGACCCATAACATTACTTGCACTAAATTAAAAGCAGTGGAATCTTACATTGTTCCAACACGTCTGGGCATGTTTGGTGATTGGATTTGTTCCAGACCAAGCTCCCCGTGGGCTCCTGATAATCGAATGGTGGGAGAAGGTGGGTGGGGGTTGTCAATAAAACTGTAGACACACTTTAAATTCAAGGTGGGATCCCCATTCCACACAGATACATAGAAGCTCTTATTATGCCTACATTTATTACAGCTACATTTTGTCATATCTATATTTTCAGTGTATGCCCACATCTAGTAGCTATTGTATCTAACTGAATAACTTGAATTTGTTAATTCTACCACCATCATAACTCTTAAGGTGATCTAAGCTCTTGACAGAGATCTAGGCTCTTGAGAGGGAAAGATGCTCTTAAGATTTTTTATAACTGCTTATTCTTAATAATTTTAAATGTTGTATAAAGCCTTAATGTCTTACTAAGTGGTAACCCACTGTCATGAAAAGAGTAAATGTCACTAGCCTAGAAGCCTTAAGATACGAGGAATATTGCTATTCAAACAATGCTCTAGTGAAAAGCTTGTTTCAAACAGACCTCAATTATCTTTGTCCCTCATCATTAACATGGTAAATATCTAGTGTGTGTGTATATAATAGTACACACTATTATAAATGTATTGTTAAATAATAGTATACTATACTATTATAGAAATTATATTAAAGTATTATAAGAATTGCATTATAGTATAGGAATTGCAAGCAGGGAAAGGTTATTTATAGCCTTGCTTTGGGTCTGAAATATCTCTGAAATTTTGGGGGCTTGGAAATGCTGCACTTGCTATCATAAGGTCGAGCTTCATAAATTTGCTATGTTGCTTGCTATAGACTGAATGTTTGTGTCTCCCCACAATTCATAAGAGAAATCCTAATCCCCAATGTGATGGCAATAGGAGTTGAGGCCTTCAGGATGTGGTTAGGTCTATGAGGGTGAGGTCCCCAACAATAGCATTAATGCCCTTTGAAGAGAGGCCCCAGAGACATGCCTTGACATTTTTGCTGGGTGAGGACACAGTGAGAAGATGGTAGTCTTCGAACCAGGAAGCAAGCTCTCACCAGACACTGAATCTGCTGGCTCCTTGATCTTGGCCTTCCCAGCCTCCAGAACTGTGAGAAACAAATTTCTGTCGTTTACATGCCACCCAGTTTATAGTATTCCATTATAGTAGCCTGAACTAAGATATGCTGGTATTGTTTAACTGAAAGAGGAAAATATAGAACAGATTCCAGAATTGAATCCTCGCCAAGGATTCAATTCATGGTCCTCGCTGAGAGGACTATGATGTCCAGGCAAAAGTTTTCATGCTGACATGACAGTTAGAAGAGCAACAAGGTTCAACTATACACATAAATGTAGGAGCCAGAACCCAATGGTTTAGGTGTCTGACAGCAGGTTGGAGAAATAAGGAATCCTGAGCATACTCTGTTTTAAGAGAGTGGCACAGTGAGTGAAACTGGTATTAATTACCTAAGGTCAGAGAGCTTGATTAACTAGTTAACCAGTGAGCATCAGAGTGAAGCCCAAACACTGCACTTGGAGGAAGTAGTATTATAGGCTCTATACATTTCTTACAAAAACATGGTTTCTTACAAAACTTCAGTTAATAAGAGTTAGGGTGAATGGTTTCAGACATTTGCTTAGCGTCTTATACACCTTCTTTAATTTATAGCTACCTTTTTGTAAATTACAAAAGCACTATTTTATTATAAAAATCCAAATGATTCAGACATGTTAATATAGAAAATAAAAATAAAAATTCCCAATAGTCTCTTTCTCCAGATATTAACCAACTGCTCCTTATCTTCCCATGAGAGCGCAGATCGGGGAGCCAAACTACTTGGGTGCAAATTTTAGCTCTGTCACTCACCAGCTGTGTGACTGTGGGACAAGGACCTCTCAGTATCTTGGAGCCCCATCTGTGCAGGGATGGGATGCCATCCCTCATAGAGTTGTGAGGATTAACAACAGCATACACAGAGCACTTAGAATAGTGCCTGGTACATAGTGTGGTTTTGTTGATGATGATGATGATTATACAATTACATATAAGTAGATATTTACACATAAAAATACAAAGTAATTTATATTTATAGCTTCATCTTTATAAAATTAGAATCATAGTGTACATACTTTGGTGATACTGATCATAGGTTGAAATTTTGTGATGTGGCCTCCATATCTATTTGGACAATTTTCTCGACTTTTTTCTCTGCATTCTGCATGATTTTTCTCAAGCTTGTCCTTCACATCACAGATTGTACCTTGTCAATTTTGCTACTTGCTATTTCAGATAAATTATTTCCTTAATGATATTATTTTTAATGAATTTAAATGTATATGACATCAACTTCAAAAGGAACTCAAAGGTATAGAGTGAAAAACTCCCTCCATCCCTGTCCACCTGATACCCAGGTCCTGCCTAGAAGCTAGCACTTTTGCCATTTTCTTGTGGATCCTTCCAGAGGGTATGTATGTGTAAACAAATAAATGCAAATAAATATTTTTACATGAATGTTAGTATTCTATAGAATATTAACTAGCCTCTCTCCCAAACCTTCCTTACAACACATTTTAGAGAGTTTGCATTATTTCATAAAGATCTGCCTCATGCTTGTTAATGGCTGCATATTCCAATATATGAATTGTCATAATTTATTTAGATGGTCTCCATTAATGAGCATTTATCTCATTTCCAATATCTTACTCTCACAAACAATGTTGCAGTAAATAACCTCATGTATACATCATTTTAACACATTTGATTTTACACATATTTTACACACATATGATGCAGGATAAAGTCCTATTGGCATTTGTCCTTTTTATAGATATATTTATAGAAATTACTTCTCATAAAAACTGCCTGGTATTATTTAGAAAACCAACTATCTATATTTAATTTAACTATAATTTAATTTAACGTAGATAATTAAATAGTCTGCATTTTAATATCTAATTTTAGTTATCTACATTTAACTTTTTCCCTATACTCTTTTCATAGAGATATAAAGTATTTGTAGA
>CM052899.1:86699721-86710224 GCA_028534135.1 Potos flavus
AAAGCTTGACACATAATGACTAGACTATGCTAGAAGCTCTGCTCCAGCCCAGATGGCTTGTAAATATGTATCAGAGCTTCCCAGTGGCCAATTTAAGAACGGAACAATGGAAAGTTACATCACAGTGACTATAAGTTAAAAATAAGCCAATCTGTCAGGAAGAGCTCAGAAAATTCTTGTTTTTGTGAGCCAAGAAAAAATTCTTCCATGGATCTTAAAAAACTGGAATGTGTAGGGCACAGCAATGTCAACCTTGCTTTTAATAATTAGAACTATAAACTACTTCCTTATAATTTTCTTCAATGTAGGCAGAGAGCTTAACACCCAAGCATAGTTGAAAAAAGCAGTTTTACAAGAGGCCAACATGATATGCTATACATAGAAATTCTTCTGTAACCTGGCTTGATCCAAGTATGAAATTTAGACTATTTTGAGAAAGATGATCCATTAGGAAATCCTCCATAAATGTGATTTTCAAACTGAGATTTTATAATTATGAGGCAGCATAATTTAGAATTCAAAGATATATTGTGTTAGGTAACTAACAGGAAGACATCCCATGTTATTATTCGAGGACTGAATCGTAAGATTCAACATTCAACCAGCTAAAGGATTTATGTCCTATTGAGAAAGTATGAGAAACCTAACGAGGATGCATACCTCTTTATGGAGGTAGGAGTAGGGAGTGTCTTGCAACAGGCCAAGATTCTTTAATACTACTGTGGTAGTTTGCATTATTGGCTTCAATTCCTCATACCTTATTATAACTTGGAGCTTGCCCTGTTACTTAATAGTTGCTCCTACTAAAGGTGATGTTGGCTATTCCAGTGTCTTGAACAGAAATGACGGTATGCCAGTTCTGAACCTAGACCTTAAGAGACCCTGTATATTTCTGCTTGTTCTCTTGAGCCTATGCCATTACCATGAGATGGACTTTCTTTGGATAGTTGCTGCCCCTTTCATCTGGGCCTAAAAATAAACAGGCATCGAGAAGAGACATTCTAATCTATTTGTAGACCTTTAGCATGAGGCAGAGCCTGGTGCTGCAGGTGAAGGCACATCTTCCCTAGCTACTTCACAGATCTACGAGCAAAATAAAAGTTTTTATTAAATGGCACTGAGATTTTTTTGTGTGGTTATTTGTTACACACCAATGGCTGACTATTGCATTTGTGCTAGGCCAGTTTCCAACACATGAAGAGCTAGAAAATGGAGGTTCTAAATTTTTGCCCCGTAGAATATGGCAATGATCATTTTAGTTTGGAGAGTTTTTAAAGCAAGTTTATCAAGCACTTTGACTATAAAATATATTAAGAAAGTACCTAACACAGTGTCTGTCATTAAACAATGTAAATTCTTGAATCCTTAAATAAAACAATGGTAACAACTATATCTTTTTAGAGACAAAGGTAAGCCAGGTATTACACTAGGCATGTTAATTATCTCATTTCACTTTCATTAGTTATGCAAAATAGATGGTAAAAATGCAAACTTCTGTCAGTGAGTATTGGCCAACTAATAGTTACGTAAGAGAGTTAATTTGCAAATTCCCTGTAACAAAATCTTTGGCAGGTGTTCTCCATTCTATTATTAACTAAAGAGGTTTGGAGTAACTTTCTGAGGTTTGGAAACCACACTTTGGTCACTTTGCCTACAGAAATAAGACTTAGTACCTCCACTTCCTCTGGCAAATATTTTCTGGGTCTATGATAATTTCCTTAATTTTCTATCTTTGTGACTAGTTAGTGTCATAGTGATTTTATTGCCATGATCAGAATTGAAGATGTTTAGTCAATTGGCATTCTTACTTACTGGCTTAAAAGGAAAGTCATATTTTGTTTGGGCTTCAATGAACCTATTCACCTGAAGATGCTTAGTCAAGTCTTTTCACATTGTAGGTTGAAAAGCACAAGAACACTCTGTTTGCATCTCATCTTATAAAGAGTTTATTCCCTACCCTTCAAATCTAGACTGTTCTCATCACTTGCTCTGACCACTAGAATATAGTGGAAGTGAAGTTATGACTTCCAAACTAGACCTTAAGCTTCCACCTTGGTTCTTTGAGAATGTTGCCCTATGACTGACCTGTGAGGCAGCCAGTCCAGCTTACTGAGGATGAGAGGCCACAGAAGAACCAAGTTTCCCTACTGATGGCCTCGCACCAGCTGCCAGATACATGCCTGAGGCCATCTTGAACCTCCAACTATAAACCCAGGAAAAAACCAGTAGCTCCCAGCCAACACAATAGAATTTGAGAAATAGTAAATTGTTGTTGATTTAAACCACTAAGTTTTAGTGTGGTTTACAGAAATATATAGCTCATACTTTTTCTTCTTACTCCTGGTAGCATAGTAGAAAATATTAGATAATTTGGAAAAGGTAGTGAACTAAGGAGAACAGACAGTGAGGAAGGTCTATGAGGATGGTTCAACAGCCTAACTTCAGCAACAGGAAAGGGGAAAAAATGAAGACAGTATCATTGCAGATGAGTGAGTCTGCAGATACGGGAGGTAATCTGTAAATCGTGGGGGGCGGGGGGGGAGGCGGCTCTGCCTTTGCACCTTGGTGACCCTGCATGTATCCAAATAGGCCAGTTTGGGTCTGCAGCCTGCCTTAAGTCTGGTGGAGCCTCCTTATGTTCTTCTTGAAATATGAGAACCTGAAGGCTTGTGAGGAAGGGCTACCAGGACATTTGTCACTTGTTTTCCTATCTGTCAGGGAGACTGACACGAGACAGTTTCTCATTATCTCCCTGGTTCTGATGTGGTGTGAGGTGTTCTGCCTCATTCCCCCTCAGAAGGAAGCACAGGCTATAAAATTGTTTAGCTGCAATCTAGAATTCCCTCCTTGGCAACAGAGAGTATTCTGAGTTGCTTTGTAATCATCTGGCCCTTTTGTTTCAGTGTCATCCTTTTTGGTCTGTGAAACAAGCACCTTAGGCTACTCTTCCATGTCTGTGTAAGCAATAAACCCTCTAAAGCTAAAAAGGGTTCATTGTCTTTACTGGCCAATTTTCGCAGGCCTTGGCCATGGCCTTGCCTGTTGTCTGACACAGGTCACTAATGAAAAAAAAATTGCCATAAAGAATTAAAAACAAACAAATAATAATTTTGTAGTTGAAGTAGGATGAAAATTTCACACATTTTCTGTTCCCTAACCTATCCCAAAACTCACCTTCAGTAATGAATACATGGATTATCAACACTTCAGTTGTCATCTATGCCCCTAACTAAACTTTACAAGTTCATCTGTCCCATCAATAAATACAACTCAGTAAATGAAAAACCTACATATCCCTTGGAAAGATAGTCTGGATTGGCTCAGAAGCAAAGGTACAGCAAACAGTTAAAATTTTAACTTATATCTTAGGGAAAGTGTATACATTTGGCATAAATTTTCAAATTATTGAAATACTTAAGACAAAACTCATGAGTTTTTTTTTTTCTTGTCATTATTAACTGTCCATAAAGAAAAACAAGTCAGAGAATAAATCAGTAATATTGGGAATTTAATTTTACTACTATGTAAATAATTTTCCAAATAAAAAAATTTGGGCAGAATGGATATTTTCTGTACAAAAGAACCTAACTCTTAAAGTGCATAAATACACCTCTGATATTAAAGTCTTTAGGGAAGCATGTAGAATTTAGGGAAATTTTTAGCGAGAATTCCTATTCCAAAAATGTTTATTAAAATGAACTTATTTTGTTCTTTCATTCTCCCCACTACCTGTGAAGGTGAAAAGTCCTTAAATGTGAATGTGAAAATTGGACAGCAGAAGGAATAAGAAGAAAAGCCAAGGACTTGGATTATAAATAGAATAGCAGAGGCTCTGAGTAATCAAAAAGTACCTGTGAACACATCCTGTGCAAAACCTAAGCAAGGGTTCTGCCCACTCTGGTCAGATAGAGAGCTACTTTTGCTCTAGGTAAATAGCAAGCTAAATGAGCCCATTTTTATTAAGAGGATATTTGAGCCATGTGGAATGTAAACAATGAAAGTGGTCTAGCCAAACTGGTTCTACTTTATGCAGACACCATTTATTCTTCTACATTTAAAAATGTTTAAATGTGTGCAGGCCAAGATGGGGATGGGGTACTCATCCATGAATAAAAATGTAACAATTCAACTGACATCCACTGAGTGCTAACCATGAGCCCAGCATTATAATTATCCCATGTGTCTCCTTGGCTCTAGCTTTCCATATTGTAATCCACTTCTCTGCTTAAAATTATTTCAAGGCTGGCTGCCCAGTGCTTCCAGAATGAAACACAAACACTTGAGTCCAGGGCAAACAGCCCAGCCCTTGCTAGCCTCTCTGGGATCTTCCCTGCCAGGCTTCCTTCCCATCTTAGATCCCCCACCCCAGACAGATTGCAGTTTCCCGGAGTTACCCTGAATTATGCCTTTGCACACACTGTAGCCTCTTCTGATCCCTACCCTTTCTATCTCCAAAAGAGTAAATGCTCCTTATTCTGTAGTATAATCTGCCTATAACTATGCCAGCACTGATATCACAGTGAAGTTGCTACCTCCCTCATCCTTGTGATTCTGGCACTTAGCCAAGAATAGCAGTCAAAAAAGGATTACTGGATGAATAGTGAACTTTAAGAAACATGTATGAGTGTGAGCTGAGTGTGATCTTGGTGTAAGCTGAGATAGTGGAAATGTTTGTTATAGTGAAGATGAGAAGAATTCTTCAGAGAAAGAATATGCTTTTAAAAATGGCACAGAGGGATGGATAAAGAAGATGTGGTATATATATACAATGGAATACTATGCAGCCATCAAGAGAAATGAAATATTGCCATTTGCAACGTCGTGGATGGAACTAGAGGGTATTATGCTAAGCGAAATAAGTCGATCGGAGAAAGACAATTATCATATGATCTCTCTGATATGAGGAATTTGAGAGGCAGTGTGGGGGGTCGTGGGGAGTGGGGGAGGGAAATGAAACAAGATGGGATCAGGAAGGAGATAAACTATAAGAGACTCCTAAACTCACGAAACAAACAAGGTGGCTGGGGGGTGGGGGAGTAGGGATAGGGTGGCTAGGTTATGGACATTGGGGAGGGTATGTGCTATGGTAAGTGCTGTGAAATGTGTAAGCCTGATGATTCACAGACAGGTACCCTGGAGCAAATAATACATTATATGTTAATAAAAAAAATTTTTAAAGAAAAGAAAAAAAATGGCTCAGAGGTGTAATTTTTCAAAAGCTAATCATACTGATGGCTATTGATGCAGTCTCTCATGCATAGTTCACAGGAGTCCAGAGACTACTAGTCCTTATTTGTGAGGGTAAAAGAAAGGTGTGGACTTATGAATAAAGCAGATATGGCTTTGTATCAGGCTATGAGAGGTAAAAGACAGAGGACTAAAGTAAACCTGAGTTTTCATGATTCATCTAAAACCTTAGCACTATTTTTTTTTTTTTTCCTGATTCTGGGCTTGGAAAAAAATGTTTAACATGGTTTTAAATAATTATACTGGCAAAAATGGGACTAAAGCTTCTGGGATCATAATGCACAGGACTTTCTTTGGAAGGGTAAAATTTGACCGGTGTTCTATGAGTCAATAGGAATCTAGGAAAAACTTTATGGGATAACTAAGGAGGAAGGGAAAAGAAAGGATCTCAACATTATGGAAATAGTACTGGATTTGGAATTATAAGATCTGAAATAAAGTCTGTTTATTCTTTTTCAATGCTGGCATGGGCTAGTCATAACTTCTCTATGCTTGCTTCCATATTTGTAAAGAAGTTAATAAAGTATCTCCGAGATTTCCAGTTCATATAGTAGATTAAACTAACATCAGAGATCTGTTCATATCACAAAATTTTAAAAGTTTAAAATAGGTTTGAAAGTAAGAAAGGGAGATCTCCAAATAATGAAATAAAGAGGAAATAAGAAATCAGGATGTGGAGGGAGAGCTAGTGCTAAAAACAGTCACAGGGGCATTAGAACAAGATACACAGCTAAAGAGCTAGAGATTATAACCATGGGAGGAAAGAAGTCAAGTTATGTATGGCCCCATGCATGTTAGGTGCTAGAGCAGAGGTCCTTTCGATAAACCTAGCGGTTTGAGGGGCCCAGAAATGGCCTTTCAGCCATTAAATGGGGCCCAGAAAACCACAACATTTGATCCAGGGATAGGTATGGTAAAAAGTCAACTGCATATTAAGGATCATCGTTTGGTAAGAGGATTATATATCAATCCAACTTCATTAAATTAAATATGCATATTAAAATTTAAGAGTAAGCACTTAAAGAACAGAAATAGTACGTTAATCTTCCTCTTGTCAGAGAGGAGCAAGATGGCCAGAGGAGTAGGTGACTGAGATATCATCAGGTCCCAGAAGTTCAGCTAGATAGTTATCAAACCATTCTGAACACCTACAAACTCAACAGGAGATAGAAAAGAAGAAAAGCGGCAATTCTAGGAACAGAAAATCGACCACTTTCTGGAAGGTAGGACGTGCGGAGAAGTGAATCTGAAGAGATGGGAAGAGAGACCGTGGGAGGAGGGGCCAGGTCCCAGCAAGCGGTAGAGCAGCAAAGCACACAATCAGGACTTTTAGAAATCCGCTCCACTGAGGGATATGGCTCCAGAGGCTAAGCAGGGGGGGTGGGGGGGTTGGGGGGGTGGGGCCCTCACGGGAACAGTGTAGTCTCAGGTCCCTCGGGGTCACAAAAAGACCACGGGTGCCTGAGTGTGGCAGAGCCCCCAGGTATCGGAGAGGGGAAGCCAGCTGCAGAGACGGAGCCAAGAAGTGGGCTCTCAGCTCGGGGTTACCTTAAACCATGATCCAAGGCACAGTCAGGCCAATGCTCTTTGAGCAGGGACCCCACAAGTGGCAGATTTGGAGAGACCCCCTCCTTTCTCCTCCAGGAGGAGTGGCGTGGGAGCGTGCTGCAGGAATCTGCTGGGTTTGGAGACTCCAAACGGGGCTGTGCGCCAGAGATAGAAACATTCAGTCACAGGCTGAGTGAGCTCCGAGTGTGGCCAGAGATCAATGAGACAGAGTGATTGACTGCTTTTCTCCGAGGATGCACTGAGGAGTGGGGCCCAGAGCTCTCGACTCCTACTGGCCAGAGATTGGGAGTCCGCCATCTTCATTCACCTCCTCCAAAGCTGTATGGAAAGCCTTGAGGGAACAAAAGCTCCCAAGAGCGAACCCGAGTAAATTACTTAGCCTGGCGCCTGGCAAGGGTGGTGAAATTCTGCCTCAGGCAAAGACATTTGAGAATCACTGCAACAGGTCCCTCCCCCAGAAGATTAGCAAGAACATCCAGCCAAGACCAAGTTCACCAATCGATGAGAACTGTGGAACTCCAGAGCTAGGGGAAAGCAGCACATAGAATTCATGGCTTTTTTCCCATGATCCTTTAGTCTGTCAAAGTTAAATTTTTTTAATTTTATTTTTTTCTTATTCTATTTTTAAAAATTTTTCCTCTTTCCTATTTTAACATTTTTTAACTATTTTATCGTATCAATACTTTTTTAAAAATCTTTTGTAATTTTCATTGTTATAGTCATATTTTATCCCCTGATTGTATTTAACCTTATTTTTTGTATACATATAGGTTTTTTTTTTTTCTTTAAAATTTTGGGATACAATTTCTTCTAATATATCAAAATATACCCTAAATGTAGCACACAGCTTTGTTCTAGTCTCCAGCCTGATCACATTCTTTCTTTTTTTTTCTTCTTTCAACCAACTTATTATCTTATCAATTACTTTTTTAGAATCCTCTTTAATTTTCATCTTTACAATCATATTCCATCCCTTCATCATGTTTACCCTTATTTTTGTATATATATATGTTTTTCTTTCTTTAAAATTTTGGGAGGTAGTTTCTTCTAACAGACCAAAATACACCCAAAATCAAGTGTGTGGCTCTGTTCTATTCACCAGTCTAATATATATTTTTTCTTTCTTTCTTTTTTTCTTCTTCTCCCCCACCCCACTTTCTCCCCCTAGTTTCGGGTCTCTTCTGATTTGGTTAGTGTATATTTTTCTGGGGTTGTTGCTACCCTTTTAGTATTTTGTTCTCTCATTCATCTATTCTTATCTGGATAAAACGACAAGACAGAAAAACTCACCACAAAAAAAAGAACAAGAGGCAGTACCGATGGCTAGGGACCTGATCAATACAGACATTAGTAATATGTCAGAACTTGAGTTCAGAATGACCACTATCAAGGTGCTAGCTGGGCTCAAAAAAAGCATGGAAGATATTAGAGAATAACTTTCTGGAGAAATAAAATCCCTTTTGGGAGAAATAAAAGAACTAAAATCTAACCAAGTGGAAATCAAAAAAGCTATTAATGAGGTACAATAAAAAATGGAGGCACTTACTGCTAGGATAAATGAGGCAGAAGAGAGAATTAGTGATATAAAAGATCAAATCTCAGAGAATAAAGAAGCTGAGCAAAAGAGACACAAACAACTACTGGACCATGAGGGGAGAATTCAAGAGATAAGTGATACTATAAGATGAAACAATATTAGAATAATTGGGATCCCAGAAGAAGAAGAAAGAGACAGAGGGGCAGAAGGTATATTGGAGCAAAATATAGTAGAGAATTTCCCTACTTTGGCAAAGGGAACAAGCATCAAGATCCAGGAGGCACAGGGAACACCCCTCAAAATCAATAAAAATAGGTCCACATGCCGTCATCAAATAGTAAAACTTATAAGTCTTGGTGACAAAGAGAAAATCCTGAAAGCAGCTCAGGACAAGAGGTCTGTAACATACAATGCTAGAAATATTAGATTGGCAACAGACCTATCCACAGAGACCTGGCAGGCCAGAAAGGACTGACAGGATATATTCAGAGCACTAAACGAGAAAAATATGCAGCCAAGAATACTATATCCAGCTAGGCTGTCATTGAAAATAGAAGGAGAGATAAAAATCTTCCAGGACAAACAAAAACTAAAAGAATTTATAAACACCACACCAGCCCTACAGGAAATATTGAAAGGGGTCCTCTAAGCAAAGAGAGAGCCTAAAAATAACATAGACCAGAAAGGAACAAAGACAATATACAGTAACAGTGACCTTACAGGCAATACAGTGGCACTAAATTAATATCTTTCAATAGTTACCCTGAATGTAAATGGGCTTAATGCCCCAATTAAAAGACACAGGGTATCAGAATGGATAAAAAAACAAGACCCATCGATATGCTGTCTATAAGAAACTCATTTTAGACCCAAAGACACCTCCAGATTTAAAGCGAGGGGGTGGAAAACAATTTACCATGCTAATGGACATCAAAAGAAAGCTGGGGTGGCAATCCTTATCTCAGATAAATTAGATTTTAAGCCAAAGACTATAATAAGGGAGGAGGAAGGACACTATATCTTATTTAAAGGACTGTCCAACAAGAAGATCTAACAATGGTAAATATCTATGCCCCTAACATGGGAGCAGCCAATTATATAAACCAATTAATAACAAAATCAAAGAAACACATAAACAACAATACGATAATAGTAGGGGACTTTAACACCCCTCTCACTGAAATGGACAGATCATCTAACCAAAAGATCAGCAAGGATATAGAGGCTCTAAATGACACACTGGACCAGATGGACATCACAGATATATTCAGAACATTCCATCCCAAAGCAACAGAATACACATTCTTCTCTAGTGTACATGGAACATTCTCCAGAATAGATCAAATCCTGGGTCACAAATCAGATCTCAACTGGTACCAAAAGAATGGGATCATTCCCTGCATATTTTCAGACCACAACGCCTTGAAACTAGAACTCAGTCACAAGAGGAAAGTTGGAAAGTACTCCAATACAGGGAGGCTAAAGAGCATCCTACTAAAGAATGAATGGGTAAACCAGGAAATTAAAGAAGAATTTAAAAAATTCATGGAAACAAATGAAAATGAAAACACAACTGTTCAAAATCTTTGGGACACAGTCCCAAAAAGACAGTCTCTTCAACAAATGGTGTTGGGAAAATTGGACAGCCACATGCAGAAGAATGAAACTGGACCATTTCTTTACCCCATACACAAAAATAAACTCGAAATGGATGAAAGACCTCAGTGTAAGACAGGAATCCATCAAAATCTTGAGAACACAGGCAGCAACCTCTTCGACCTCAGCCACAGCAACTTCTTCCTAGAAACCTCACCAAAGGCAAGGGAAGCAAGGGCAAAAATTAACTATTGGGACTTCACCAAGATCAAAAGCTTTTGGGGGTGCCTGAGTGGCTCAGAGGGTTAAACCCTCTGCCTTCGGCTCAGGTCATGATCTCAGGGTCCTGGGATTAAGCGCCGCATGGGGCTCTCTGCTCAGCAGGGAGCCTGCTTCCCCCTCTCCCTCTGCCTGCCTCTCTGACTACTTGTGATCTCTCCTCTCTGTCAAATAAATAAATAAAAAATCTTAAAAAAAAAAAAAAAAAAGCTTTTGCAGAGCAAAGGAAACAGTCAACAAAACCAAAGACAACCGACAGAATGGGAGAAGATATT
>CM052899.1:86710324-86726115 GCA_028534135.1 Potos flavus
TCCAAATGGCCAAAAGACACATGAAAAAGTGCTCAACATCACTCGGCATCAGGGAAATACAAATCAAAACCACAGTGAGATACTACCTCACACCAGTCAGAATGGCTAAAATTAACAAGTCAGGAAATGACAGATGTTGTCAAGGATGCGGCAAAAGGGGAACCCTCCTACATTGTTGGTGAGAATGCAAGCTGGTGCAGGCACTCTCGAAAACAGTATGGCAATTCCTCAGAAAGTTGAAAATAGAGCTACTCTATGACCCAGCAATCGCACTGCTGGGTATTTACTCTAGAGGTACAAATGTAGTGATCCAAAGGGGCATGTGCACCCAAATGTTTATAGCAGCAATGTCCACAACAGCCAAACTATGGAAAGAACCTAGATGTCCATCAACAGATGAATGGATAAAGAAGATGTGGGATATAGATACAATGGAATACTATGCAGCCATCAAGAGAAATGAAATCTTGCCATTTGCAACAACGTGGATGGAACTAGAGGGTATTATGCTAAGTGAAATAAGTCAATCAGAGAAAGACAATTATCATATGATCTCTCTGATATGAAGAAGTTGAGAGGCAGCGTAGGGGGTCATGAGCGGTAGGGTGTAAAAATGAAACAAGATGGGATAGGGAGGGAGACAAACCACAAGAGACTCTCAATCTCATGAAACAAACTGAGGGTTGCTGGGGGGTAGGGATAGGGTGGCTGGGTTATGGACATTGGGGCGGGTATGTGCTATGGTGAGTGCTGTGAAATGTGTAAGCCTGATGATTCACAGACCTGTACCCCTGGGGCAAATAATACATTATATGTTAATTAAAAAAATAATAAAAAATTTTTAAAAAATCTTCCTCTTGTCTAATAGATCAATAACAGACAGTAAAGAAAATGCATGGTAAATAAATATAGAATAAGATGGTGAGTGTCAGTTTAAACATTAATAATCACAATAAAAATACATGCATTAAACTTATTAGTGAATTAATAGTGACAATAATAAAAACGGAATAGGAAGAAATCAGAGAAGGAGACAAACCATGAGAAACTCTTAACTCTAGGAAACAAACTTAGGGTTGTTAGAGGGGAGGTGGGTGGTGAGATGGGGTAATTGGGTGATGGGCATTAAGGAGGGCACATAATGTGATAAGCACTGGGTGTTATATGCAACTGATGAATTACTGATTTCTACCTCTGAAACGAATGATGTACTATATGTTGGCTAATTGAATTTAAATAAAAAATAGTGATAATAACAATATATTAATATTCAGCTCATAAAGTTGTAAGATTTAAATGAAATAAATGCTATGTAAATGCTTATTGTTAGATACGATGCAAGATGTTCTTCACTCTCAATCCAAGTTCAGATTTTATCAATAACCTTTAAGACAAACTAATGGGAAGACTGTTCCCAAATCATTTAGAAATTCCAGTACTCAACTTGTGTATGTGCCTCTCAGCTAATCATTTCCCATTCTCCCAGCAGACTGGAATGGCAGCCTCCTGACAAGATGAAGCACCCACGTCACTGAAGATTTCCGGGGTTAATTTCTCACCATCTGTTTAGTGTTACTGGACTGAAGTTGGAAAAAAAAAGAAAATGATCGATTTGGTTTCCAATTTCCTTTGTCCTTTGTTCCATCTCTTCAGGAATTCAATTTGAATCTGTTTTACAATGTAAACATTGTATTAAAAATACAAAGCAAAATTAGATCAAATGAAATTTTGGGGCATCATTAAATGACATTTGAGGTGATAATACTATAAAAAAATACTTTGGTACTGCTTCCAGAATACAGCATTTTAAAACCTGACAGGACTGTCAAAACTGTTTGGGTCAGTGGGTTTCTGGTACTGCTTTAGAGAGTCATAGGGATCTGCAGGGCCTTTGAGGCCATGGGAGGGAGGGGGAAGATTCTGAGCAGGAGAGGCTTCAGGTGCCCTCTTATTGCTTCTTCAACTTGCTTGGGCTTCAGCTGGGCTTCTATGTGAGAGTTCATTTGAAAATAGTGCCATAGCTATAGAAAGAAAAGAGAAGGAAAGAGAAGAAAAGAGAAGAGAAGAAAAGTTAAAAAACAGTGAGCCCACATTCTTTGTTTTACAGATGATGAAACAGAAGTTTGGAGAAGGTAAGTGGCTTGCTCACTGCTGACAGAGCAAATAACACACCAGGAACTAGAAATCGACCTTTTTCCTCTAATACTATCTCTGGTATATTAGAGCAATGATTTTGTTTTTTCTCCTGACAAAAGGAACTGAGACATTGTATTAAGGGCTGGGACTAAAAATATAAATAAATTGTGGTCTCAGCCCTTAGGGTTCTTTGATTCTATGAGATCAGCTAAGAGAGAAAGTTTTAGGAGGGATGGAGCCATCAACAATTTTTAATGGAGTCATTAGAACCAAGAAGATAAGAACAAAATAACCCAAGTAAATTTAAAAAAGAAAAAAAAGGAACACAAGGGAAAAGGACTCACACTTTTAGAGCAGGTGAAATTTAACTTTATTATTGCCATGATTTATACCATTTACATTTATACCATCACGGTAAAATAGATCACTGATGAAATTTATATCTCCATAGACCTTTAAAAGATAATCGTTTGCTAACATGGTCTAGACTAAGGCTCCAAACTTTTCTGATCACATGTTTCAGAGTTCCCAAGACCACACTCACTTCTGACAACAACTGCGAGTTCAGGTAGTCCCCAAGACCACTCTCAGCTTTGATAATTCACTAGAAGAATTCACAGAACTCACTGAAAGCTGTTCTATTCAGTTATGGTTTATTATAGTGAAAGGCTACAGGTTAAAATCAGCCAAGGGAGGAGGCATATAGAGCAATGTCCAGGAGAATTCCAACTATCCTCTCCTTGTGGAGTCATGAATGGCACTAACTTCTGGCAATGTGTGACATTACACCTGGAGTATTGCTAAGTAGGGAAGTTCACCTCAGCCTCAGTGTCCAGCGTTTTTATTGGGGTTTGGTCACACCTTTAGTGTCCAATTCTTCCGAAGTTTAAGCCGATACTACTTGGTCCAAAGCCCCTACCATATACTACATTGTTAAACCATCTAGTGTAGCCCCAGGTCCTCAGGTAAACAAAGACAGTGTTATCAGGAAGGACATTCCAAGAGATCATTTCCTGGGAGATTATTTCTTGCAAGCTGAGGGCAAAGGCTGGATCTCTCTTTAGATTAGGCTAATTCTTTACCTTTATAAATTAATAAATTATATATGAGTACTACATACAAATATATAATGCACATTATGAAACACATAAAAATAGAATTTATTAAAGGAATATATAAGGGGCACCTGAGTGGCTCAGTGGGTTAAACCCTCTGCCTTCGGCTCAGGTCATGATCTCAGGGTCCTGGGATCGAGCCCCACGTCAGGCTCTCTGCTCAGTGGGGAGCCTGCTTCCCCCTCTCTCTCTGCCTGCCTCTCTGCCTACTTGGGATCTCTCTCTCTGTGTCAAATAAATAAATAAAAAAAAAAATCTAAAAAAAAAAAAAAAAAAAGGAATATATAAAAAGTTAAATACCAAATCCAGAATAAAGAAACCTAGGTCTCATCTCACTCTGCCATAAAAAAATCTTTGTGTCTCAGTTATCTTGTTAGTAAAATGGGGACAATTAGCATGGAGCTCAATATCTGTCAGCTGTTATTATTATCCAATGTGTATCTAAAAAAGGAAATAGAGTTTGAGAGTGTGAAGGGATAGATCTTTTCTGGGAGTGGCTGGACTTGGAAAATTCAGTAAGGGTGGGGAAAAATATACTACATTAAAAAGCAACAACAACAAAGAAAAATGTTTTGCTCTGAGGAAGTTCTTAAAGTTGTGTTGATATAGTAGCGTATTAAATGGTGCTGAAATAGTTAACTTGAATGTCTGGTACTAAAAAGGAGCTAACTAATTTACCAAAAGTTTTAAGGAAATTAAGCAAGAGAAAAAAAGCTAAAATGATGCAGTACGCTTACATGTAAAATTATTGCATAGAGGGGCTCCTGGGTGGCTCAGTTGGTTAAATGTCCAACACTTGATTTTGGCTCAGGTCATGATCCAAGGTGGTGAGACTGAGCCGTGTGTGGCTCTGCACTCATTGAGGAGTCTGCTTGAGATTCTCTCTCCCTCTCCTTCTGTCCCTCCCTTGGTTATCTCTCTCTCTCTCTGTAAATAAATAAATAAATAAATAAAATCTTTAAAAATATAATGCATAGAAAAAAGATGTAAATTAAGTACAATGAAACAATAAAGAACATGGAGAAAAATGGCTTTATCAGTAATTAACTATACGGATTTCTCTGGGTCTCAGTTTCCTCATCTGTAGTTATGGAAATTGGAAAAAAGGAATCTATAAAATTCCTTCTAGCTACAAAATTATCTATGGCTACTACAAGATTTGATCCTCAATAAAGGAGAATACATATAAAATATGTATTTGCTTTAGTTACTAAGAAAGAAGATACACTCCTTTTTCTGCAGTTTTATTTCCTTAAGTGAAAACACATAGCATCATTAATAAAATAATTGGCATAAGATCTGTCAGCCAATGAAGAAACAATTGGGAAAATTAAGAACTAGAAAAAAAAAATTACTCATTATCTCTGAATCTGGCTAATATCATGGGTACTTATATTATTGGTGATGCCATCAGAAAAATTAGAACAATTACAAACAAAGCAATGTAAAATGATGCTTGTTTTCTTTGTAAAACAAACAAACATTAGATATAAGAATATAAAAGCATAGTCTACAAGTGGCTAATAGAATAAAGAGTTCCAGAAATTCATGAAAAGATTTCAAGGTAACAGACTGCATGTGAAACAAAGCTTATGGAATCAGTGGCAATGTTAAATTGACTGAATTCTAAAGACATAATCCTGGAACCAGAGGAGTCAATGTTGAACCACATTGTAGCCTACAAACATTGTTGCGAAAGGAAGGAGACATTTTCCAGAACCTCCTAATATGGAAACCAAAGATCTTAGAAATGTGAGTAGAGCTAAAGAATATAAAAGAGCCAATAAAGTGATGAAACCCTGGAACGTATGAGGAAAGAAAGTGGGAACACCTAAATTCATAGAACCCGGAGAAGCAATAAGAAAAGAAGGGAAGGAGAATCTAGGATTGTCAGCATATTAATGACAATGAAGAAAAAAATTATTGGTGATAATATAAAAGAAAGGAAATTAAATTGAGATTAGAAAGCTTCAGTTTGGTGACTGGTGAAATAAATTACAATAAGTTTTGCTGAAACTAAAAAATATTTTATGAATTAGCCAATTCTCTATGGGAATTCAAAGTTCTCTTAGTTTTTCTTTTGTCTTGTCTATTTATTTCCCGGAGTAAAAAGTAAATATAAACTAAAGCTAAACTCAAAGAACTAGATCAAGTCTCAAAATATTATCTGGCCAATTACTACAAGATACCATCCCAAAATGGAACTGAGTTTACTGTAAGGTTATTTTTCAGAGAGTTCCGTAGCCATCTCTGGAAAACACGTCCAATATTAGATGACCTGTACTGTCAAACATTATCTTCGTCTCATCAGACTTGCTTTTATTATAGATTTAGATTACTTAGCTAATTTTCCCTGTATTTTTAAGTGGAAGAGTATAAATATCTTTTAACGTTTTCTTGATGACTCGCTTTTCTGGGAGCACAAATCATAAATATACAGCCCCAAAATGGATGATCACAAAGTGAATTCACCCCTGTAACCACAAGTCAGGTCATGAAATAAGAACCTTGCCAATACCTCCCAAGCCCTCCTGTTCTCCTTGCCAGGCACGACCCACCCTGCCTCCCCAAAGATAACCACGAACCTGATTTCAAACACTGTGGTTTAGATATGCCTATTTTTGAAATTAACAAGAATGGCTAAAACATATGTTCTCTCTTGTTTAGTAGCTTTTTAAATTGAGATATTCTTCACACAACATAAAGTTCACCACTTTAAAGTGTTCGCTTCAGTGGTTTTTACTGTAGTCTCTGTTGTGCAATCATCACCACTATCTAATTCCAGAATATTTTCATCTCCTACTTTTCCCCACAAACAACCTGCACCTACTAGCAGTTAGTCCCAATTATATGTTCTCTTTTGCTTTTGGCTCCTTTTGCTCAAAATTATGCTTGTGAGATTCATACGCTGTGTTCAATAGCCAATATTTTTTTTAATAGAGCCTAGGGAGTAAAGTACAGGGTTTTCTAATTAATTATGGTTCCATACCAAAACTAATGGTATAGAGCCTGCTTGCAGTAGTATCAACCAAAGAGAATTAAAAAATATTGATCTGTAGGCTCCATTCCAGATAAATAAATTATAATCTGGGGCTATGGTAGGGGCAGGCTGCGGCTTTGGTAGTTTTAAAGATTGTCCAGATGATTCTGTTGTGTAGCCAGAACTAAGAACTACTACAAACAACTAATCAGTAAGAGACTTAGCCTGATGAGAAGGCGGCTCTAATTAAAAAGACAGTCTCTTGGACTCTCAGGCATACTGAATTAGATTCTTGAGACAGTGAGAATCTGCATTTGACAAGTGACCCATGTGCTTCTTATAAGGCAGTTTCAGAAATACCGCAGGAAACCAACAATTATTTCTAAAAAAAATAAATGACTTCATCAACAGAGGTTTCTATTGCTTTTAAACAAGAAAACACAGATGCCAGTTTAAAATATTAATACATTAAAAAGAAACTATTTTTATGTGTGATTTAATTCAAGTGATGAGAAGAAGATTATATTACATCTGCCTCGTTTATTTTAGTTTGATATCAGTCCAAAGTGAAAACCTATTGGGAAGTAGCCTTTTCCACCTCCTGCTCTGAGGTTAACACAGGAAACAGGTTTACTTTTTTTAGACATCAATCCAGTCTCAGTGTTGTCAACAGACTGAAATTCGCAATTTGCTTTTCATTCGTAGTGGACCACATACAAAGAATCTTCTTCACATCACCAGATAAACACATTGGGAAATTTTTTAAATGCAACTGCCAAGAAAAATGGCAAACAAAATGGAAAAGGAAAAGAAAATTCAGGAAAGGAAAAGACACCCCAAAACAGTCTGCAACAGACTTCATTATATATTGTAGTATGAAAGTAACAACTTTACATATTGATAATTAAGAACATTTTATTAGAAGCTGAGTTGGCATTGTGCCCTTGGAATGTATTTCTATCATCTGGTCCTGCTGGGGATAGTGTTTATATATACCCGGGGCAAAGACAGTGCTTTATATACAGTACTCTTTACATCCTCAGCTCTTAACAATTTATCATTCTAACTATTGAAAGATTATCTTCCCTTTTTGAAGTGTTCTCTTGATCTATTGCATGATTATCAGTATGAATGACCTGGTCATTTTTCACCTTATCAATTGGTCACTAACAATAAACTAAGTTCTGTTATTTAGTACATTAATTCAAAACATTAGATAGTATTTAGTTGTCTAAACATACTAACATTTCTAAAATAAAATTCAAATTTTAGGATAGTTTAGATGCATGGAAAGATTGTGAAAATAGCCCAGAGAATTTCTATATACCCCATATCTAGTCTCCCTTATTATAATACCTTTTATTAGTATGGTACATTTATTACAACTAATGAGCCAGTATTTATACATAATTATTAACTAGAATCCAGAAATCCATACTTTGTTCTGATTTCCTTAGTGTCTACCAAATGTCCTTTTCCTGTTCCAGGATCCCATCCAAGATACCACATTACTTTTGTCATGTCTCCTTACACTCTGGTGGGCTGTGACTGTTTTTTCAGACTTTCCTTATTGTTTTGTTTGTTTGTTTGTTGTTTTTTTAAATAATATTGACAGTTTTGAGCAGGGCTAGTCAGATAAGTTTTAGAGAGTCACATACTAATAAACTTTTAAAGATAATTTATTCTTAGATTCAATTAACAAATTAGAAAAAAATTGACTTAAAAGTAATCCTGAAAGGCAAAAAATTCTTCTGGAGATGGTTCAAACCTTTAGAATCAATTCAAATAGACCTAAACAATTGGTCTTAGTGTATATAAAGGTATAACACAGATAGACTGCTTATGACTAATAGAATTATTGTCATTTCTAAAAATGGGAACTTAACTTTATAAATTAATAAGAAATGAAATTATTTACATTCCTCTGGGTTCCAACCTTTGTTATTATTTTTACTTACACAGCCATAAAGTTCATTTTATCTTGAGTTCTGTTTTTTAATTTTTCACTATTTATAAACTTGTTCATGTGTTGAAGTAAAATGTATACTTGATATTTTTAAAAGCAGTCTAATAGGGCTCATTCTACTATATTAAAATATCATATTTGTCTAACTACCCCCATTGTTGGATACTTGGTTTGTTTCCATTTTTTATAATACTACTATTAACGTCCTTGCACAAGAACTTAAAGTTGAACCAGTTTGCATTTTCTCCAGCAATACATATAATGCAAGCTTTTCTGCACAGTCATCAACCCTGAGTTCTTTTATATATTCTCTACTCTAGCATTTAATGCTACTTTAAATTTGCTATGCTATATACTGTTATTATTGGAGCAAATTTGTTCATTTTTCCATGTCTTCTTGTGAAAACTGTTTCTTCTTCTCTCTTTTTTTAAAATATTTTACTTATTATTTATTTTTCAGAGAAAGATAGAGAGCAGAAGCAGGGGGAAAGGCAGGTAGAGAGAGAAGCAGGCTTCCTGTTGAGCAAGGAGCCCGATGTGGGGCTCAATCCCAGGACCCTGGGATCATGACTTGAACTGAAGGCAGACACTTAACTGACTGAGCCACCGAGGCACCCCTGTTTCTTCTTTTTTAAATGGGAACTTAAATGCAAACCTTATGGATGAAATTAGATGGAGAAAATTTTATTTACTAATATCCTCTTAGGAAGAACTGCCATTTTTGGAAAATGGGAGTTTGTAGTCAAGGGCAAATATAAGAAGAGCTCTTTTGAGACTAGGGATAAATTTATTGATTAAGAAGGGTGTGCGTTGAGAGAGGAAAAGCAAGAAAGAAGGGTGTAATGAGGAAATAGTGAAAGGTCGCCACTACATATTTTGACATCTGCCTTCTATAACTTACTCAGATCTTAAAGTACTTTTATACAAACTTATTAAGTGCATAATATGAATGGGTAGATTAGTTGTAGACACTAAGATTGGAGAAATAAAGGATGGAAGGAGGAAAGAAAAAATATAGAAGGCAGAGAGAAGCAAAATGTGTGTGTGTGTGTTGGGGGGCACAATAAAATTCGCAGTCTTTTTAACTTTTTAATAGTTTTTAAAAGATTTTATTTATTTATTTGACAGAGAGAGAGATCACAAGTAGGCAGAGAGGCAGGCAGAGAGAGAGGGGGAAGCAGGCTCCCCACCGAGCAGAGAGCCCAATGCGGGGCCCGATCCCAGGACCCCGAGATCATGACCCGAGCCGAAGGCAGAGGCTCCAACCCACTGAGCCACCCAGGCGCCCCTAACTTTTTCATATTTTAAGCAATGTCCACCTCCAATGTGGGGCTTCAATCCACAACCCCAAGATCAATAGTCTCATGCTCCACCTGCTGAGCCAGTGTTTTTGATTTCTGGATTTAAGATTTGGGTCAGGTTAAACCTGAGTTTAGGGTACCCTGACTGCTGCCTGGATTATACATATTTATACATTTAAAATAGCAAGCTTTTAATAGTGTGTCACATTTAGTTCTTCCTATCATTTCAAAATATTTTTATTCTTGTAGTATGGAAAAATGTATCTATGTACAATGACGTCCTCTTTTTTTTAATATCCAGTAATTTATCTCCCACCCACAAAAGGGATGTATATGTTATTCTGGTTTCTTTGGGTTTTACTTATTTATTTATTTTTAAGATTTTATTTATTTATTTGTCAGAGAGATAGAGAGCACAAGTAAGCAGAGCGGCAGGCAGAGGGAGAGAAAGAAGCAGACTCTCTACTGAGCAGGGAGCCCCATGTGGGGTTCAATCCCAGGACCCTGGGATCATGACCTTGAGCTGAAGGCAGCCGTTTAACCAACTGAGCCACCCAGTTGGGTTTTATATGTTACATTCTGGTTTCTTGCAGATTTATAACTTATTTGCTTCTTTTGAACCCATTGTAATTTATGGATATGACTGTGGTAACAACAGATCTAAGTTAATTCTTTTTCATATCATTAAAAAAGTTACAAGGCACCTGAGTGGCTCAGTTGGGTAAGTGTCCAACTCTTGATTTCAGTGCAGGTCTTGATCTCAAGGTTGTGAGTTTAAGCCCCGCACTAGGCTCTGTGCTAGGCATAGAGTCTACTTAAAAAAAAAAAAAAAAGTTATTTTGCTCTCTATCATATTATTTCTGGTTTGTAATAAAATAGGTAATCATTAAAGTTTGAATTTATAATTGGCCAGTTTTTGAAACCCCAGTGTTATAAACATCATGTACTAAAGCTTTTGTAATCAACTTTCAAGTCTGGCCTAATCATTATAATCTTTTAAGAATTTTTTCAGGGACTTTTGAAATAACAATTTGACATTTTTGCCTCCTTTCAAATGAATTTCACTATCACTCAAAATCTGTCAGGGATTTAAACTGGTACCAAGAATCATAAAATTTAGAGCTGAAAAGTATAACAGGGATGACCTCATTCAACTCTGTGATTTAAAGGTGAGAAAATAGATGCCAGGAGAACTTGAATTTCCTTCCCAAAGTCATAGCTAGTTAACAGCAGAGCTAGGACCATGACCCATGTCTCTGATTATCTCAAGACACAAAATAATAAAAAAGGAACTGCCTTTTACTCTCACTATCCTTTTACTTTAGATCTCCTCACCTTTATTTTTATGTGAACCCACACTAAAATAATCTTATCTTTTATTTTTGTGGACTTTAAACTAGCAGGTCAAAATTTTAAGAGGATGAGAGTGGAAGTTTGCCACCTACAGGTCGAAAGAAAGAAATCTTTTAGGTTTTTCCAGAGTAAAGCTCTGATGACCCTTACAAAGCACAAGCATGTTTTAAAATACTTCTTTGGAAAAGGAAAAGTGAATTGGGGGAAATCGGAGGGGGAGACGAATCATGAGACTGTGGACTCTGAGAAACAAACTGAGGGTTTTGGAAGGTGGGGGGACAGGTGAGTCTGGTGGTGGGTATTAAGGAGGGCACGTATTGCATGGAGCACTGGGTGTGGTGCATAAACAATGAGTCTTGAAACACTGAAAAAATTAAATTAAATTAAATTAAACACTTCTTTGGGAGAGTAGCTCTCAATATAGCACGGGAAACTTTTGTCAAGGGGATGCTGCCTTCATTCTTATCACCGTTAGTTGACAAGTTTCTACGGTGTTCCTTTTCCAACAGTATATGGTACTATGTCTGTAGAAAAGAATGATAGAACACTGAACAGTATGAATCTATAATTAGAAGGCCATGAAAATGTTTCTTAGCAACTGAGACCCTCTCCCTTTTCTGGTTAGAATTTTCTCCTCACTGCTAAGAAATATCTGAGCGGGCAACAAAAATCCTACAACGAAGTTGGGACAACTGAATAACCATTTGGAAAAAGTTCTTTTAGAGTCTTATGTCTCCTACTAAAATAAATTACAGATGAATTAATATTTAAATGTGAAAGATGAACAAGACCATAAAATTACTAGAAGTCAGTATAGGTGATTGCAATATAATCTTGTAGTAGGGAGGCCCTTTCTAAACATAACATCAAAGGAAGTAAATCGAAGGAAAATATAGATATTTTACAAACATTAAAAATATAAAGAAAATCACTATTCTTTCTTAAAGATTATTTAAGATAATATTGCATTTTCTCACAAAGTAGTCAAACAAAATTTTAATAATATCCAGTGTTGACAGTGGCTGTGGAAAGGACACTTTAATTTGCAGAGCTTTTAAAAAGAACAATTTGGCAAAAATATATGAGAAATGCTAAAATGTCTACCTAACTGTTGACCCAATATCTGTCTCTAAGAATTTATCCAAAGGATATACTCATGAATAAGAGATAAGATTCAGTACAAATACATATTTATAGCCTTGTTTATAATACTAGCCAAGCTGAACTGAACTAAATGATAGGATACAGGGTAAATAAATTATAGTAGGTTATTATACTGGGATAATATGATGCCATTACAATTATTTTACTGAACTCTATTTAATGATATTGAGGGAAATCTCTTAATACATTACTTGACAGAAGTAGGTTATATGGCAGTATGTTTGGATGAGCCCACTTATTTATTAGAAAAAACATATATATATATACACATATATACAGACAGGGCCTTAGAAAGCTGTGTACCAAATATTAATAATGGTTACTTTGGTGTGCAGGGGGAAAATTAAGAGATTAAGAGTTTACTCTAAAAATGTTCTTGCAGAATAATGGAAAGAATTTAAAGATGAATGTACTTTAAACAAACTCCCAGGATGGAAGTGTGAATAGGGAAGAGAAGAAAGTGGTACATAAAGATAAAAAGAACGAGGTCTGGCTATGAGGAAAGAAATAAAAATACTTAGGAAGAATGGAGGTACCAGAACATGTAATAAAATTGATCAAGGACACAGTCAGACATGAAGTAAGAGCTGGCACATCATGATCTAAAAGCCTGGAAGTAAGGCCACAAAGCAGACCAGGTAAATCAGCATGCTTGCTACTCGCACAACACGGACTTTGTTATCCTGGGAGTCAATCTAAAACAGTTTAAAAGTATTCTAATTTAAAGAGAGACCTAAGCTGTCTAAAAAGCTCCATAAAAATATTGCTAAAAGATCTCAGGTGAGAGAGGAGCAAGATGGTGGAGGAGTAGGAGGCGGAGATAGTGTCTGATCCCAGAAGTTCAGCTAGGTAGTTATCAAACCACTCTAAACAACTACAAACTTAGCAGGAGATAGAAAAGAAGAAGAACAGCACCTCTAGGAACAGAAAATCGACCACTTTCCGGAAGGTAGGACGTGCAGAAAAGTGAATCCAAAGCGACGGGAAGATAGACCGCGGGGGGAGGGGCTGGCTCCCAGCACACCACAGAGCAGCGGAGCACAAAATCGGAACTTTTAGAAATCCGCTCCACTGAGGGACATCACTCCAGAGGCTAAGAGGTGGGTGGAGCCCTCGTGGGGAGAGTGCAGTTTCAGGACCTGTGGGGGTCACAGAAAGACTGGGGGTGTCTGAGGGTGGCAGAGCTCCCAGGTATCAGAATAAGGAAGCCAATGGCAGAGATGGAGCCGAACAGTGGGCTACCAGCTCAGGCTTACCTTGAACCGTCGTCCAAGACACAGTCAGGTCACTGCTCTTCAAGCAGGGACCCCACAAGGGGCAGATCCGGAGAGACCCCCTCCTTCCTCCTCTGGGAGGAGCGGCGCAGGAGCGCGCGGCAGGAATCTGCTGGGTTTGGAGACTCCAAATGACCGTGTGCCAGAGACAGAAACGCTCGGTCACAGGCCGGGTGAGCTCGGAGCGCGGCCAGAGACGAGGGAGATGGGAGGGATTGACAGCTTTTCTCTGAGGGCGCATGAGGAGTGGGGCCCTGAGCTCTCGGCTCCTATGGGCCGGAGATTGGGAGGCCGCCATTTTCATTCCCCTCCTCCAAAGCTGTACGGAAAGCGTCCAGGGAACAAAAGCCCCTGAGAGTGCACCCAAGCAGATTACCTAGCCTGGCCCCTGGCAAGGGCGGTGCAATTCTGCCTCGGGCAAAGACACTTGAGAATCTCTGCAACAGGCCCCTCCCCCAGAAGATCAGCAAGAATATCCAGCCAAGACCAAGTTCACCGATCAATGAAAACTGCGGAACTCCAGAGTTAGGAAAAAGCAACACATAGAATTCATGGCTTTTTTTCCCATGATCCTCTAGTCTTTCAGAGTTAAATTTTTTAAATTTTACTTTTTTCTTATTGTATTTTTTTATTTTATTTTTCCTCTTTCTTATTTTAACGTTTTTTAACTAGTCTCTAATCAACACCTTTTTAAAAATCTTTTCTAATTTTCACTGTTACATATTTTATCCCCTCATTGTATCTAACCTTATTTTTTTGTATACATATAGGGTTTTATTTTTTCTTTAAAATTTTGGGATACAATTTCTTCGAATAGATCAAAATATACCCTAAATCTAGCACACAGCTTGGATCTAGTCTCCAACCTGATTACATTCTTTCCTCTTTTATTCATTTTTTTTTCTTCTTCTCTTTTTTCAACCAACCTCTTATCAATCCCTTTAGAATATTTTTTAATTTTTATCTTTACACTCATATTCCATCCCTTAATAGGGTTTACCCTTATTTCTGTATATTTACAAATTTTTCTTTCTTTAAAATTTTGGGAGGTAGTTTCTTCTAACAGACCAAAACCACCCAAAATCAGGTGTGGGGCTCTATTCTAATCACAAGTCTAATATATATAGATTTACATATTTTTTCTTTCTTTTTCTCTTTTTTATTCTATTTTCTTTCTTTCTTTTCTTTTTTTTTTTTTCCCTCCCCTCCCCCCTTTCTTCTTCAACCCCTGGTTTTGGCTCCCTTCTGATTTTTCTGGGGTCGTTGCTACCCTTTTAGTATTTTGTTCTCTCATTCATCTATTCTTATCTCGACAAAATGACAAGGCAGAAAAACTCACCACAAGAGGTAGTACCAATGGCTAGGGACCTAATCAATACGGACATTCGTAATATGTCAGAAATAGAGTTCAAAATGACAATTATAAAGGTGCTAGCTGGGCTCGAAAAAAGCATGGAAGATATCAGAGAATCCCAGTCTAGAGAAATAAAATCCCTTTTGGGAGAAATAAAAGAACTAAAATCTAACCAAGTTGAAATTAAAAAAAGCCATTAATGAAGTACAAACAAAAATGGAGGCTCTTACTGCTAGGATAAATGAAGCAGAAGAGAGAATTAGTGATATAGAAGACCAAATGATGGAGAATAAAGAAGCAGAGAAAAAAAGAGACAAACAACTACTGGACCACGAGGGGAGAATTCGAGAGATAACTGATTCCATAAGATGCGACAATATTAGAATAATTGGGATCCCAGAAGAAGAAAGAGACAGAGGGGTGGAAGATATATTAGAACAAATTACAGTAGAGAATTTCCCTAATTTGGCAAAGGGGACAAGCATCAAGATCCAGGAGGCACAGAGAACCCCCCTCAAAATCAATAAAAATAGGTCTACACCCCGGCATCTAATAGTAAAACTTATAAGTCTCAGTGACAAAGAGAAAATCCTGAAAGCAGCTTGGGACAAGAAGTCTGCAACATACAAAGGCAGAAATATTAGATTGACAGCAGACCTATCCACAGAGACCTGGCAGGCCAGAAATGACTGACAGGATATATTCAGAGCACTAAACGAGAAAAATATGCAGCCAAGAATACGATATCCAGCTAGGCTGTCATTGAAAACAGATGGAGAGATAAAAAACTTCCAGGATAAACTAAAACTAAAAGAATTTGCAAACACCAAACCAGCCCTACAAGAAATATTGAAAGGGGTCCTCTAAGCAAAGAGAGAACCTAAAAGGAACATAGACCAGAAATGAACGGAGACAATATACAGTAACAGTCACCTTACAGGCAATACAATGGCACTAAATTCATATCTGTCAATAGTAACCCTGAATGTAAATGGGCTAAATGCCCCAATCATAAGACACAGAGTATCAGAATGGATAAAAAAACAAGACCCATCGATATGCTGTCTACAAGAAACTCATTTTAGACCCAAAGACACCTCCAGATTTAAAGCGAGGGGGTGGAAAACAATTTATCATGCTAATGGACA
>CM052899.1:86726615-86962638 GCA_028534135.1 Potos flavus
TAGAGGGTATTATGCTAAGTGAAATAAGTCAATCAGAGAAAGACAATTATCATATGATCTCTCTGATATGAAGAATTTGAGAGGCAGGGCAGGGGGTCGTGGGGGGTGGGGGAGGGAAATAAAAAAAGATTGGATCGGGAAGGAGACAAACCATAAGAGACCCTAAACTCACGAAACAAACTGAGTGTGGCTGGGGGGTAGGGGGGTAGGGATAGGGTGGCTGGGTTATGGACATTGGGGAGGGTATGTGCTATGGTAAGAGCTGTGAAATGTGTAAGCCTGATGATTCACAGACATGTACCCTGGGGCAAATAATACATTATGTGTTAATTAAAAAAAAAAATCACAGGTGAAAACTCATTTAAAAATAACGAAGAAACTAGAGTTTTTAGAATGGCTTATTGAAAAGTATTTTAAAATGTTTGAGGGTATGTCAGTAAAATATGTATTTTTTAAGTCTCAATATTTTTACATACAGAAGATAGAGCTAATCAAAATTCATTTGATTTTTACCCTTTATTATTTTTTTAAACATGAATTTATTTATGTCATCTCTACACCCAGGACAGAGCTCAAACTCACGACCATAAGATCAAGAGTCCCGTGACTATTTTTTTTTTTTTTTTAAGATTTTACTTATTGGGGGCCTGGGTGTCTCAGTGGGTTAAAGCCTCTGCCTTTAGCTCAGGTCATGGTCTCAGGGTCCTGGGATCGAGCCCCGCATCTGGCTCTCTGCTCAGCGGGGAGCCTGCTTCTCCCTCTCTCTGCCTGCCTCTCTGCCTGCTTGTGATCTCTCTCTCTCTCTGTCAAATAAATAAGTAAAATCTTTAAAAAAAAAAGAAAAAGATTTTACTTATTTATTTGAGAGAGAGAGAGAGTGAGTGAGAGAGAGAGTGCATGAGCAGGGGAGGAGTAGAGGCAGAGGGAGAAACAGACTCCGTGCTGAGCAGGGAGCCCGATGTGGGGCTCCATCCAGGGACCCTGGGATCATGACCTGAGTCAAAGGCAGCTGCGATTGCCTGAGTCAACCAGGCGCCCCTGAGTCCCATGACTCTTGATGAGCCAGCCAGGAGCCCTTGATTTTCACCCTTTAATGAATAATTTGCTCCTAGATTACTTTCTACTCTATCAAAATAGACTGATATTCTGCATATGCAGAATTTGTATAGTTGTGTTTGTTATTCGTGTACCCATTAACTTCTAGAGAAGTGATATTCAAACTTTTTTGATCATATGACCAACATATGCATATTTATATCTATATATATATGTCCTACCAAACTAATATATGTAAATTATATAATCTAAAGAAAAAAGTTAAAATTAAAGAAAAAAAAGGCAGTAGACATTCTAATACATTCCTCTTGCACCACATTGTACCTTCCTGTCTATGGATCGGCCCTTCTTTGGAGACCACTGGCTGCCATTAGGGTCTCTCAAGACCCACTGCCAAACTATACTGTGTATCTGGGCAAGACCCTTAGCCTCTGTGTCTCAGTTTATTTGTAAAATGAAGATATAAAAGAGCCTGCCTCACAGAACTGTTGTGAAGATTACATGAAGTCAGTGCCTGGAAAGTGCTCCCTATCATGCTTGGCATGAGAAGTACTCTTTAATGGTAGATATGATCTGTGATCGACCCTATGCAAGGAACAATCCTTCTTTAGATGATTGCTGACTTAAAGTTGATTATATCTGGTATTTTAAGACTTCAAGTTGTTTCATATAAAATAATTCATGGAGATGTGTTATCTTTCCTTATTCTTCCTTATCTCTGTACTCTTTTCCTACATTATTTCCTTAGCCTGGAGCTAAGTGCATGATATTTCATATTTTGTCAAGTTGCAACTGTGTATTTTCCCTGAACGTGTGGATTCAGTTTCCCCAAGGAAGGATAACAATTACTTTTATTAAAAAGATCATGTCTTCATATTCTATTTAAGTTATAGCCACGATCATCAATTCTGGCTGCACATTATAATCATACAGGAAGCTTTAAAAACCCACATACTCAGGCCCCAATTCCAGAGCTTCTGACTTAATTTGTCTAAAGGCTCCCCAAGTGATACTAAAGCACAGCCAGGGACTGAGGACCAATGAGTGAGGGAAAAATGATCACTTCATGTCAGCGACACTCAGTCTTGGCTACATATTCCAGTCACCTGGGGAGCTCTTAAAAATACCAATGCCTGGTGCCCTGATCTCAGACTAATTAAGTATCTGTGGATGTGGTCAGGACATTAGCAGTCATAAAAACTCCCCAGTTGATTATTACGTGACAACATGATTCAGAACAGATGACACATGCGCACTTCAAGGGAGGCTGATTGAAGAGTGTTGTGGTCTCTATAATCATCTGTTGCTTCCTCTTGAGTCTCCCTAGCTTGGGCTTGGCTTCGCTCCCTTAGGCCAGCAGATCCATGTGGGAGACAGCAGTCCTGCTACTCTTAGAAGTGGCCACCAGGATCAGTAACTATTTAAAAGGGTAAAGCACTACACCAAATCTATTAATTTTTGTCATTATTATCTTCTCTCTCTCCTCCAGCCATCTTGAGAAGTGAAATACATCTTGCCTAATACTCTCCTCTCCTATTGCTCTTATCTCCAAAGTAGGCACGCTGACCCTTTTTGTTCACGACATTATTTCTAGTCACTATAAGGAGGGCAGGGGAGGAAGGGGCATAAAGGAGAACCACTTAAACTGTAAAGCTAGGAAAGGAACAGAAATCTCACAAAACTGCTTTATAACAAAGTTTAAAACTTTTGACTTATTTCCCTAGATATTTGCATGCAGTTTATATTGAGTTATCTTAATGCATATTTAATTTAAACCTCAAAGTCACTTTAAGAATAACAGATAAAGGGGCGCCTGGGTGGCTCAGTGGGTTAAACAATAACAGATAAACATTTCAGAGAGGTGAAGTGACTTGCCCAAGGTCACACAGGGGGCAATGTTAGATTATGAAGAAGTTCTTCTAGTTTAAAGTCTAATGTTTATCTGACTATACTACAAGTACATTCCGGAAGCTGAAAGATCTCTCCTTTTTATCATTCTTTTATCATGGAAGGGAGAACCTTTAGCTGGTCCACAGGAGACTGATCTGTTGCTTCCAGAACCTGGACATATGGTTAAGTTCTGGGGGTTTTAACAAACATCACGAAGTGGGTGATTGTGGTTATTAGATAGCACTACAGGGAAGATGTCTCCCAAATCAGTAAGTTAACATTCAGAGGGGCCACAGGATGCTGCCACCAGAGAGCAAGTCTGAAATACAACTGAGTAAAAAGAAAGCAGTGTCTCATTAACTTAACATCTGAACAGAGAGTATGATGACAGAAGAGAGCAAAAAGCTGAACTTCCTTGTTAGTGGCGGGTGTCCAGCATTGTTCTGAATAGTGGTATGTCAGAGGTGTCCCTTGGCTTCAACTCCAGCCTCAGCAAGCAATGTTCCTAGCTTCCCAGAGACTTTCAGACACAGAAGACAATTCTTGGTTCATTTCATAGTATTCTGCTTTTTCTAGTAGTTATGTTACAAATACAAATATGAAGTTAGCATCTTGTTTACACAATTCTGTGAATTTGGTTAGTACAAGTTAAGAGTTAATTCCTCTGATGATGATTACCTCCTGTTAACTTGACACAAGTTTGTGGGCTTGGAAAGCTATGTTCATGGAAACCCTGTCTTTTGGTGACCGCAAAGCACTGGCACCCTGAGAGACCCTGGACTTCTCTGACCCACCATTGCTTTCCCCTCACAAAACAGAGCCTTGTAGAGTCAAACAGTGCATGAACTAGCAAGCCACAGACGGCGCCTGAACTTAAATGAGTCATTAATGGCTTTGTAGAGTTCCGGAGGGTGACTTTAACGTTATACTGGTCTGTGCTTTACACAGGAAAGTCATCCTTTGTAAAGTTTGGCCATTTATGTCAGTATCTTAAAAAAAAAAAAAGTTGATACAGTGTAGATCTCTGTTATGGAAATTTAGAAGGGTTTGTGAAACTGATTCTGCTCCTGAGTTCCTGGGAAAAACACTTCCTTCACCATGCTTTCTGTGGACTCCATGTGCTCCTGTGTTCCTTGTAATTTCATCCAATTCTTTTCCGAGTTGTGTTAGTTGTCATTCCATAACTTGTTGTTTGCCATCTAATTTCTGAGATCATTTCTAATGTGTGCTGTTTTTTCAAAAACTTCAATCTAAATGATTTAACTCATTTAAAAATATTTTGATCTATGTTATAGAGTTTTTTTTCTTGTGAGTTCTCATGGTCTGTTCGAAATTCTTCAATTTTAATCTCTTTTCTTGTACTAAGGTCATTTAAGGCTAAATAGCATTTTTTTCTCCTCATGTCGAAATTACATGGATTTTTGTGGATCCCATCATATGAGGGCTTTCCTATGGAGATGTGGGTGGATCAGGGTCAATTTCTCAGCCTCAGGGCTCATAGTCTCTCTCCTGTTATAAATGAAGAACCAGAAATAGAGGCTTGTTGTGTAACCCTTCTCTATTTGTCAAAGCTGGAAAGATTTTCTGCCTTTATTTAGCTCTGTGTTTCCTAGAAATCTACAGACCTTGCCTTCAAGGTTCATTTTTTTTCAGAGATCTTTTCAACTTGAGTCAGCTGGCCACTCAGCCTAATATAAATTGATATTGTTTTACCATTCCCAATGTAAATTTTCCCTCTCCTTTATTCCATATGTTCCTGTCCTGCTCTATTTTTTTTTTTTTTTCAACATTTTTTCCTCAGAGTGTGGCTCAGTTTCCTGGATATTTCTAATGTTCTTCAGAGCTTTGATCACTACAGCACTAGTAAATTCTCTTCCATCTACACATACACATAAAAGTGGGTTGTTTTTGCTTTTTGCTGTTGCTTTGCACTCACCCAGAATGTGATGCCCATAAGCTACTTCTCAAATCTGTTTACCCATGTTTCCATTCAGGTGGAGTCCTTTCAACATTCTGGGGGCTATAGCTCACAATGACCTGTCAGTAACCCCTTCACTCTTGCTGCTTCCCACTTCCTTTTTTGCTCCTGCATCTGTCCAGTGTCTTAGGCAGGCCGGTATACCTGCCTATATTCTGAATATGTAGGGATTCCGTTGCTGGAATTTCTTTCTTGAAGAGCCAGTTATCCCTGGTCCAGGAAGGGTTATTTATCTTTGGGAAGACTGGCTATAATGTGGATGTAGGATAACTGCAAACTTCTCCGTAGTTTATATTAAAGAAGCAGATTGGTCACAAAGATGTCAACGCTTCTTTGGTCTTTTGAGAAATGTCTACCTGCTTATGCACAGGGTTTCTTGGAAAAAACCCATTTACTTAAAGGAATCAAGTTTATGTGAGGGACTGCCCTCTGCAAGAACAAAATAGTTCCTTGAGTAATTAAAACTTAAAAGTATTCCTTGTAAGAATTAGAAAAATAGCTGATAAACCACAAAATAGTACAAAGTTTTTTACAATCTGGAAACAAGATGAACTTACAAAATCTGTATTAAAATGAGACTTCTAGTGTCAAAGGAAAGTATTTACAACAAGATTTTATTAAACATTTAATAGTACTAATGCATGCAAATACCAACTTCACAAAAAATCTATTATATAAAGTGAGCTGAGCATCTACATTAATATTAGTGGTGCTCATAATCTTCATAATATTTTAACAAAAACTAAGTGTTAATAGTACACAGGAGAGTAAAAGTATCAATACCTACACAAGTAAAATAATACACTTTATTTTAAAAAACAGTTCAACTCTTAATGTTGTTGTTATTCTAACTTTGAACAAAGACGGTATATATAACTGGAATGATTATCTGTTCAAGGTTTTCATGTGACCACATTTAAGACAACCACTAAACCAAAAGTTATATTCTTTTACCTAAGTGGAGGATAACCAAGTTATGTTTTCTAATACATTTAAATTATCCCTATAAATAAACTACACATTCTTGTTTTGTTGTTGTTACTTTACAGAAAAAGCTTTCTTTCACAACTAATACTTAGAAATATACTTTGGAGCCAGAGAAAATAGTAGTGTAAACTCCAGCTCTTCTACCTACTAGCTTTAAGACTTTGGGTAAGCTTCTTAACCTTACTAAGCTCATTACCTTATCATACAATGGAGGAAATAAATGTTTCAAAGAGTGAGATAATATATGTGTTATGGGCTGGATTGTGTCCCCCCCCCCATTCACATGTTGAAGTCCTAATCCCCAATACCTCAGAATGTGACAGTACTGGAGACAGGCTCTTTAAAGAGGTAATTAAGCTAAAATGAGGTCATTAGGAAAGGACTTATCCATTATGACTTAGTTTCTTTACAAGACGAGAAAATTAGGACACAGATAGATAGGGAAAACATTGTGAGACAAAGGGAAAAGACATCCATTTACAAGTGAATTGGAAAGAGGCCTCAGAAGAAACCAACTATGACAACATCTTGATCTTAGAGTCTAGGCCCCAGAATTGTGAGAAAATAAATTTCTGTTGTTTAAACCCCTAAACAACCTTGGCAACCCTAAAAAGTTAATACAATATGTAAAGAATTTAGAATAGTGCTTGGAATACCGTAGGTAATCAAAAACTTAATTACTACTGTTATTATTTCCTCAGAGCTTTTCTAATTTTCAACTCCACACATAATTCAGTTCTTAAGATGTCCATTTAATGGCTAAGTGGCAAAAGAGCAAGACCTTGTTGGGATACACAGAATGCTATGGACTCTCAGCATCCCTGCATGTTCTTGCTGGGTTTGGCTCTCTTTTTCCAGGCCATTTCTCAGGGATATGTTTCCAGCAAGTAACCTTGAATGATGATATAATATCTCACTACAGACCAAGAACAGGCTTACTTCTGCTTACTGTAAAAGTTGTGATTTGCCGAAGTTATGCATTCCTCTCCTGTTATACAACCTATTGTGCATGCATTCATTATGGGCTCTTCATGTCACCTCTGTGGAACTTGAAAGGACAGAGGACCAACATAAACCAACATGAAGCTCTGGCTACTGTAAAGTCATTCGTTTTTGATGTAATGTATCCCATTAAATTTTAACTGTTAGCTTGTAAACAGGGCAAAATCTCAGACTCTGCACAGTTCTTTACTGCTTTGGCTGAGAGAGCCATGGTTTCTGAAAAAGAGGAGGGCTCCACGTGCTGGGTTTAAGAGATATAAGACTCCCTGGGATCCAAGGGTAAATGTTTTCACTTACGTAGTGAGAAAGGGGAAGGGGAATGAGTCTCCCACTGTCCTGTCTGTTAATTTGTGTTTGGAGGCTAAGCAGTGAGAAGTAGGATTAAAACAAGCCACCCAAATAGTGTATTGGTTGTTGCTCACTCACCTCAGGGTGGGAAGAGCAATGATATTAACATGGTAATGAGGTAGCATGCCCCAAGGCTCTGGCCAAGAAGTCTGGCTATTGCTGCTAAATCAAGGAGTTTTCAAAGATAAAACAAATGCTACCCGCAATGAGGAAATACTTCAAGTAGACCAAAATTGTAAGTTCATTAAGCACAAGCTGTGCAGCTGATCAAAACCAAAAGTAAATGCAAAGTATTACTTACTGACATGGAGCCAGTCTCTCCCTCTACACTTCTTGATAACTCCTTCATCCTCTACCCTGACGTCAGTTGCTTTAAGGAAAAAGACAAGTGCGATGGTAAAACTTGGGGAAAGAAAGTGACTCAAACTTTTATAGTTCTGTTAGACATAGGTGCTCTACCCAGTCCCATAGGGGAAGCTGGTATTGGGCACAGGGCGGTCAAATGTACCAAAGGCTGCAGGACACTAAGGAGGTACAATGTTAGTTATATGGAGGGCAAAAAGAAAGAGCCCCAGAGTCTGGGGGCTCCCCAGATACTGGAAAGTGCACAGGAAAGAAGTTGGTACCAACACTGAAGCCAGGGGCCAAAAAAGAAAGTTTCCTTGGATGCAGCCCTTACCCCTTGGTCCTTCCTGAGCTCCCAGCCAGGGAGATAATATAATCTCTTGGCAACTGTTAAACTCCTAACGTGCCAACGTTAAACTTCTTGGTCCATACTCCCATACGGGGGATAAAGTGACAAAAGTCAACTGATAGGATCAGAACAAATTGTTATGAAAATACATAACTAGTACTGAGGTATTATATGCTTATATTGTAAATGCTCATAAAGTGCCAGAGATTTTCCCATTCGGGGTATTATTGCATATAGAGAAATGATACAAACTTCCTGCCATCTACTACCATGCCCTAACCCATCCTAACCTACTGGCGAGTTGGGATTTAGTGCGAGTGCCTCTATGCTCTGTTATCCCAAATGTTCACTATGTAGATGATCTTCTGGTGGTAAAGTTAGAAGCTTGTCTCAGTGGTTTTGACTATGGCCAGTATCAACCTCTACCAGTAGAAGTGGTTGCTAAACCCAAACAAAATTCAGAACTGTGTTTGCCAAGTAGTTTCTCAGCATTGTTTGGACAGTCATAGCACTTAATCCCTCTGGGAGTCAAACAAACAAATGTTTTCTCCTTAATAAGACTTATTCAGTATTGGAGGCAGTTCATAATGCCATCGATGGCAGCTGCAAGATGTGAAAATGTACAAACACAGAAACCAGAACAACCTTGTTTCAATCTGACTGATCTTATGCTTCTCTTAAATTTTTGAGTAGCCTTGGATTTTGCCATATATAGCAACTGAGGCTGCAACTACTGGGTGACACTACCTATATGACTTAATCAAATCTATATAATGGTGATTCAAATCAGGTTTCACAACAAATCCTGAAGTAGAGTGACTGTGCCCTGTTGGGGTTCTATGCTTGTACATGGGAAAAACAGGCCATAGTAGGTCTCTCCAATGAGGGGGGATTTTTTTGGCCCATCTACTGCCTCCTGTCATTTTGTCATCGGCACCGAAGATCAGCAACTCAGTCAAAGCTCCCTTGTGTGGGTCATAATGTATGACACATTGGTCTTATAGTACATTTAGGCTAATAAAAAGACCCCCCTTGGAATTTAAAGTTGACTAAATTCAAGACCCTAGGGGACATGACTGAGATCAATACTGCGGACTGGTTTCATCCTGCTGCTCAGAGTCTATTGATAGTAGCCTTAATTAACTGCTCTATGAAACCAACTGAATAGATCTGATATTGACTAAACAACCTGTTTATCAGATTAATCAGACTAGTAAACAGAGTGACATTCTTACATGAAAATTCGAGTTTGGCCAAGAGCATTTCAAGTTAAGAAGTGAGTAGTTGGAAGAGGCTATCCATTTTGGGCTCTGAATGACACTGCATACTTTCTGGGTATGCCATGAATGCAAGGACCTGACTTATCCTTTACCCAATCCATGTCTCAGGCTTGTGTTTACACTGAGCAACCTTGGGCCATGAGGTAACAACTCCCCTTGGGCAAAAAACAGGATTGTGTCTGGTCACTATAAAAGCAGTCAATGTCCCAAGCTCAGTGTTCCTTTTCTGTAACACAACCCACTGTGTGTGCCGGCTTCCATCACCAGACTTTTATGTTACTCTTATGGAGCTCAGAGAAATGGGAACTGATACAAACCAACAAGAAGCTCTAGCTACCACTTTCGTTGTGAATATCAAAGTGCTTTGTCTCTGATCTAGTGTCTCATGTATCTGTAGCATACCATGAAATAGTAACAGGCTAACCTGTTAGCTTGTAAGTTGGGTGAAATCTCAGACCCTGTGTTTATCAACAGACATCAATAATTTTCTTCTTGGTAATGGCTGGCATTTTAGGCACTATGACTTGGCTACTAGGACATTTATTATTAGCATGATACATTACAAAATATTATTTTCCAAAGACTTAGCCAATAACATTACAAAAATAAAAAGCCCTCTGTTTCCTGTGAATTTAACTGCATGTGTCCAGTAATAATTTCACTGTCTGTTTGAAGTACTAATAGTACTAAATCCAAAGCTCGGCGCCATGCCTCGGTCTTTGGTATAACAACGTCATAAACGCTTGGAATCTGTTCCAGTTTATTTGAAATGCCTGAATTAAAAATTCCATTATTTAGTTTACTATATTCATTCAAGATGTAAGATGAAGGAGAGCCAGAGTCTGTGGCATTTTGTAGATGCTGTCGAATGAATGTGCTGGCTTCAAATTCTGATGAGCAACTGGCTGTGTTATATATGAGAGTTGAAAGGTATTTGTGCCACCCATTTGCCAGGCATTTAAACACAGTTGATCTGTATAGTGCCAGAGATGAGGCCAGCCAAGAGGAAGTATTATGAAGCCATCCTGAACAGACGTGGTTTCTTTTACTCAGTGATTGCTCTGCAAGAATATGAAGATGGCTAAGACACAAAAATTCAACTGTACCACCTCCAAGGAAGACCTTTTGCTCTTTTAGAGCATAATACAGACGATAGGCACAAGTCCAGAACCTATCTTCTTTGGTTTGCATCTGTGCAGTGACTGGGCTAGTGAGCACTACTGTAACCAAATTAATTCCTTCTGTTTTTATCACGATTGTGATTATGTTGATCCTATCTATGACATCCGAAGGAATATTTCTCCAGAAGGTCACAGAGACCCCACTGCCCACACAGTTTTCATTCACTTGTGTGATGTAGGTCACCTGTACTGCTCCCGAAGCTTCTGCAAAAGCCTGCATCACACTGCTGTTCATTGACCCAAGTACCAACCGCTTACTGTGTATGCACTTTTCAATTAAGTGTTCAGACACATTTCCTTGTACCAGGACGAGGTTCACGTTGAACTGAATTAATACCTGTAAGACATAATTTGTCCACAGTTCTTCTGTGCTGTCTTGTTGAACCTTCATGCTTTCCAGTACTGTGTTAATATTTGTAGCCTTATTAAATCCCAGGTGGCGATAATTCTCTGTGAGGTCACCCTCAATGAGAATAATCCGGATAGGCTGATTCTGTAATTCCTTGATCAGAGTAGCATTAGATATTGATACAGCAGTGATAAATCCTGGGCAGACACAAGAAAAACTTTCAGGTACACCTGGTAAACAGCAAGTGAAGATTCTTGAAATGTCAAATCTAAATGGCATCGTAAGGTTGCCTTGCTGCATACTTGCATTCTGATACTGCAGTCGTACTGCTTCATCTACTAATTTCATGCTATTGTGATCTCCGTGACTCAAACCCATCTCCAACTCTACCAAATCATTACATCTGTAAGTACTGAGAGTAGCTGCCTCATGTTGTTCTAGAAATCCATCTGGTTTGTTTATCCACTGTTTATTATCTGTCCTATTAAAATGCCTACTGTGGATTAGTATTGACTTTCCATAACGGCTGCCTGTGAGCAGACTGTTTTGCAGACTTTGAGGATTTTCTAACATGTTTTTATCTGCTTCAACTTCAGCCTGAGGTCCAAAGAGTTTAGGTGATTTAACAGGTATCCCAGAAAGATTGCAAATGGTCAGTGATGGAGAGGCAATATCTTTGAGATCATGCTCTTTCTGTAAACTAGTATCTGAAGGGATTTGTAGAAAAGGGTACAAACTGACACTAAATGTTTCAAGTCCAGAAAATGTCTTAGTGCTGTCTATATGGTCAAATACATTATGGACAGGTACTTGAAGGGAAACTACTTCTTCAATGCAAGAGTTCAAGCCCTCTGACATTGCAGACACTATTAATGAAATGGGGACACCTAAATGGAGACATTCTTCAGCAGCACTGCTCCAGGCACCGACGAGAAACAAAAGAGTACTGGTTCCAGTTTTATATGTGTTATTTTGTGCTTGAACTGCTTCATTGAGAAGTTGTCCCACTGCGCTGGTTAAATCCAAACTTTCGAGAAGCCTTACTGTTGAACTGATTAACACACTTTCATGACACTCTGCATCTGTAATAAATTTAGATGATTTTAATGGGCCTAGGAAAGTTCTTCCTGTTCCTGCAAATGATGAAAGTTGTTGAAGTCCCATGTGCCTTCTTTTATTTATGAACCTGCAAGCCATCACCATGAATCATCATCTGCAAATAAAATAAAAACTTGGAAATTTATTCAGTGTAATTCATGGTTATAATTGCTTACAAAAGAAAAATAAGATATAGTCCCTGCCTTTGAGGGGTTTCTGGTATATACGGTTTCCATTAAATAGGATCAGTGCAATGATAACAGTACTATAACGATATTTTGATAAAGGTATGGGCATATGGAGAAGGAACACTTCATCCAATAAGGGAACTGGATCATGCCGGCAATGATTTTGGTAGTGTTTCCAGGAGAAGGCAATGCCTGAAATGAGTCTTGAAGAATAATTTGAAAGAGTCAGCAAGTTGAAGGAGATGGTAGTAAATGCACATATATGTGAAAAAAACACAGCGTACTGGGATAATATAAGTATTTAGTTTTACAGAAATATGAAGAAAGTAGTAGGAAATGGGAGATGAAGCTCTAGAAGAGAAAAAGGGTTGGATCAATGAAGGGCATTATGTGCCACGTCAAACCTGATCCTAAGATGGGAACCACTGACGTGTTTTAAGTAAGGAAGATTAAGAAACAGCTTGATGTAGAATTTGAAAGCATGTACTGTGAATCTAGAAGTCTGGATTTGAACTTGGCTCTAATGCTTACTAGCTATGTAGACTTCATCAAGTTATTTAACTACTCTACTCTGTCCACATCTGAAAAATAAGGACTATAAAAGAATCTACTTTATAGGGTTATTATAAGGAGTAAATGAGTACAGTGTTCAGAACAATGCCAGGCACACAATCCCTTCTGAGTACTACTTCTACGACTACTGCTGCTATTGCTGCTGCTGCTAGTGTTTTGGACAGATCACCATTTTGATAGCACAGAGAATGAATGGGGTGGGTGCCTCGCTGGAGGCAGCTAAGAATCATCTAAGTTAAGAATCAGCTATAGTTATCTAGATAAGGAATGTGGAAGAGGGATGCAGGTGAGAGGATGGACTGGGTTACTGATTAGAATGTAAAGGGGAAAAAAGTATTATTTAAAGGGAAGTTCAAAAGCAATTAGGCTTTTTCCACATAGTATTTCAAAATCCACATCTAAAACTAACTAAGACTTAAAGAGAAAAACTTTAGTCCAATAAAAAGAACTTTTTAACAAAGTATCCCTTAATTGAAAAGCTGTCTATAGGGCACCTGGGTGGCTCAGTGGGTTAAGCCTCTGCCTTCAGCTCAGGTCTTGATCTCAGGGTCCTGGGATCAAACCCGGCATCAGGCTCTCTGCTCAGCAGGGAGCATGCTTCCCCCTCTCTCTCTGCCTGCCTACTTGTGATCTCTCTGTCAAATAAATAAATAAAATCTTAAAAAACAAAAAAAAAGAAAGAAAAGCTGTCTACAATAAAATGACCTATCTTGCGAGGTATGAACTCTCAGTTAAAAGACTAGAACTAAAATTGTAGATAATATAAACTTATCTTCCAAATCCAAGGCTTTATAATTCTTTGAATGATATTTTTGTCACAATCTTTTAAATCCAAAATATCAAAAAGCAAACAATTTTTGCTTTTTGCTTTTGTTTTTGCTTTTCATCTGATAAATTTGCTTTTGCTTTTCATCTGATAAATTTGTTTCTATAATACCTGGAGTCATCCTTGAAGCTGAGGAGTACCACTATTTGAGATACTTTAAGATCAGGAGGAAGCCATAACACAACTATTCCTAAAGAGTAGCTTCCTATAAGCTGTCAAGGACTAAGGAGAAAAGCTAATACAACCTAGGAAAAGTTATAATAAATTGTTTGACCTCAGTTTCACATGCAAATGCTCTTTTGTGAAAACTTCAATTCTATAAAATAAAAATAAAACTCTTGATACATCCAGGCATATCCCTAGATGGCATCAAAATATACTCTAGGACTCCAGTACTCTAATCCTGAGACCCATCATATCTTAAAATTATCTGACCTTACCATGTTTTCGCTGTCCCTCATTCCTCACCCTCATATTATCAAATCCCTACTTACCCAGTTTAAATTCCTATCTGTCAACTATTACAATCACTCCCTTGCACACATATCCTCAAAATCCTATCCCTCTTCAAGTTCATCCTACTCACCTTGCAAAACCATTAATCTTGATGAAATCCAACTCTCTGTCTACTCCATGCTTACCTTGCCACAGCTGAAAATAAACAGAAAACAAACACAACCAAGCTGGTATCATTTCAAACCTCAAGTGACCCTTATTGTTGCTTGGCAATCTACTTCCTCAGTTCATTTATCTTTTTTTTTTTCCTTTTTATAAAATGTTATTGCTTTTTGGGTTCTATTTTTAAAAGTTTTGCCTTCCCTTGAGTACAAAAGATATTCTTCTATACTTCTAAAAACGTTATGGTTTTAGTCTTATGTCTATGAATCTACCTATTCTGGATATTTCATATAAATAGAATCACACAATATGTGACCTTTTGTGTCTGGCTTCTTTCACTTAGCATAATGTTTTTGAGGTTCATCCACATAGTATTACGTATCAATACTTCATTCCTTTTTGTGGCTGAGTAATATTCCACTGTATACATGTATCACCTTGTTTATCTGTTGATGGACATTTCAGTTGTTTCTATCTTTTGATTACTGTGAATTGTGCTACTGTGAACATTTGTGTACAAGTGTCAGAGTATGTTTTCAATTCTTTAGAGTATACATCTAGGAGTGGTCACATGGTAATTTTATGTTTAACTTTCTGAAGAACTACCAAACTGTCTTCTGTAGCAGCTAAATCATTTTACTTTTCCACCAGCAATATATGAGGGCTTCAATTTCTCCACATCCTTGTTGTATTGATTTCCTAGGCCTACTATACTGAATTATCAAAAGCTGGGTGCTAAAACAACATATTTTTATTCTCTCATGGTTCTGGAGTCCAGAAGTCTGAAATCAAGGCATGTGCAGGGCCATGATTCTTCTGAAGGCTCTAGGGAAGGCTCTTCCAGCTTCTAATTGGCTCTTGGACGTCCATGGCTTTTGGTAACAAAACTCAGTATCTGCTTTTCTTTCATATGATTTTCTTAAAAGGACACAATTCATTGTATTTAGGGTCAACTCTAATCTGGCATGACCTATCTTAACTAGCTACTTCTATAAATACCCTATTTCCAAATAAAATCATTCTGAGATTCTGGATGGACATGAATTTTGGAGGGAACACTATTCAACCCAGTATGCTCATCAATACATATCTTCTGTTTTGTTTTGTTTCTGTTTTTTTGAAAATAGACATCCTAGTGGATGTGTAGTGATAGTTCATTGAGGTTTTGATTTGCCTTTCTCTAACAACTAATGATAATAAGCATCTTTTCATGTACCGGTTGGCCATTTGGAGAAATATCTATCCAAATCTTTTGCCATTTTAAAATTGGATTGTCTTTTCGTTGTTGAATTGTAAGAATTCTTTACATATTCTGGAAACTAGAATCTTATCAAAATACAATTTACAAATTTTCTTTCTCTGTAGGTTGTATTTTCCACTTTTTTGATAATCGCTTTGATGCATAAAGGTTTCCCATTTTAATGAAGTCCAATGTCTATTTTTTCTTTTGTTGCTCATGCTCTTGGTGTCATATCTAAGAATCTACTACAAATTCCAAAGTCATAAAGATGTGGCCCAGTGTTTTCTTCAAAGAGTTTTATATTAAGTTTATTAATACATTTAATTTTTGTATATGGAATGATGTAGTGGTCCAACTTTGCATTTCGATGTCAAATTGTGTCAGCATCATTTGCTGAAAAACTATTCTTTTCCCGATTGATGGTTTTGCATCTTTGTCAAAAATCAATTGGCAATAGATTTTTGGGTTTATTTCTGGACTCTCAATTCTATCTGATTGGTCTATATATCCATCCTTAAGCCAGGACCACGTGATCCCATGACCCTGAGATCATCATGACTTGAGCCAAAACCAAGAGTTGTATGCTTAACCAACTAAGCCACCCAGGTGCCCAAGGACCACACTTTTTTGATTACTATAGCTTTGTGATGGGTTTTAAAGTGAGGGAGTGTGAATCCTCCAATTTAGCTCTTTTTGTTTTAGCTTTTACATTTATATTTATAACTCATCTTAAACTGATTTTTGTAAATGGTATGAGGTTGGGGTCATTTTGTTTCCTCCCAGATATCCAGGTGCTCCAGAATAATTTGTTGAAAAGACAAGTTTGAAAGGACTGGCTTTTTGCTTGTTTTTTTCATTTCTAACATGTTCTGAGAGCTTATTAGGTATGAGGCACTTTACATGCATTATGTAATATGGTTCTCATAATATTATGAGGTATGTACACACTTAACCTGTTAAAATGAAAAATAATAACATACCAAATCTCAAAGCCAGTAAATAACAGGTTATAAACTAAAATTCAGATCTGTTTAATGCCAGAGTCCCGTGCTATTAACTACTAAACAATACTGCTTTCTGGCTGCCCTTCTACCCACTGTAATAGCGATTCACCTTCTCTGCTGTAGAATCTTCCACTACATTTCCACTTCCAAACCTTCTTACCTTCTTCCAAGCCTGTTCATACCCTTAAAATGGATATGCCCTTTTTCCCCCAAGCATCAGAGTCTCTGTTTATGGTTTCCTCTTTATACTAAGTTTAAATCACAACATACTACTGTATGAACGGAAAACTCATAGAGAATTTAGATCACAAGGAAAAAGTCATGGGCTATTTCAAATGTATTCGAGCTTGCAAAGACTGTATTTAATTTATGTGAAAACAGTTTTCCCGGAGAAGACATGAAATTATTTAAACAAAACTAATCTACAAGCAAAAAGTTACATGAAACTGATCTCAAAATATTCAATTATTTCACTTATATGTGGAACCAAAAAAACAAAACAAACGGAAGGGGCAGAAACAGACCCATAAATACACGGAACACACTGGTGGTTGCTAGAGGGAAGAGGTGTAGGGGATGGGCAAAAAGGGGTGAAAGGGAGTGGGAGGTACAGGCTTCCAATTATGGAAGGAATAAAGTCACAGGGATGAAAGGCAGAGCATGAAGAATATAGTCAATGGTATTGTAATACCATTGTATGATGATAGATGATAGCTACACTTGTGATAAGAGTAGCATAACATATAGAGTTATTGAATCACTATGCTGTACACCTGAAACTAATATAATATTGTGTCAACTATAGTCAATAAAATATGAACAAACAAATATTCAAGAAAAATGCTATTTCAGCATTTGAAGACTCTATTCTAAGTTTCAGCAGAAATTAAAAAAAAAGTCTTAGCATTTTAGTTTAGAAAAGCTCCTAAATAATTATTTTGGAGAGATTAATTAACATAAAATAAAAACACAAACAAAAATCCCTCATCTTCTAAAAAGTTTAGTATAAAAAGGCAAAGACAGTAAAGGGGATGGTGAAATAGTTTCAAAGAAAAAAAAAACAACTTTTCTTGGCATTGAATTGACACACTCTGATTTTTGTTCTGCCATACATCAGCACCAATGTTTTCCACAAATAGCTATGTTATTATTGGGTTCCCTAAAACTTTACTTGCCAGCTTAATGTTTCTTTAACTTTCTAAACGTGTAACAAGCACAGTTCACACTACCTCACTGGGTTTCAACATCAAAAGCATCCTTCTTTTCCTAATATCATGTCTAGTCCTGTTTAAGGCATTTGGTCTAGAATACCAACACATGAAATACTTTTCAGGAGTTGAATTTTTAAAAATATTAATACTTTCTGACAGGTATGATTAGCTTTTTTCATTATCAAAATGAACAGTTTGTATATCGCCAGTCTATTCCCAATATAGCAACCTAATTATATTCCATTACTTAAAAACCTTCAACTTGGAAAATAAAGGTCTTTACTCCTTTATCTGACACGGGAGCCCCTTTAAAAAATCAGCTCAGATCCTTTCACTCCTCCGCTCAAAATCTTGCAAAGCCTTCCCATTTCACTAGGAATGAAAAATCAAGGTCTTAATAAAGCCCTAGTAATCTGCACTCCTCCCTCTTACCCTTATTTTGTTTCCTACTATGCCATCCTCGAGCAGTCTGCAAGTCATGCTCCCTAACTTAAGAGTTTCTGTTCTAGTTATTCCCTCTTTCTGGGATGTTCATCCCGAGAAATCTATTGCCTCAATACCTCTAAATATTTACTCGAATTTACCTTTTCAATGAGGCCTACCCTGGAGCACTGTATTTAACATCACAAACTCCACTTTTCCCTCTACACTTGGATTCCCCTTAACTGTTCTACTTCCTTTTTTCCATGACACTTACCACCTTATAAAGTAGTACACAGTTTACATATCTATTTATTATTTAATGACCATCTCCCTCTGTTAGAATGTAATTCCCAGGAGGACAATTTTAGTCACTGAGGTATCCCACATACCAAGAATATTGTCTGATACACTGCTGACAATAAATATTTGGTGAGCAAATGCATGAATGGTTTTCACCATAGTTTCTATCTTAACTTTAAGTACAAAACTGACAAGATTAAACAGATGCCACTGTCAGTATTATTCCACCAAAATTTAAGTTTCAATCACCTTTAGAGTTGACATGATTCCTATTTGGCACTGCCTCAGTTGAGACCCTTTAATTGCTTCCAAAATGGTTCCTCATTCACATGGTTGTCAGAATTATCTTTGCAAAGCACAAACCTAATCAAAGTACTCCATTGCCTAAAAACATCCATTTATCTTAGAAAATAAAATCTTTACTACTTAGTTTGACATAGGTGTCCCATAATCGGACCTCAGTGTAATTTATGACTCATTTTCCACCTTTCCTTATAAACCCTATGATCTTGCCACATTAGAACATACATTTATTTTCATTTTTACACATGCTATATTTACATTTGAATATCCTACCCTTTCTTCACCTTGGCAAATGCTATATATTTTTCATGACCCAAGGCGAATGCCACATTTTTAAAAATTTTATTTATTTATTTGAGAGAGAGAGGATGAGAGAGAGAGAGAGCATGAGTGGGGGAAGGAGCAGAGGGAGAAGGAAAAGCAGACTCCCTGCTGAGCAGGGAGCCTGATGCAGGGCTCCACATTTTTGACACAACCTTCTCCAATGCCTCAGGAAGAAGTAGTGCCTCTTTCCAGTGCTCATGCACTTTCCACACACATCTACTAAAGCACTTAGCACCCTGAATTTAAAACTCTCTGTATATGTCTGTGCCTTCCTCCCCCACTTGTCTCTGGGTTCCTTACTTTTATTCATCTTTATACTCTACACTCAGTTCCTTTCAAACTCACCCAGTAGCTGGCACAATATAAGACATGTGGAAAGCATTAAGTAAATTTAGTAGAATTAAGAGTGCCAATGGATTTAATATTTTCCTAGACTTATTATTATTATTATTACTACTACTACTACTACTGCTTTACAATACAATTGGATTAGCAACAGCTATTTTCCAAGACTAAGTACTTTCTAGAAAGTACTAGACCAAGACCTAGAAATTGCAATCTAAGACTATAATTAAAAAAAACAGCATAAGCAATGAATCTTGGAACACTGAAAAAATAAAATAAAATTAATTTAAACAACAACAAAAAAACCCCATTTTTACTAGAAGTTAATTTCCCCAATATAAGAGCCTAAATCATAAAGTGATGTAAAAGCAGGTTAACATATTACTCAGCCTTTCAATTGCCATGAGATCAAAACTGATCAAGGTTAGAATTTGGCTCTATATATTTGGTCACTATTCATTTCTGGGTCTCAGAAATCTCCTTAATATTAGTAGTAAAGATGAAGTAAATGTCCTTGAAACTCATCAAGAGCAACTTTCCTGGTGAGGTTAATGGCCTGAAAAATCAAAATACAATTAACCCCTAAACACGGGGTTAGGGACCCCGACCACTGCACAACTGAAAATCCAAATATAACTCTTGACTCTCCCAAAACTTGACTACACTTAACTACTAATAGCCTACTGTTGTTTGGAAGCCTTACAGATAACAAAAAGTCAATTAACACATATTTTATATGTTACATGTATTATATGCTGTATTCTTACAATAATACCTTTAAAAAATTTTTTTTTCAGTATCTCTAGGCTACAATTTCAACAGGGAGTTTTTTCAAATTGTGGCAAATCTCCAAAAAAAAAAAAAAAAAAAAAAACCATGTAAAGTAGGCCCACAGTTCAAATCCTTGTTGTTTAAGGGTCTACAGTATTATAATTAAGTCAATGAACATTCTACTTAATTCACAAAATACCTTGAATTTGAATAATTTTAATTTCCACTGGGACTTTATATGGAGAAATCACTTCTAATATTAGAATAACCTTACCTATTTTCCAGGATCCTAAGGTGTTTTTTATCTATGATTACAAAGCTTGGGTGTCTGACTGAGATATAATATTATTATATTACAGGATGATGGTTTTGAAAAATGTGCCATGCTTCTACATACTATAGTATGAACAGTGATTCAACAATGTGCTTTGCACATTTTTCTTGCCCTGCCTTCAAGGAGATAAGCGGGATAAAAGGGAAAAAAAAAATACTAGGCAAAAGTTAATGTTCCTCATAAATCCCCTGCTGGAGAATCCAGTATGAGTTTTGGAAAATAAAGTACTTACTCTGCAGAAGGTACGGCAGGAGGCATAAAAACAGTCCTGATGTGTAAGAAATTAGGGCTAGAAATTTTAAGGGAATATCACCTCTTCATTTCTACCAGGAAGTGAGAGGTCCACCTCATTCTCTCCCACCCTTTAGCTGGTCCCTGACCAGATTCAGGACTGGGTGAGTCAACAAGTTTTGCCCTCTGGACAAAAATTTGCTTTGATTTACAGTAGTTATGGGCTTCTAAATCTCAGCAGTTACTGAATCAATTGGATTATCAGGCTACTTCTGTCTGACTCATGACTGTCGATCTATGCTGGATATGGCTGGAACGCCGGCAAAATCTTGGGATTCAACCCACAGGAATGGCTGAGGGTGAGAGTGGGGGCGGGGGATAGGTGTCTGATCGTGATTATATTTGGAGCCAAAGTCCTACCCGGCAAATAAATACTACAACATTGGTAAAAACTCTTTCTTATGCAGTGAGGCTTGGTGCATCCCAACGCCCATCCTGCCCCCATACCCACTTCCTTCCAGCTATTCGGCTACCGCGCCAGAATCCCTCCGGACCAGGTAAAAGGGAAGTGCTAAAGGCCAAGCCCCAGGCACTGTGGAGGCTGAGAAATACCTAGCGGCCCAGGAAAGGTCAGTCTCCTCCACCTCTGTTAATCCCAGCCGGATGGTAAACCTAAACTGGACCAATTTACCCGGCCCGCCAGGCCCTAGATTCTCATCCTTTCCCGGGGTACGAAGAGGTCAAAAAAGCAAATAAAGGCTCTCCGCGCCTGCACTAAAGACTTAGCAGTCGGTGGAAGCACCTCGTTACTAACCTCGCTCTTTTCTCCATCTTCACGCGAGGCTTCACATCCCAGCTTCCCACCTCAGACGACGAGCTGTCTGGCACTGGGACATCAAAGCGCCGGGACGAAGACGCCCCCTTCTCCGCCCGCATTTTGCGCATGTGCAAAGCGGAGCAAGCGGGCCGCCTGGGTGGGCCTGGTCGCTAAGATACCAGAGGGAGAGTTCTGCTTTTTAACGGCCGGCTAGGAAAGGCAGGGCGTTACTCTATTGGTAGAGAGGGCTGGCTTCAAGGGCCTTCTTTTCTAACCATTGGGTAAAATAACTGTCAATCAGCAAGGGCCTGGGTGGGCGGGGCTGCTGAAGGGGGTGGCGAGAGCGGCCCTAGCAACGGTTTCTGAACTGGGTAGACTGCAGTTGGGCTGCGCGGCTGGCGGCTGAGACCGGGAGGTCTCCGCCGACGGCACCGGTTGGTGACATGGTGAGTGCCAAGCCGTAACCCCTTGTTGGGCCGGGGCTAGAGCTGAAGTTTCAACCTGGTGCAAGGAAGGAATTTTGGTTTATGAAATGTGTTATTCACCTCCCGATCCTCGAGTGTCATTTAGTAACCCCTCCTCTCGTGGCCAACTTAGAAGCACGCCGGCCGTGGCTCTAGGGACGCAGGAGCGGGCTTCCAGCTCGTTGGTTCCTCGTCGTCCCCACTAACCGCTGGTACCAGCACTCGGCGATCGGTTCCGTGACGGAAATAGAAACCACTGGTTAGCCAGAAAAGAACTGGATACAGAGAATAAAAGGCTGAGAAACTGTTGGAGGGTCTAGGCCTCTAGGAAAGAGGGTCTAGGCCTCTAGGAAAGAGGTCCTGAACTCTGAAAAAGCGGCCAGGGTTGGGAAGGTAAAGGTTCTGAAGGCTGGAACTGCGCACCTGTGTGTCCGCAGTCCAGGGACCAAGAATCCTCGGCTGCCGCCACGTGAGACCGGAGACAACGCGCATAGGAACGTGGTGTCCAGTTGCCGTCTCTGCAGCCGCGGATTCTTAACCCGAAGCTGGAGACGAGACAGTGAAGGAAGGCTGCAGAAGAACCTCAGGAGTAACTCTGTGACCTTGCTTGTCAGCGGAAGATGGCACATAGCAGGAAGATGACCTCCACCTTACCTGGATATTGATAATTGGCCCAACATTTATTCTTACTCCGATCCCTGGAGTAGTTTTTCACCTGGAAAATGTAGTTTTTCATTTCTCAGCTTCTGCAATATAGAAAAGTATGCTAAAAGGTGGGAAAGGGTATTATGTTTCAATCAAGCATATCCCACAAAATGAACAAATTTTATTATGAGACATATAGGTCTAGATGAAAAGTGTGCCTTAGACATTAGCTTTTAGAAATACCAAGTAAGGCCAGTCGTATTCGCACATAACATCTACTGTTGGAGCATGCATGCCTTTGTCTCTTTTCTCTCTCAAAAAGCAGTAGTTTGAAGGAAAAACTAAAGTGGTAAAAGACCAGGCTTTCCACCAAGATATTAATAACTAAAAGCATAAATGTTAGAAAAGGGAAAAGGGGGAAATTGCTGACGGTCATTATATAGCAGGGAATAGGGTTCTTGAATAGGCTTATTTATTATATTTATCATCGATTATTCTGGTCTGGTAAGTTTTCCAGTTACATAGTTTTTCATGCACATGTGTATTTATTACAGGCATCCAACTACTGCACAGGTTCAGACCAGTGGAAGAAAAGAGCAGAAAAACTTGAACTGAATGAAACCCAAAAGCAAGAAATTAAAGAGGCCTTTGATTTATTTGATGTTGATGGGTCTGGAACCATAGATGTGAAAGAACTGAAGGTTTTGAAATTCTAATTCTAAAACATTTTAAAAACCATTTATTTGTGGCAATCTTTCAATCTATAACAGCAGCCGTCTAAAAGCTTGAGATAAAATCTCTTCAGTGTGGACGCCTACACCTTCAGTATACATACCTGCCTCATACTAACAATATAGTATCTTGTTAGGCATTTTATTCTTGTTTTATGAATGAGTACAACAAAACCCAGGATATGACAGTGACATATCCTATGGCATAGTAGGATTGCAAACTAGGCCTGCTGACCTGACTTTCTAGGTTTATGCCTAGTCCATAGTAAAAAAAGAGAAAATCTAGTCATTAATAGGTAATTTAAAAGCTAGGAATGAGAATGTGGTATATTATAATTTATTTGCTTCCTATTTCAGATTGCAATGCAAGCCTTAGGATTTGAACCAAAGAAAGAAGAAATTAAAAAAATGATAGCTGAAATAGACAAAGAAGGAATTGGCACCATTACTTTTGAAGATTTTTTTGCCATAATGAGTGTAAAAATGGTATAGTAGTGATTTTGTTCTTCAAAGAAATACAAGCAATAGCCTTCTACATTTTTTTTTAACAATCAGAAATTTCACACAGGAAGAATTGGAACTAGGTCTTTAAAGATGGGTAGGATTTAGATAGACAGGAATAGCAAGATTAAAAATGTTTTCAGGATAGTAATGAAGACTGTCCAGTGTGGAGAAGGTTGTTAGGAAATAATAAGGATATATGGCTAGATAGGAAGAATGGGGTCAGCATTTTGAAGGCTTGAATTCAGCAAACATCTCCTAAGTGCCCATTTTTGCCACGCACTATTCTGGAGAGCATTGGATGAGGCAGGCTCCCTGTTCTCCTAGAGCTTACATTTTTGATAATGGATATCAGTTACTGGTGTTAATAAGAGATACATTCTCTTTATCATCCTTGCCTCTTCTACTTTAACAAACCCTGAATATAGCTACCTTGACAGCAAATGTGAGAGCACTGGAATAATTGTTAAAAGTTATAGCAGTAAAGTCAGAACTCAGCTACCTGGTACATTGCTTCTCTAGACCTCAAACACCCATAATTCCAATTTGATAGAATAAATGAAAGATTAATGACATTTAATTGCTTCTGTTTTTAAAGAGTGAAAAAGATGAAAAAGAAGAAATATTGAAGGCTTTCAAATTATTTGATGATGATGATACTGGAAGCATAACGCTAAACAATATCAAGAGGGTTGCTAAGGAACTGGGGGAAAATTTAACAGATGATGAACTTCAGGTAATTTTTTACTTTTATAATTATAATTTATATATAATTTATAGTTACAGTCTTAATTTAGTTGGACTCAAATACATTCAAAATAAAATTTGTGTATTTGAATATTCATTTATATCATTATTCATTTTTAATGATTTCACATATCTTATTTACATTTTGTTTTACAGGAAATGCTTGATGAAGCTGATCGTGATAGGGATGGAGAGATAAATGAGGAAGAATTTTTGAGAATGATGAAAAAGACCACTCTTTATTAATACTTTTTTATTCCTTCTGGAAAGTTGTTAACAACTTTATATTTGCTATACAGTTCTATCATATCTGAATGTATTCATTATCAATTCTTAGTTTATATGCACAAATTGGTCTCTTGATGTCTAATCCATGTGAGAAGTTACATGTCTGTACCAGTATGTTGTTAAATCTACAGCATCAAGAAACGAAATGTAATGATTTCTGTGAACCATGGATCCCAAACCAGTATTAATTCCAACTGCTACTTTTAGAGCTCCAGAGTCTAAAGATTTAGAATTTTTTTAAGTTTAATGAAACTGACCCCACATCCAAATGAATTTGGCAAATAAGCAATTAGTTTCCCCATCATTTTCCTTTTGTCCAACTCTTTAAAACTGATATTTGCTTTTTAATCAGTTATTCAGATATGTAAAGTATTAAATAAAATTGCCTAGCAACTACATTATTTGCTAGTTTTCCTCTTATAAAGAAATTCGAGCAGCACTGTACTACATAGATTTTCCTGTAAGTTTGACCCCACGTATGAGAGTTGAATACCTCTGCATGGGAGGTGCTAGGGATTTTACACGTTATCTCAGTGTTACAACTTGGAAGCTGGTAGTATTAGCTCCATTTTACTACATATGAGAAAACTAAAGTTCAGATAACTTAAAAATTGCTCAGTTCATAGATAATAAAACATGGATAAATCTGGTATCCTTATGCTTCACTATGCAGCTTCCCTATAGATTAAAAAAAAAATCTCAGGATAACTTAAGTGTATATTTTCTAACTCATTTAATATTATGACTCTTGTAATTTAACTTTTTTTTTTTTTTTAATGAAAGTGCCAAACTGTTGGGAAAGGCAGTTTCAAGATACAGTCTTTTGATCCCCCACTGGGTCACACAAGACTGGGCCTTGGGCATGGAACACTTCCTTACAAGAGTGTCTCTATAGCTTATGCTGGAATTGTCTACAAATATCTTTCCATTTCAGACTCCATGTGTACTTTTTTATGCTTAAACATGTGTATAATATGATGCCTGTGTGTGTGTAATATGGCATCTGGCCAACCCCGCTTTGGAAAGGGGATGTCCCCTTCGAAGAGGGTAGGGTCCTGCTGCACAACAAGATGGCTATTTACAGGCCAATTGCCCTGTATTGGCTTCTGGCAGGGACCTGCTGGCCATGGGAAACCAACATTGGTTGGTTGAAACCAACCAATTGAAACTGATACTGCTCTGTCTCTTCTCTATATGAGTGAAGCATTGTTCCACCCAGTAGTTGACTGCATTGTGTTTTCCTTGGCAATTAAACTGATAGCAAGATCCAGTCGAAGAAGCTCTCAGGTTTCTGCTCCTGATAATAGGCAACAGAGGCCACTTGCTGGATACAAACTCTTCCTAAACCTAAGTAATGGTCTTTGAAGCAAGAAAGGATTATAGAAAATGTAACTTTAAATGCCCCACCTAGTTCATTTTTAGCTCAACTGAAATGCAGACTCAAGGTTTTGTCAACACAAGAGAGGTTTTTTTTCAGTTGAAACTAGAATGGCATATATGCTTATGCTCACGTGTTTCACAGTATCTTTAATTCCTAATTATGCAGCATTTCCTTCCAGGCTAAGATACTACTATTAAACATGATTCATATGTGAAAATTATGGCCTTTAAGTTGTTAAATTTATATTTTTAAGTGGGTAGTATGCTTAAAAATACATGTGAACAAGGTTCAAAGAGTTCTAAATAGAAGTCTCCTTCTCATTCAATCTCCAGTTCTCCCCAGGACAGAATGTCCTTTATCACTATCTCTATTTAACATTATACAGAAGTACTAGCCAGTACATTAAGGCAAGAAACAGAAAAAAAGAGATCAGAAAGGAAGAAATAAAATTCTTTTTATTTGCAGATGACATCATAGAATAGCCCAAAGAATTTAGAGATTGCTGGATGCAAAGTCACTATGCAAATACAAATATAAGCACAATTCTATTTTTACAAACCAGGTCTGAGTAATTAGAAAATGAAATTTAAGAGACTACTAATAGTATTAAAAATATAAAAATCTTATCACTGAATCTAATGAAGATACACAGGTCTTCAACATCAAAAACTATAAAAGAGTACTGAGAAAAAGACCTAAATAAATGGAGGAATATTATGTTCATGGATTGGAAAACTCAATATTATACAGATGTCAATTCTTCTTTATTGATCTATAGTTTATAGTGCAATAAAAATCTTAGCCTATGTGAAACGACAAGCCTATTCTAAAATTTATATAGAAATCCAAGAGACCAATACAGACTCAAAGAACAAGGCTAGAGGCTAGCTTGCCTGACTATCAAGATTTATTATAGGGTCATAGCCATTAGAATAGTGTGGTTTTAACTAGGATAGATTAATGGACCAGTGGAATAGAACAGAAAGTCCTGAAACAGACTCATATATATATGGCCATTGATTTAGGATACAGGTAACTACAGACTAGTGGGGACATTTTCATTATAATAAATTTTTCCAAATCAATAGGATATCCAAAAAGAATAAAAGAAAACATGACAATAAAAGAAAACACTGACACTATACATAAAAAGTAGTTCTAAATTATTAAGACATGAAAGGTAAGAATATATGATCATGACTTTGCGATCAGATTCCTAATTAGGAAACAAAAACCACTAACATTAAAGGGAAACGCTGATAAATTGTACTATAAGAACTTCTCTTCATGAAAGGAGAGAAGATATAAGCTACTAAGTGGAAAAATACTTTCAATAAATCTACCTGACTACTTGTATGTAGAACATATAACTTTTAAAAATCTGTAAGAAAAAGCCTACTTTTTAAAAGTGAGCAAAAGACTTGAGTAGCCACTTCATAGAAAGGGATATGAAAATGGTCAAAAATACGTGAAAAATTAATCAAAATAAGGAATGTAGTAGGCTAAATGATGGCCTCCAAAAAGATCCATGTTCTAATCCCTGGAACCCATGAATGTTATATGACAAACAAACAAACAAAAAAAACAACAAACACGCACACACACACAACCAAAAAGCAACTTTGCATTATGATCAAATTAAAGACTATGAGTTAGATTTTCTGGATTATCTAGTGGGCCCTAAATGTAACCACAAGTATCTTTATAAAAAAGAGGCAGAAGGACACTTGACACATGAAGGGGAGGGTAATCATGGAAGCAGAAAATATTGTTGCTAGAATGGCATGGATGCTCATGAACATTCTTAAGTGTTTCACAGTATCATTAATTCCTAATTGTGTAGCATTTCCTTCTAGACTGAAGAAAAATATAATTACTAAAAATATGATGAAGCAATGTGCTTATAAGTCAAGGAATGCTGGCAGCTGCCAGGAGCCAGAAGAGTTAAAGAATAAGCTTCAGGAGGGAGTGTATCCTGGCTGGCACCTTGATTTGGGCCCAATAAAACTGATTTTGAGATTCTGGACTCCAGAGCTATGAGAGAATAAATTTCTGTTGTTTTAAGACACCAAGTTTGTGATCATTTGTTACAGCAGTCACAAAAAATTAATACAAGTCAATATCATCCTGAGATAGCACTATAAATCCGGCAGAATGGGTAAAACTAAATAATAATTCAAAGTGTTGGTAAGAATGTGAAACAATGGAAATTCTCAACTACTGTCGTACATTGCTTCAACTGTTTTGAAAACAGTTGGCATAATTCAATAAAGATGAACATATGCATATATCAGGACCAGCATGTATCTCTACATACACACCCAACAGAAATATGTGTGCATGTGTGCCATGAGACATACAGAACATATTCCATGGCAACAATATACATAAGAGTCAAAAATTGAAAACACTCTAAATGTTCATCAACGGTAAAATGTATAAATTGTTACATATTTATATAATAGAATGCATCTAGGAATGAAAAAAATTCACCTACATACAGCCACATGGATGAATTGCAAACCTGGCATTGACTGAAAGCAACCAAGAACAAAAATATATGTTCTGAAGAGATGCCATTTCTATAAAGTTTAAAACCAGGCATATCTAAACTGTAGAATTTGAAGTCATGATAGTAGTAAAAGGGAGGAAGTAGGAGGAGGAGGGGGCTTGCAGGGGATTTCTGAAGTCTTGGCATCTTCCTGTATCTTGTCTTATATAGTTAATTACCTAAGTGTTTACATTGTCTAAACCAACGGAGCTGTTTATTTGGCTTGTGCATTTGTGTGAGTATTGTACTCTAATAAAAGTTTTAACAATCATTCATGTCCACATTGTTAGGCATCATGATTTTGTGTCATTTACACTAACACCATAGAGAAAGTCCCAGGGTAAAGAAAATTGATCAGCCAACACATTGACATAATAGAGAGGGCTGCCAAACATTCAGTTGCCAACAGGACCTAGTGGACCTTCAATTTTTCTCCACTCCTTGTTAATTGTCAGAGCCAATACTGGAAAGAAACAATGTCTGAAATGGACATGCAAACATTTTCAACCAAATACATTTCTATTACATCTTAGTTATATCCATTTTTTGATGTTAATGTTGTATAATTATGGTCTATTTTTCCCTTGATCAATCTTGCTAGAGGTTTTACCAGTTAGAACTTTTTAAGAATGAACTATTGGCTTTGTATATCTTCTCTATTGTGTCTTTGTTTTCTATTTTATTTTATTTTTATTTTAGTTCCTCCTCTCTGTTTATTGGTTTTTTGGTTTTTACTTTTAAGGTTACTTCTTTCTACTTCTTTCTACTTCTTGTTATTATGTTCAGCATTTTTTTTCCTAAGTGTAAAATTTTTCCTCAAGTATCCCCTCTAAATATATGTTTCAATATGCAGTAGGCTTACTGTGATTTCATCCTAAGTTTTTAAATTTTTATTGATTTATTATTTGACCAATAAGTTTTTAATGCAAGTGTGCTCTTTATCTTCCAAATATACAGGGAATTTTTAAATTTTTAAATGCTTTTTGATAACGATTTATAGCTGAATTCATTATTGTCAGGAAGTGTCATCTGTATAATAATTATTTGAAAATAGTTGAAACTTACTCTTGCGCTTTTAAAACATGTTCACAAATTCTTTGATGTTCCTCCCATCAACAGGAAGATTCCTCCTCTCCCTCCCTTTGAATATGAGTTGGTCCCTAGTGACTTGCTTCTAAACCAATAGAATGTAGTGGAAGAGACACTGTAGGACTTGTGATGATAGGTTAGGAAAAGTGATATAGCTTCTGCCTGGCCCTCTTTCTGAACACCCAACCTTGCTCAGCATGAATCCAGCCACCATGCTGCGGTAGATAGCCTCATGGAACAACCACATGGAGGTATTCCGGGCATAGCTGAGAGTTCCAGCCAATGGCTAACACCAACTGTAAGACAGATAAGTTAGTAAGTCTTCAGATGGTTCCAGCATCCAGCTTGAGCCACCATAGCTGATTCTGAGTAGAGACATGATGTCCCCACCGAGCCTTGCCTAAATTGTAGATTTGTAAGTAAAATAAATGCTATTATTATTTTAAACCAGTACATTTTGGGGTCTTTTGTTGAGCAACAATAGAATACAACATGTATCCTAGACTTATTATGGTTTACCTTTAATTAGGACTTTTACAATTCCCCCCAAACAGAATTTTACAACAGCTTAACTCCATTTCCCTCTCTGATATATTGTGCTATTGTCACTTATTTTACTTCTATTTATAATCAGATTGTTATTATTTGTCTTTTATAAACCAGTCCATTTCATCTAGATTACTTACATACCCTTTCTGGTGCTCTTCATTCCTTTATGCAATCCTGTGGTTCCATCTGGGATCATTTTCTTCAGCCTGAATAAGTCTACAGCATTTGTTGTGGTGAAGATCTACCGGTGATAAATTCTCTCAGCTTTTGTTTGTCTGAAAAGGCCTTAATTTTCGTCGTCTTCTTTTTTTTTTAAATAACATTTCTACTGAGTATAGAATTCTAGGTGAAATGGTAGGAAGGTCTTTATTAAAAAACTTTTATCAGGGTGCTTGGGTGGCTCAGTGGGTTAAAGCCTCTGCCTTTGGCTCAGGTCATGATCTCAGGGTCCTGGGATCGAGCCCCGCATCGGGCTCTCTGCTCAGCGGGGAGCCTGCTTCCTCCTCTCCCTCTGCCTGCCTCTCTGCCTACTTGTGATTTCTCTCTGTCAAATAAAAAAAAAAAAAAAAAAACTTTTATCCTTTTAATGTCATTCCATTATGTGCCGATTTCCATAATTTGTGTTGAAAAGTAAGCTTATAGCTTTATTGTTGATTCTTTGAAGATAACGTGTGAGGTTTTTTCCACTCTGAGTGCTTTTAAGATTTTTCTGTTTGTCTTGGTTATTGGCAGCATAACTATTATGTACCCAGGTGTGGTTTTCCTTATACTTGTATTGTACATGAGAATCTTTGTGTCTTGATTCTGTGGTTTGATGGCTTTTAATCAGCTTTGAAACAACTTTAGCCAGTATTTCTTCAAATACTATTTCTGAGCCATCATCTCCTCTTTTTAGAACTCCAATTAAACAAATGCATGCTAGACTTTACCACTATTCTTCATTTGTCTCTCACAGTCTTTTTGGTGTTTTCTATCCCCCTTTCTCTCTGTGCTTCAAACTAAATATAGTTTACTGACTTGTTTTCCAGTTTCCTGGAAGTTTTCTAACAGATTCCAGGTTTCTGTTGTAATTCTCTGTATTCTTCTCAGTTTTATTGAACACATGAATTATCTTTATTTTAAGGTCCCTGTCTGATTACTTCAATATCTTATCTTTAGGTTGATTTTTGTTGTTCTTTTAAATTGTGGCTTTTAGTTATTTGGTTCTTTTTTTTTCTTAGCTAGATACTGTGGATGAAAAATTGGAGGGACTATAAATGCTGCCATCTTCTTTCACAGAAGGTTAAGCTTTCTTCCAGCAGGTATTTAGAATATAGGAGGATAATTTTGGTTCTTTTGAGAAACGGCTTTCATCATTATTCAGGATTTTCTATTTCATGTTTGCCCTTACTCCCAGATGTAATACTTTCTTGTGTTGACTGAAAGCCCAGGGTACTTACTGACATCACCCTGCCCTCTTCACCTTGCCTGGGCTTGAACTCAAATTTGAATCTTCGCAACATCATCCAGCTTTTTAATTAAACTTTTGCTTGGCTCTTTGTTCTCTCAGATGCTGTTTTCTGCTGCATTTTTTGGAGTCTCACGCTAGGTAACTATAACTAAGGAGTTAGCCAGTGATGGGAGGAGGTATGTATTTGGATAGCTTTTCACTTTACCTTGAATCCCTACTTGGTGTAATTTTTCTTCCTGAGTGCTAGATACTTTGGCAACCCCAAATTCCAACCTGTTTTTCCTTCTGCTCAATAAGATTCCTGCCTTTTTGCTTGGGGCCTATTTCTCCTATTTATTTATTTGTTTAGTTTTTTGTTTATTAAGTTTTTTTTCACATTCTAGTTAGTTAACATATAGTGTAATATTAGTTTTAGGTGTACAATATAGTGATTCAACATTTCCATACAACGCCCAATGCTCATCACAAGAGCGCTCCTTAATCTCCATTACCTATTTCACCACCCCCCCTCCATTCTGGTAACCATCATTTATTCTCTATAGTTAAGGGTCTATTTCTTGGGGCGCCTGGGTGGCTTAGTGGGTTAAAGCCTCTGCCTTTGGCTCAGGTCATGATCTCAGGGTCCTGGGATCGAGCCCCGCATTGGGCTCTCTGCTCAGTGGGGAGCCTGCTTTCCTCTCTCTCTGCCTGCCTCTCTGCCTACTTGTAATCTCTCTCTCTCTGTCAAATAAATAAATAAAATCTTAAAAAAAAAAAAAGAGTCTATTTCTTGATTTGCCTCTCTCTCTTTTTTCCCCTTTACTTATTTTGTTCCTTAAATTCCACATATGAGTGAAATCATATGATATTTGTCTTTGACTGGCTTATTTCGTTTAGCACAATACTCTCTAGCTCCATCCACATTGTTACAAATGGCAAGATTTCACTCTTTTTATGCCTGAGTAATATTCCATTATTCACTGTTTTATCCATTCATCAGTTGATAGACATTTGGGCTCTTTCCATAATTTAGCTATTGTTGATAATGATGCTATAAACATTGGGCTGCATGTATCCCTTTGAATTCGTATTTTTGTATTTTTTGGATAAATACCTAGTAGTAAAATTGCTAGATCATAGGATAGTTCTATTTTTAACTTTTTGAGGAACCTGCATACTGTTTTCCAGATTGGCTTTATGAGTTTGCATTCCCAGCAACAGTGTAAAAGGGTTGCCCTTTCTCTGTATCCTCGCCAACATCTGTTGTTTTGTGTGCTGTTAATTTTAGCCATTCTGTCTGGTGTGAGATGATATCTAAAGAACATATAAAATTCAACTCCCAAAAAACAATCCAGTTTAAAAAATGGGCAGAAGTAGACATTTTTCCAAAGAAGACATATGGATTGGCCAACAGACACATGAAGAGATGCTCGGCATTACTCATCATCAGGGATCTTTCCCCTACTTTTTTGAATTGGAAAAATGCCCTCAGGCAAAAAGTCATGATGAGTATGGCACTCCTCTCCAGTGCTTCTCTTCTCTCCAGGATTGCGGCTTTTCCTTTCCAGTCTTGCCTGAACTGGGTACTTTCCTGCTCCTTCACACAGTTTTTTCATTTAGTAATTTTTATAGTTGTCTTCAGCAGTTGTCTTCAGTCTCTTTTATAGTTGTCTTTTATACCTGATGAGTTCATCATATTCTGAACTAGAAATATCAATATCCTTTTCAGGAAAATAAATCTGATGGATCACCCTGGACTGGCATTGGGAGACATTGCAGGCTGAAAGGCCAGTTAAAAGGCTACTGCAATCTTTTAAACAAGGGATGGTGAGGACCTAACGCAGAGCTACATTTGGTTTGGAATAAAAAGAGGTGTGATTCAAATCTTTCATTCATGCTATCTTATTTTCATTCAAAGAACTCTGAAGAAAGAGTAATATTAAGTAAAAGTTACTGAGTTAGGCACTGTTCTACCTCCTGTACTTGAACTTTCTTAAATCCTATGCCTGTGGGATCCTATTATTATCATTTTGATTTTTCAGACAAGAAAACTAAGATACAGATGGTTTAAGTGGCTGGCTCAACATCACACGGACAATAAATGGCTCATTTGGACTTTGAGTCAGGCCTTCTGGCTCCACCTTCTGTGCTCTTAAGCACAGGGCTCTCATCATTCCTTGCAACAGGTGTTATCTTTTAAGTGGGGGAGGTCGATAACCCATATTCCAAAGGGAGAAAAGAAGCAAATGGATTCAGTGGTTCGTGAACACTTTTAGTTATTGTTTGGAAATGTGAGTGGAGTAATACTTAAGGAAAGTGGTAAGTCCAGAAAAGTGAAACCAATTAAAAAGATGAATCTGTTTTTCTTTTTTAAATGAAAGAATAGATTTAAATCTTTATAAGTTCAATAGTAGAGAGTCATGAGGTGGCCAAGTGTAGGCAGTCAAGGCAAGCAGAAAACTTGGAAGATCAGAGACTGATTATAGTGATAAAAGTTATTACTTGATATTTTATTTATGGACATTTCCTCCCAAAATAATTTTCCCTTGCTTTCTTGGTGATGGCTCATTTCCACCAGAAAAATTTAAGTACAAGTTTAAATATTTGTTGGATGAATGAAAGAGGGAAGTATAATTCTAACAGTAAGAGTTCATGTTACTTCATCTTACCCACTGGAATCAGGGGGTTGGTCATACATGATGGAGGATGGAGGTCACCCCACTAGAGGGCGTTGAGGTCTTGTCTCAGTTTGGTGAATGAAGGTGTGGTTTGATTTATGCTTATTTTGATAGTTTGATGTAAATCAGAGAAGAATTTAAGGAAAGATCAAAGTCAAAGATGTAATTTATCTAGCACAATTTGGGGAAAGAGTTACAGAAATTGTATTATTCTTTATCTCACTTTTATGGTAATTAATTGCTTTTGTTTATTAAAAGTCAAGAATTGCACTTAAAACAAAATCTAACACTATTCAAAATGTAAGCCATGGGAGTATGGAGGAAGTATATAATTTGAACAATTTTAAAAAAATATTTTTTCCCTCCAATCCAATTTTGAAGATGTCTGACATTTTCCTCTATGAAGTAAGAATCCCAATTGTTTCATATAAAAATGACCAGAAAGAAGAGATTACTAAACTGATGACAGTGGTTGCTTCTGGGGGAGGAGAAGGTAAAGGTATATGGTTTGAATTTTTATGAACATAAATTTTATAATTTAAATAAAAAGAAGTAAAAAATTCAGTTGCATTTAAAAACTGGGTTAGGATGCCAATTTAGAAATGTAAGTCCAAGTTTGTATAATCTGCCTAAATATGAATAAATACAGTGTCTAAGTGATACAAATAAGCATTATACAATAAGAATCAAAAAGGAAGGATGTTACCCTGTATATTTTAGCATCTCTTGTGTTGCATAATGGATAGTCACATATAGACTCTGAGGTCTTTGAAAATGACACTTATTTAATTTGTTCTAACCCTAAATATACCAGTTTTCTTGAGAAGTGAACACTTTTTTTTTCCTTCACACTTAACAAAAGAGTTAATAACATAGTTCTATAGGATTCAGTTTGGGAAAAAATGGCATGCGCAAAAGAACTAACTATATATAAACAAAGAAACACCCATAGTCAAAATAAATTATGTTCTCAAATAAGGTCCTTTAAATTAATTTTAAGGGAATTAAAAAGTATGTAAGTACACTGTATTACATTATTTCTTTCTGTCTTTTTAATAGAAATATGTAAGTACCTTTTACCTCTCTTGGAAATACTGTGGATAAGTCACCTATCAAACCTTATAAAAATATTGAAGTAAAATGTATAAAATGGCATGTGAGTAACAACTCCCTGCTATCACTTACAAAACACCCCTGAACTGCCATGCTCTTAGGAGAGTTTAGGCGTTGGACACAAGAAGTGTCATGGTTCTCATGTTTTTACTGTTAATCTAATAAAAAAGGCACTCTTCCTGCCCTAATGACTAGAGTTAAAATATCCCTTCTATCAACACAGTACGGGAATATCACTGAGACATTTGGTTAGAGAACAAAGGGCACACAACGTTTTGCCAAGCATGTTGAAAGGAGAGAACATTTTAGGAATACTACTTATCAAGATAAGATTTAAAACTAATTTTGAGCAGTCAGGTAAGCAAATAGAGATAAGGCCTCTGATGATGGAAACAACAGATGAGAACACTTTGGGACACACTAAAGAATCAGTAGAATGTAGATAATGGGAAAAAAAAACCCAGCTATCTAATTTGAGCAAGTGTAGAGACCATTTTCTTACCTATGGCTGGCTAAGCACGTAGTGTGTGTGTGTGTGTGTGTGTGTGTGTGCATGTGCACACATGTGCACCAGACACTGTCTGTAAATAATATCACCTCTCCCCAGCTGTGTATTTTTAGTAAATTTGAGTATGAAATTATGAATAAGTTGTATATTTAGTCATTATTTCTCAAAATAAGTTCAGTCCTCCCTCAAGTCTTATTTATTTATTTATTTATATTAAATGTAGGTTAAAGAATCCTATCAGTTATCTCAAGTGAGCTGACACTGCAAATTTACAAAGCCAAAATTTCTGGCCCCAACTATGTAAAACATGATAAGGATTAAATAATCATTATTTTTGTCTGAATGTGTTAGGTTTTGGTAGAAAAAACACTTATTCTTAATGTCCCGGAATATTTCCTACCTATTGTTTCAATCTTATATCATGGAATCCTTCATGTCATTCATTTTTCAAAAACTCAATTACTTGGATTAGTTTTGAAATTCAGTATAAATGGCTTGTAGTTCTCATGCTGCAAATCTATGTTGAACAGTATTAAAAATCTGTCTTACAAAGAATATAAATTTTCTAACTAAAATCTTCTAACCAAAATTAATTATAATCAGTAAAACTCCCATTTTTAAAACCTCTGCCAACTTCTCAATTGTTTCAGAAAATTTGTAGGTCAGAGAGTAGTCTTGTTTCCCCATATCCTTTCTTTCAAAAGTGGAAAATCTGAACTCTCCTAAGTTGTGTGGATGCCTGTGAGTAAGCAAAACAGGTAATACATCAACTGTGGGGTATGACTTGAGGGACAGAAAAGATCCAATGAGTTTAAATGTACTATTCCACAGTTGGAGGTGATTTGGATTATTTTTGGCTTAGATGACAAAGTTGGAGTCATTGTCTCTAGAGCAGAAAATTAACAGACATATGGAGTGTGCTATGGACAGACAACTCATTTCTAGTCCTCAAGTCACCATTTAACTAGATTGGACACTTTGGCCATGTCGCCTAACTTCTCTGGGTTTCTTACTGCAGCAAATATAAGAGGTGGATAAGAATTATCTGTCTAGGGGAGCCTGGGTGGCTCAGTTGGTTAAGAGACTGCCTTTGGCTCAGGTCATGATCCCAGAGTCCCGGGGTCGAGCGCCGCATCGGGCTCCCAGCTCCATGGGGAGTCTGTTTCTCCCTCTGACCTTCTCCCCTCTCATGTTCTCTCTCACTCTCTCTCTCTCTCAAATAAGTAAATAAAATCTAAAAAAAAAAAAAAAATTATCTGTCTAAAAAGTGCTATCGTACTGCTGAAAACCCAGATGAAAAAGGCAAATATCTTTTATTTATCAAATATGTGAAACAAAACCAACAGAAAATAATATAACAGGCACCATGCATTTACCACCTAGATTTAAAAGACGTAATTTGCTGAAATTTGCACAAATCTCATTTCTTATTAAGAAATAAACATTGCACATACAGCAAAAGTCACTCCCTTGCCTTCGCTATTATTTTTCCCTTTCTTCTCAGAAGTAGTTAGTATGTATAACTTCCAGGCAGATGTTTGTACTTTTACTACACAAGTATGTATCCCTAAAATTATAAACTATTGTTTTAGGTATTTCAAAATTTACGTGATAGCATGTGTAAATATCCTTTACAGCTTGATTTTTTGCTTGACATTATATTTTTGATATTCATTTACATAGATATTTGTTACTATTGTTCATTCATTTCAACTGCTCTGTATAATTCTGTTATGTGAACAGACGGTGTATTTATTTGCTTTTCTGCAAGAAGTTAGATTGTTTCCATATTTGTACTTTTAGGAACAACACTATAATGAACATCTTTACATTTTCTAGGATAGCCACTGTCTTGGGCTCACATAACCAAATGCCATACACTGGGTGGTTTAAACAACAGATACTTATTTTCTCACAATCCTAGAGGCTAGAAGTCCAAGATCAGGGTACCAGCATGGTTGGGCTCTGGTGAGAGCTCTCCCCTGGCTTGTAGATAGTCATCTTCTAGCTTTGTCATCACATGGCAGAAAGAGGGAGAATAAGAGGGGGAGAGAGAGAGATACACCTCTTCTTATGCTATTAGTTAAGGCCCCACCCATATGACCTCATTGAACCTTAATTACCTACTAAAGATCCAATCACCAGATATAGTCACATTGGGGGTCAGGGCTTCTACATATGAATTTTGGGAGGACACAATGCAGTCCATAGCATCCACCTGTAGTAAAATTGTTAGTTTGTATGGAATCTACAGCTTCAGCTTTTCTAGATATTTCCAAATTGCTCTCCAAAATGGTTGCAATAATTTAGACACCACTAGCAAACATATAGATGCCGGGGGTATTTTTAACTAAAAGAACTTATAAATTCCAAATGTAAGATAGAGAGTACAATCTTTTCAAGTTGCAACTTCTTTTTCCTATTCCACCATTATCTGGAAAGTTTTCTTCCAAGTAGCTGTCTAAACATTGGCTTCTGTGACCAGTTCTTTCATTTGCAGCCATGATACCACATGGAGTGGTGTGTTCTCTTCTCTAATCCCAAAACTAATGAAAAACACTGACCTGAATCAGTAGAGTTTCATTAGGGGTCAATGATGTGGAGTAGAACTACTCAGTGGATTCAAAGTGAAAGCTAGAGTTCTTTCCCAGAAAAGCCAAGTCTCCTTTGCTGGGAACGAAAGATAACAAAGTTTCAAGTCCACTGCAGTCTAGCCCCTCCAAATCCAATCACCTCTGGTTCCAGTTGTGAAAAGCCGGTGTCCTTTGACATCCATGGTGATTTTTCTTTTTTCCAATAGCGTATTTAATGTTCCTCAAAATGGTTTAAATGGCATTTGATTCTCTCCCTTTCATTCACTCTGGCCTCCCCCAATTTAACATTTTGCTTTCTTATTTCTTCAGCACTCAGGAAACCTATAATCCTTTTGTTAATGTAATACTTCCTCATGCAAAGCTAGGGGCGTTTTGTTTGCCCCCTGAGGTACTTGTCTGTGAACTGAGAAGAGTCTGTTTAGAAAAAGAGATGGTTTCAATCATGTAGACAGTCTATGAATCAAAGGGATTTTTCAGAGTGAGTTAAACAATCTATTTTCCTTCCTGTATGTGTCACCATTTTTCTGGAAACTCTTACTTATCAGGTAAAACTGTACTTAGGAAGGTTCTCTGACAGCTTAATCATGGTTACACTGGATCCCACAGCGAAGCCAGAAAGCTGAAAGTGTTTGCAGCTCTCATTTCCGTGGCAACTGTCTGAAGGGCCAAATATAGGAGCATTATTTCTCTGTAGGACCCAGCAGAAGAAGTAACTAGGTGGCGAGGAAAACCCCTTTTAGTCAGAAATTTTTGTTTAGGAGGTCAAGACCTTTGAAAAATTAATGGAAAAGTACCACAATACCTTTACATGTATTTTTTTTTAATGCTTTATTGTTCTTAGCTAGGGAACTTTATATTTGCATGTCATAATGAATCCATTTCCCCTTCACTGTCCCTTGGTCCCTCTTTCCGTGTCTGTCAGTTTATCCATTCTTTATTCTTATCACTATAACATGATGCTTGTCTAACCCAGCAGAATCTAGAAAAAATATTTAAAAATTAATACACGCTACCACTTTATAGTCCTATACATACGTGTAGCTCGTTGAGTGATGAACCAATAAATACCTGTCTAATGAGTGCTATCTATGCACATTCACTGCATTATCTGGAGATAAAAGTTCTCTAAGTAGGAGTCATACATGGGGTAGTAAATAGCTTTACAGTTCCTCTTGCCTTAGATCTTTATTATTTAATCTCAAACACTGAATTTTTAGCGTATTTCTCTCCTACTCAAATTAGATCATTTTTGAATAACCTACCATGGTCTTTGGCATGAAATATCGAGAAATCACCACAGTCACCTTTAGGAAGGGAGGGAGGGATGTGTCTATGCCACACTGCTGAGCAATATACATAATACACATGAAAAGACTTAGGGTAAGGTGGTTGCACCCTCAAAGGAAAACCTGAACATTTCTATATGTCAGGCCATTTGGCTCCTGATGGCCACAACCTTAATTTCTACTCCTTATGAGCTGTTCTATATAAAAAGGATCTTATAGCTTGAATATATACATACGTAATTAGAGCAAATAAGCATCATTTTTATAACTAGAAATTCATTTGAGTCATTAGTACGATCATTATTGGGACACCCCTTTTGAAGTCACTGAATAACCCTTTAAAATTCATGTCATTCATCAACTCTTTTATCAGGGTCAAAATGAGACAGAGAATTAAGGGAGTTATCCAGTTAGAGTAAAACCCTTTTAATTATTGTAGCACAGCTGTGTCTTCGATCTATGTTTTTAGCTCCCATTTATTATTTCTTAGCGATCATTTACCAACTTTTTTACTTCATTTCTCACAATTTACAATAGTTATTTTTTAGAAACACTGAGTAAATTCTGCCATTATTTGTTATGAAACAAGTCCTGAAAAGAAAGAGCTATGTAAATGGACCAAAAGCATAAAAGCTGTTAATAGGTAAAATTTCTCCCCAAGTTGTCCTCAGTTAACTTGTTAACATGAAGAACAACATTGTTAAGCCCTTAAATACTAAAAAGGAATTGAATGTTTATAATTCCTATGTTATACACATTCCTATGTATATAATCATTATTTTACATTTGTGATTAGTGTATTATGTTATATGTGTATACATCTATGCATATGCACACACATGAAACAAGTGATTCATATCTACAGTTTCTTGATTTTGTTTTGCTTCCTTGGATGCATGTTTTTTGTACTTGGAACCCCAAAGAGCAAAATGTTTTACTTTTGTTTATTAATATTGTTGATAGTAATAACAATAAAGTTTTTATTATCCTAGTTCTATATTGAAATACTGATTAGTTGATGGTTCCTTTATATATACGATACTATATCCCCAAATATATAATCAGTAAAAGAGATTCTGTAAAAGAAAATCTCGTAAAAGAGACTTGTAACTACTACTAGTAGTTGTTTTGCTGTGATTTCTAAAAGAAAGAAACATTCCATACATTTTAGGAAAAAGCTGTTCGTACTAGGGTCGGGATGGTATCCCTTACCTCCCCAAAGCTTAGGAAGAGGGGCATCTCAAAAGGGTGTAGCCCATGCCCATGTTCTCTATGGAAAGCTAAGACTGGGACCCCCACCCTCCTCCTTGGTCTCTTTGAGGCCTCATGAGCTGGTAGCTCTCTCATGGCTTGTGGAGTGGCTAAAGTAGTGCCAGGCTCTAGACATGTCCCTATTTCTGCTTCTCAAAGAGAACAGTATTTTGATCGGTTTTAAAGAGAACTGAGTTACTCATGTAACTGTGGGAGGCACAGGGATGTGTCTGGTGCTTGGGCACATGGAGCCAGGAACAAATCCTGCCAGAGCTCTTTCTTTCCCTTGCTTCATTGCTTCTCTCAGAATGTTGGTGCTCTTCCACAGAAGAGCTTCTCCTGAACAGGAAAAGTCAGCCACTCTCTGCACCAAAGCCTTGCATCTCTATCTGCCACAGAGATAAGCCAGGACCTGTGCAACTGATCTGGCTAGGGGTGCAACTTCCACTGGTCCAGCTAGGGTGGGCTACTCAACAGTAAGAATATGGCACTCCTGAGAGAGTTCTTAAAGTGCTTTTGCTGGGTACTCAGAATTAGTTCACAAGATAACCTTTAAGCCCTTGGCTCAAGTCACCTCTTATCTAGAGGTGAAGTCTTACAATGGCCTTGACAAGTATTTGAACTGTATATAAGATGTGATACATAGATTTAAGCTTATTTTAAAATACCAGCTATATTAAATGAAGGCTGGAAAATCTCAAAGTTTTAATAATGTTATTAAATTTTTATAATTGAAATATATGATTATCAGTAAAGTTTTACTGTTTATAATATTTGTAGGGAAAACATTCAATAATAATTCAATTATCTTTTTCAGTACATGAGGCTATTATGAGATATAGATTATGGAGAGAAATGGCTTTCAGAATGAATTTAAGGAGAAAATTCTGGTTATAAACAGAAACGTCATGTATGTCTATTCTAAATAGTTTGATTTTTTAAAAATATGAGACAGCTGAGGGTTGCCGGAGGGGAGGGGAGTGGGATGGATGGAGTGGCTGAGTGATGGACATTGGGAGGGTATGTGCTATGGTGAGAAAAAAATATATATGTAAAAAAATATGAGACAAAATTAATAATAAAGTTTTAATTGAATAAAAAAAGTAATATTATGGGATGCCTGGGTGGTTCAGTCAGTCAAATGGCTGCCTTCAGCTCAGGTCATGATCTCAGGGTCCTGAGATTGAGCCCTGCATTGGGGTTCCCTGTTCAGTGGGAAGTCTGCTTCCCCTTTCCCCTCTGCCCTTCCCCTCTGCTCATTCTCTCTCTCTCTCACTGTCTCTCTCAAGTAAATAAAATCTTTTTTAAAAAAAGTAATGTTAGTTAAAATAGTGATGTTATTGAAGAATGTCAGAGTTCTCTGAAAAAATGACGTTGAGAGTTTATATTAGAATAAATTTGTATCAGTTGAAGTCAAGGTTAGGAAACAGCTAAATCTCTGCATTCTAAACAGAGAAGAATGAGTTAATGCATTTTTATGCAATTTTTAAAGAAATGGAACACACATATACTTTCTACTACCTCTCTTAGTTTCTCTAAAATCAACTTTTATGTCCCTCTTCTAACAACACATGACCACCACTTCTCCACAAAAGAACTGGAGATTCTTCCAAAAGAGGAGTCATTGTGAAGTGATGTGGTCCCCCACTCAGGACATAAAAGGAGGTTGCATTTGAGATGTGCCCCAGCTTCCTCAGTTGGAACATAGGAAGAATTTTTCCACAGGAATAAGGAGCACAAGGATTGGGTATTGGGATGTCTAAATGCCAGCTATCCTTGGCCCTTCAGCTTTCTGACTGATGTATTTAGTAAGGAACACCAGTCAAATAAGAGAAATTAAACACTGATTTATTAATCTGAACAAGCATTTTTTAAACTCCTTGATTAAAGGGGTGCCTGAGTGGCTCAGTGGGTTAAAACCTCTGCCTTCGGCTCAGGTCATGATCTCAGGGTACTGGGATCCAGCCCCGCATCGGGCTCTCTGCTCAGCGGGGAGCCTGCTCCCCGCCCCCCCCCCCACCCCCGCCTGCCTCTCTGCCTACTTGTGATCTCTTTCTCTGTGTCAAAATAAATAAATAAATGAATCTTTAAAAAAAACCAAAAAACTCCTTGATTAAAGAATTTGAAGTATTCTGTGATGGAAAACCCATCTTAGGCCTGAGACTAAACTGCAATTTCCTGCAGCCTTTGAAAATATGAAATGTGGGAACTGTAAGCTCAGGTATGTCTGGGAAGAAGAAAAAGAGAGGGAGAGAGGGAGAGGCAGAGAGAGGGGGAGAGAGAGAGACTGCAGAGCAGACTCCAAGTCCATGAAGCCAAACAACGGAGGATGACAGAGTTGAGATACTGAGAGTCCTCATCACCTTTCCTACAGTGATCCTGCCCACTTAGGAAATGTGGCCCAATGAACAGTAGGTTTCAACCAATCAGCTGCTCCTCTTCCTTTGGAAAGAGCAAATGAAGAGAAAGGGGGGCCAAAAGAGAGAAGGAAATCTTGTGTGTCTTGGCATTATTGATATCATTCAGTTTTATTATGGGGCTAAATGGCATTTTGGAACACTATAATATTGTTTCTATGAATTATAAATAAGTGACTCATAAACGATATTCTAGACTGCAACACATCAAGCAGATTTAGCTGCTTTTCAAATGAATTGCACATGCATCCTGTACTATGATGATATATCTAGGAGTATGCTTTGTCAGCAATGCTGGGCAGTCCTCCCAGAGTTCTACAGAATGAGGGTATAGATACATTTGCTTCTTAGACTATGCCAGGAAATACATTTATTTCAGTAAATAATACAAATAGGAATTAATGTAATAACTTATTAAGCTAGCAAATGCAATCAAAAGGGAAATTATTCTGAAAATAATAGCATTTTTTCTGGCTTAAATTCTGTCATATTTATTTCCTTTAGTGGAAAAATAATTGTATCAGTTAGCTTTTAGTGCATTATAAAGTCCATCCCAAAATTTAGTGACTGAAACAAAAGCTTGGACTTACATGTCCATGAGAGGCTCCTTAAGGCCTAGGCTCATAACTGGTACATTGTCATTTCTATTTCATTCTATTGCCCAAGGCAAGTCACATGGCTAAAGCCAAAGTCAAGGGCTGGGGAAATATATTTGCCTCCTTTACTGGGCAGGACTGTAAGGTCAGTTGCAAAAGGCATGGACACCAGAAAGGACAGAGAATTGGAACCAATGATGCAATCTAGCACAGTGATCACTGGCTCAACAAACTTAAATTAGATACTCTGTATCTCTGTGAGTACATAGGAGTTAGGGATCAGGGAAAGGGTGGCAGGGCAAGGTTTTGAGTGGCACGTCTTATAAAGGCACAATGCTTCCATTTAAAGACTTAAAACTCTGAATTGGAGAATATTTTGAAGCATTTGATCCACTGGTCCTCCACAGAAACATGGAGTCATCTTTCTCCATCTTAGACCTGAGACAAATAGAACCAGCCAAGAACGTTCCCATCAGATTGATGGGAGATGGATGCGCAACAGAGGCAGGAACACCTAGGGGAAAGTAACTCTAGGAAATAGGTAGACCTTTACCAGCTTTGAGGAGTCTCAGTTAATTGGGGAAGTCTTAAGAAGGGCCCTGAAGTGCTAGAGAAATGCCTTTGGCTCAAAACCCGTATCAGGGTTACATAGAGGAAAGAATGATAGAATAATTGGCTTGGTGACTATGCTTAACTTTTTAAGGGGGCGGGGTGGTATATAAAGAAAAATGTTCTATATTTTCATATAACTTCCCTGGCAGTTATGCTAAAAGACCCTCTCCCTCCAACCTTTTCCTCTAGTATTGGGTTTCGTAACAACATCTTGGCCAGCCTTTACAAATTTTCAGCCTATTTTGGTTATTAGAACAGTCTAATTCTAGCATTTAGGATTCAGTCTTATTCTCAAACGTGATTCAAATTTCATCTTCTCCTATCTCCAGCTCAGGCTAGATCTGCCTGGAGGGATCATGGATGCATCCATCTCCACCTCCTCCTCCGTCTTCCACCTGCATTTCAAGTGGGGTGGGCAGGGAGGGGCAGAGTTGCAGACCTCTACTTGGTTACCATGATTGCACTTGTGTGCAAGGTCTAGACAGACTGATGAGGAGGCTCCAACATCCTTCACTAATGGTGGGGGAGGGGGACCCTGTTTGCTACCATCCTGCATCCCAAAACACACACACACACACACACACACACACACACACACACACCTTACATTGCCCAAAGCTATACCCCTGGTTCTCATCTTTAACCAAACTGTGAGCTCAGCAGGGACACATGGGATCCATCTTCTAATGGAAATTGACAGAACGGGCAGAGTGGTCGTTGGATCTCACCTTGTCCTCTCTCTTCAAATCTCTGCCCCTATTCACATCACATAGGAGCCAAGCAACATGTCCACTCTTGAACTAAATCCTCTCATGAGGATAAAAATGTTGTCCTCCACTTCTTTTACGTTCCCCAATCTTCAGAAAAAAATCTCTCTTTTTTCCCTTTTCTTTCCCATCAGCTTTGGGGAAGGGAAAGCTACACCTCTTTCCCTCTAAGTTCTTTCAGAGGGGGAAGCAGAGGTGGGAGGTGCTAGGACTGGTGGCAGGAGCAATTCTGCCAGTTGAAGCTCTGGGAGAATACGGCTAGCTCTAGATGCTGGCAGCTCTCTGATTTTAAAATGTGGACATACTCACTGATTTTTGGCTTTAGTTTGGAGCCCTAGCTGCAGTTCAGGGATAACAGGAAAAGTCTTCCTATATGCCCTATTAGGTTTGGAATCAGGTCTGCCTGATTTCAAATCCATTTCAAATCTGGGCTCTGCTACTTACTATTGAGTTTCATTTTCTTCATCCGTAAAATGGTGTTACTAAAAACTACTTCTCAGGGTTATTGTGATGATAAAATTAATGAATGAATGTCATTTGGCTCCCATATAAACGTGTTAATTACTCTTATTTTTTCTCATCATCCCATCTTCTATGTGCATCTCCTGCACCTTACCTGCAACCACTTTCATGCATGTGTGTATCTATGTAGACAGATATAAAGGTATACGTGTGTGTATAAGATTTAGGCTTTGCTATTTTTGTCCCTTGAATCCATGTTATGTTATTGGTGCAGAAAAATATATTTGGGATGTAAATCTTCAACATGCTATAGTCCTATGTTCTTATATGATTCAAGTCATAAGTTACCGAGGGTATCAGGTATGGACTTTCTACTTCCTGCAGCACACTGTGTAGGTGTATTATTACCAGAAATCCTCCATAACGCTACCCAGTCATTTTGGTCTCTGTTTTTACAGAAATGACTAGGATAAAAGAAAAGAAAGATTGAAACAAAGAAATGTGATTGTTTTTATGTTTTACCATCAAGAATATTGTTTTAGTTAAAATGAGACCATTCAAATGAGAATAAACAAATTTAAATAAAAAAGACGTTTTGATGATGATTTCTAAACTGAATGGGGTTTTACCTGATAAAATCTACAAAGCAGAATATTTATTCTCAAAAAATATCAGCTGCATGTAATCATCAATGTATGCTTTCTATCTTCAAATATGGTAGAATTTCTATAAACTCAATAGATTGAGAGCGTTTTATGATACCTGGACTTTCTGTTTCCAGAAAGGAAAGTAGTTTGATTATTCGTTCAACAAACATTTGTTAAATTACAAAGCTAGAGAGGCTCTGTCCCTCTTCTCCATTGCTTTAAAGTTTAAAGCTTTGTCTAATAGAAGAGGAATGAAGTGAACAAACATACAAAAATCACACATCAGTATCTTCCTAATTCTCTACTCCCTAACACTGGCCTCCACCAACACTGCTAATTTTTGACACCCCTAACACTACTATGACCACCTCTGCCATCACAAAACAAACTTAAAAAGGTTTGCTGTATTTGCCTTATAGGAAAATCCACAAGAATTGGAGAAATCTTGATTCCTTCCTCCTCAAAGATCTGCAAAATCTAAACAATATTGTCCTGACTTGTCATATTAACCGAGCTACCAGTTTCTTCCATAGGTAGCATTTGGTAAAAACAATGAACAAATATGTGTAGAATACCTAGGCTCAGGTTCTTCTTTCATTTGTAAGTACACATACACACACATACATATGGCCTAACAGTAACTGGGAGAAAGGCAGAATTTGTGTTTGATTTTATTTGATTTTATTTTTAGACAGAGACTGCAAGAGGATACACTCATAGCTATGGCTGATTTGACTAATAAAAATGACTGCAATAGTTCTGACAGAGCAACAAAAATATCCATGGGTTTTACGCACACACATAGATAATGGCCAAGAAATCAGAGTAATAGGATGTTGGAATTGAAGGGTCTCAGAAGTCACTTGTCCTGGGGCGCCTGGGTGGCTTAGTTGGTTAAGTGTCTGCCTTTGACTCAGGTCATGAGCCTGGGGTGCTAGGATCAAGCCCCATATTGGGCTCCCTGCTCAGTGGGGAGCCTGCTTCTCCCTCTTCCTCTGTGTCCTATCCCCCTGCCACTCCACTCTTGCTCACTTTCTCAAATAAATAAATAAAATCTTTTTTTAAAAAGTCACTAGTCCAAATCTCTCATTTTACTAATAAGGAAGTTTAGGTCTCTGGCTGTGTCAGAAAAAAGTTGGAAGACATTTAAATGGGGAAAATTAAATTAAAGTCAGAATCCTTCTCTAATGGGTATCTGTTCATTTTTACAATTAGCAACAACAACAACAACAACAACAAGAACACGTTATTTTGTTTGTTTGATGTTTCAGAACTTAAAATGTTAATTCTAAGAGAGAAGATGCTCAAGCTTCACCTATTGTGCAGAAGCCAAACAAACTTTTTCATGACAGACAATAGCATTACCCTTACAGAAAAATGCAAAGTGGCAAACTGTGTGCGGAGCACAGGGCCTCTCCACAGCTTCTGGAGCCAGATAGACTTGAGTTCTGGAGCACCCTGAATGTCTTAAAGGTTCTAAAAATATCAGTGTAATCCAATTAAGATTACAGAAGACTTGGACCTCAGCATAATTTAAAACTTTCTTGCCTCTCATGTCTGAGTATGCGCATCAAGATGAGTTCAAATCACTGGGGAACCAAAATAGATTCTATTAAGTTGTTAAAAAAAAACAACGAACAAACCCTTAACTGTTTCATGAGAAGCAAAGAAAAAGAGTCACTGTTAAAGCAAACTATTGAAATATAGCTTCTGCAAAACAAGGTAACCCTGGTGATTCCACTCCATCCCACCCAGCAATAACCTCAGTTCCTACATGTGCCCTGGGCTTGTCACCAAAGGTGCTGTAAAGAAAAATAAGCCATGGCCCTCCAGGAACCCTCATATTAGTTTAACGTAATATTGATGAATTATGAAACTATTAGAGACACTCTTCTCAGTAACACCAGATATTAGCTACATACAAACTGTATTTGTTGAAGAACTGAGGTCAAGTCTCAATGCTGTAATTTAGGTATCTCTTAGATGATGTGTCACAAAATTGACTTATAGCTGTAGCTCATAATCAAGTCATCCAGTGATTCCTCTTGAGTGAACCAAATCTGACTGAAGAATAGACCCTAAACAGTGAGACTGCTTCTTAAAGAAATGAATGAATACTTTCCATTATAAACTCTTGACATCAGTGTTAACAGAATTCAGTAAGTACATGACCTGAAATGTCTATAGATGACTTAGCCATGTAAACAACAACTTAATTCAGACTCTGGAAGTATTGCCCACCCACCCACCCTTGCTCACAGGATTCAGGTAATATAACGTAGATTTGAAAAATCACTCTGAACAAAGTATGGAGCTAAATATTCATTAGACTACATCTCAGGGATATGGAGATCCTAGTTGTTCAAATGGCAACAAAACTAGCAAAGTTGTGTTGTTACAGAAAATCTACTGTATTTGTAGCAGGGCCCTCTATTATGTACTAATAACATGGAAATTAACTCTCCTTGTAGTGTGTTAATAAAAAAAGAAAACACTGGGAATAGAGGATTAAACAAGATTAAAAGTATTATTTTGCTGCAGGTCTTTTGGGAGTCTTTATATGCCAATATCCCTTAATAGAGCAAGAAATAAGATATGTAGAATTTCTCAGATATATTTGACTATTGTATTAAGATTAAGTTCAACTAGGAGTGACAGAAAAAATCTAAAATATAAGTGTCTTAATGTCTTAAACTAGATAAAAGTTTATTTTTTTTCTTAAGTAAAATTCCACAGATATATGGTCTGGAGCAACTTTGGCTCCTTAGGGTATCATGGCTCAGTCTTCCATTGTTAAGACCACCTCATGGTTCCACGTGGCTGCTCTAGCTCCAACCAATACATCCACAATCCATCCAGCAGGAAGGAGGAAATGAAAAGAAGAGAATCCCCTAACCTATCAAGGATACTTCCTAGAAGTTGCAAAGCAACTTTTGATTATATCCTTTTGACCTGAACTTAGTTCTATGACCTTACCTACTTGAAAAACAGGGTTAAAAATATATAGTCTTTATTCTGTGTAGCCGCATGCCTGGTTAAAAATTCTATTTTTGTGGTAGAGGAGAAGAGGACCATGAACAATCTTTGCCACAACCATGAAACTCTTTATATCATGGAGCATGTCACAAAATAAAGTTATGAAAGTGTTTATAGAAATTAATTACTTTTGTTAAAGATTTTATTTAACTGAGAGAGAGTGCAAAAGAGAGAGCACGAGAGGGGGCAGGGTGAGGGAGAGGGAGAAGCCGACTCCCTCCTGAGCAGGGAGCCTGAAACTAGACATGGAGCTCAATCCCAGGACTTTGGGATCATGACCTGAGCTGAAGGCAGATACTTAAACGACTAAGCCACCCAGGTGCCCCTATTACTTTTGATAGTATCTTCTCAACTGCTAAGAATCAATGTCCAAGGGAATTCTTTGGCAGAGTCTGAGAACTAGAACTGGCAAACTGATTTAATAAGTCATTCTTACAGGAACCAGAAGCATACAAGGAAGAATTAATGCTATTTCATTTAAATCTAGCCACTGCAATAATTTATTTGAAAGTTTAATGTTTCCTAAGTACCAGGAAGCCATCTCTTTAAGATTTAATTGTCAAAAAAGACAGAAACCTTATTTCCCAGTTTCTGTGAGAAAGTAGGAGCTTAACTTGAGTGGGCGCCTTGCTCCAAATCACAAAATGACCTCTTGTCATAAAGATATGACAAGTTGGTTTTCCTTTGGATAGAACTAATTAACTAACATAGATGGTCACCCCGATTACCAGATTTAACTTTAGGGTAAACTCTGTGTGACAAATAGTACTGTCAAATCCTCTTAATTGAGAACTAGTTACTGTTTATCCTGATAACTTTTATGGAATGAATTGTATCTGCCCAGCTATATAAAAAGGTAAGATTTCTTTCTGTTTTTGCAATCTTTTAGTGGATTGCTTGAGACGCACTTCACATTCTGGCTTAACCCTTATTCAATATAGAACTATTTTTTCTCTTCTAGTTTTGTGGTGAATTTCTCTTGGTTGGCAGGAGATTTTTTAAATCTATAGTTCCCCAACATTGTCCTCAAGCTCATTTACATATTAGTTAGTAAATTCTCTATTGCATGTAACAGACTGCTATAATTTGACATTGAACTAGAGCCTAACAAGCCTTTTTCTTAGTTGGTGTGACTAAGGGCGCCTGGGTGGCTCAGTTGTTGGGCGTCTGCCTTCAGCTCAGGTCATGAGCCCAGGGTCCTGGGATTGAGCCCCACATCGGGCTCCCTGCTCTCCAGGAAGCCTTCTTCTTCCTCTCCCACTCTCCCTGTTTGTGTTCTCTCTCTCACTGCCTCTCTCTCTCTCTGTCAAAAAATAAATAAAATCTTAAAAAAAAAGAGAAATGCTAGTCAAAAAACCAACATTGCTCTATACAGGCTGCAGACCACAAAGATAAGAAGCCTCCATTAGTCTTTAGAGTATTCATTGCCTAGGGGGCCATAACAAAATAAACTGGATGGTTTAAAACAACAAAAGTTATTGCCTCAGAGTTGGGGAGTCTAGAAGTCTGAAATCAGTGTCAGCCTGCCTGTACTCACTCTCAAATCTGTAAGGGAATCCTTTGCCCCTTCTTAGCTTCTGGTGGTTTGTAGGCAATCTTTTGTGTTGCAGCTACATAACTCCAATCTCTGCCTTTGTTGTCACATAGCATTCTCTCTCAGTCTTTATGGCCATGTTCTCATAAGGACATCAGCCCCCACTGGAGTAGGGCTCCACTCAAGTCAAATACGACCTCATGTAATTAATTAATAATTACATCTACAACTATCCTATTTCCAAATAAGGTCACATTCTGAGGTACTGAGGGTCAGAATTTTAATGTATTTTATTTAGGGGGACACAATTCAACCTGTAACACTTAGTAAAAGTCACCAAAACTTAAATAAAGTTACCCTCCTCAGCCCTGCCAGGTGTCTCAATCTCCATGTGTTAAGGATGCATGTGCTTAAGTGCTCTCTAATATTTTACTCCTAGTTTGTTTTTCATGTAATAAAGGGACAAACTCTTCCTGTCCAAGTTCCGAAGTAATCAAAAAGTGATATAAAGGAGTTGGTTAGCATTTGGAGGTAAACCTTAACATTTTTTTACCTGGTAAGGGCTGGGCTGGAGAACATGTTTCTATCTATGTGCACGTGGGCTTCCTAATCGTGCAGCCCAGGATTCAACGTACCTATCTGGGGCCAGGGTAGCCAGATCATAGATACATCACTGATATATAGGCATGCACCTAAGTTTGACCTTAACCCTGGTTATTTTGCCAGAAGATACGAATGACGGATGCCTACTTTCAAATTATGGGCAGTCAAGATTGAACTTGTGATAAAACTCATCTTATCAAATTCTGTGAAGATGGCAGTGGTGGAAGAAGCGTAGCTTTTAGATCTTCCCAAATTCCAACATAAGAAATACAGTGAAATGAAAAAAAAAAAGAAAGAAAAATGGACAGCATTTACAAGAAAACTAGGTGACAAGTTACTCCAGGAACACCAAAATGCAAACCAGCAAGAGCCACAAGACCAATGCATGATCAGTATCTGCTTAGGAGAAAGTATAGAGAAGCCATGGGATGACTGACAACCTGACAGTAGGAGACCCCACAATGGCCACTCATGGGGAGGCACAGTGGCCAGTGAGAGCAATAGCAGAAATGAGAGGGATCTGTCCCTAGATTAGCAGATGAGGCAAGGGGCCCTGCAGTTAGCCAGCTGAAGGCTTAGCAGCATCACCTCCCCACCTTCCAAGGGGCTCACACTCAGGCAAAATAGGAGGGGCTAAATCAAAATTCTTTAGGAAAGAACAACATAGATTAAGGAAAGTGGGGCGGACAAATAGAGCAAAAAAACAAAACCAGAAACAACTCAGAAAAATCACCTTAAAAATTTTTTTTAAAAAGGGGGACACCTGGGTGGCTCAATCATTAAGCATCTGCCTTCGACTCAGGTCATGATCCCAGGGTCCCAGGATTGAGTCCTGCATTGGGCTCCCTGCTCAGCGGGAAGCCTGCTTCTCCCTCTCCCACTCCCCCACTTGAGTTCCCTCTCTTGCTCTCTCTCTCTCTGTCAAATAAATAAATAAACTCTTTAAAATTTTTTTGAAAAAATGTAACACGGCACAGAAACACAAGAGTTGTTAAAACAAATATTCTTCTGATAATCAGGAAAAGGAAATTCATATAAAAATGAGTAACAGAAATGTGTCAAGGCCAAAACCCATACAAAGATATTATGTGTTTTCAATAAAAAGTCCTATTTGGGAATTTTTCACATCTTGTGAGAATGAATTAAATTACAGTTTTTGCCACCTTAAAATTTCATGAGAAGGAAAAAATTCAAAATCTTGATAAATTACTTTTAATTTTGACATAATAAAGAATGTAAAGAGAAAGGAAAGTGGGATACATTGTTAGAAAAAATATTTAAAACATTTTCATTTCACTAATCTTCTTTTAATTTGTGACTGCTAAAATATACTAATTTTTAAAATTATTTTTAGATGTATTCTTGATTTCTACTTCTTTTTCTTATGGCAGTATTTGGTTTTGGTCTTGATATCAGCCAAATACTGACTTTAACTCCTGGCTTGGTAGCATTTGGAAAAAATATGTATCAGTGCATCTCAATCCTGTAAGGTTTATGGCCTGGATGACAAAAAGAGAACATGGATTCTCAGTGGGTTGCTTACTCTCAAAAGAAGAATGAGAGAAAGAGATTGGAATGTGCATTCTCAACCTCTCTTTCTAGACTCATCAATCAGATTAAGTCTTTATCAGTTATTTATTGCTGTTTAAAATCCACTGAAAATGTAGTAGCTTTAAAACAACAACAATTTTATATGTTCACAATACCATGGGTTGTGTCTGCTTCCAGAACACATAAACTAAAATTGGAACAATACAGAGAAGACTAGCAGGGCCATTGCACAAGGATGACACACAAATTCATCAAACATTCTATATTGTTAAGGGGTCAATTCATCAAGAAGATATAATAATTACAAATATATGCACTCAACATCAGAGCACCTAAATATATTAAGCAAATAGCAACAATTCTGAAGGGAGAAGTTGACAACAGTACAATAATAGTAGGGGACTTCAATAACTTCTTTCAGGTATGGATAGATCATCCAGAGAGAATATCAAAAAGAAAATGTTGAACTTGAACCATACATCGGACCAAATGGAGCCAACAGACACATACAGAACATTCTGTCCCTCAGCAGCAGAATACACATTCTTCTCAAGTGCACACAGAACATTCTCCAGGATAGATCATATGGTAGGCTGCAAAGCCTGTCTTAGTAAATTAAGAAGATTGAAATCATAGAAAGTATCTTTTCCAACCACAAGAGTATAACTAGAAATCAACAACGAGAGGAAAGTTGGAAATTTACCAAGCATGTGGAAACTAAAGAACATACTCCTGAACAATCCATGGGTTAAAGAAGAAATAAAAAGTAAATTTTAAAGATGTCAAAACAAATGAAAATGGAAACACCTGGGATACTGTACAAGCAGTTCTGAGATGAAAGTTTATAACAATAAATGCATATGCTAAGAAAACGGAAAGATCTCAAACAACCTAACTTTACACCTCCAGTAACTACAAAAAGATGAACAAACTAAGCCCAAGTTGGAGAAGGAAGATAATAACAAAGATTAGAGCAGAAACAAATATAGACTAGAAAAACACTAGAAAAACCAATGAAACTAAGCTGTTTTTTTTTTTTTAAAAGATAAGCAAATTTGGGACACCTTGAGTTAGACCAACTAAGTAAAAAAAGAGAAACTCAAATAAAATCAGAAACGAAACAGGCGACATTATAACTGGTATTACAGAAATAAATAGCATCGTAAGTGACTACTATGAGCAATTATAGACCAAAGAACTAGATAAATCAGAAGAAATGGATAAATTCCTAGAAACATACAACCTACCAAGACTGAATCAGGAAGAAATAGAAAATCTTAATAGACCAATAATAAGTAAGTAGATTGCATCGGTAATCAAAAACCTCCCAACACAGGAAAGCCCTGGAGCAGATAGCTTCACTGGTAAGTTCTACCAAATATTAAAAGAACAATTAACAACAATCTTTTTCAAACTCTTCCAAAAAAATTGAACAGGAGGGAATGTTTTCATTCATCTCCATTTTATGAGGCCAGCATTATCCTAATACCAAAAGCCAGATTAGTATACTACAAACAACAACAACAACAAAAGCAAAACCCTATAGAACAATATCCCTAATGAATATAAATGTAAAAACTCTCAACAAAATATTAGTAAACTGAATTCAACAACACACTAAGTATTTTATTCCTAGGATGCAAGGATTTTCAACATACACAAATCAATAAATGTGACACACTGCATTAATAAGATAAAAGATAAAAGCCATGTGATCATTTCAATCGATGCAGAAAAAGCTTCTGAAAACATACAATATCTTTTCATGACAAAAAACTTCAACAAATTGGGTACAGATGAAACACATCTTAAAATCTTAAAAGCTATATGTGACAAACTCACAGCTAACATTACACTCAATGGTGGAAGATTGAAAGCTTTTTCTCTAAGACCAGGAACAAGACCAGGGTGTCCACCCGCACCACTCTCATTTAAAAATAGTACTGCAAGTCGTCCCTAGAGTAATCAGGCAAGATATAGACAAAAAAAACATCCAAATAGGAAAGGAAGAAGTAAAATTGTCCTTATTTGCAGATGATATAATCTTGTGTGTAGAAAATCCTAAAAACTCAACCAAAAACTGCTAGAACTAATAAATGAATTCAATCAAGTTTTGGGATATAAAATCAATATACAGAAATCAATTGTGTTTTTATATGCTAATAACAAAATGTCTGAAAAAGAAAGAAAACTATCCCATTCACAATAGCATCAAAAATAATAAAATACTTAGAAATAAATTTAACCAAGCAAGTGAAAGATCTGTACAATAAAAACTACAAAACTCTGATGAAAGAAATTGAAGTAGACACACATGGTATGATCTTGTGTTTGTGGATAAGCAGAATTAATATTGTTAAAATGTCTATACTACCCAAAGCCATCTTTAGATTCAATGCAATCCCTATCAAAATTGCAATGGCATTTTTCACAGAAATAGGAAAAATAATTCTAAAATTTGTATTAAACCAGAATAGACTCAAATAGCCAAAGAATCTTGAGAAAGAAGAACAGAGCTGGAGTCATCACACTTCCTGAATTCAAACTATACTACAAAGCTATAGTAATTAAAACAGCATGATGTTGGCATAAAAATAGAAACATAGAACAATGGAACAAAATAGAGAGCCCAGAAATACACCCCCCACATATACTGTCAACTAATAGTTCACATGGAAACTGAGAACACTTAATGAGGAAAGGATATTCCCCTCAACAAATGGTGCTAAGAAAATTGGATAATAACATGCAGAAAAATAAAATTGGATCCCTATTATCTATCACTCATAACAATTAACTTGAAAGAGATTAGAGACTTAAACATAAGACTGTATGCTTTAAAACTCCTAGAAGAGGTGTGCCTGAGTGGCTCAGTGGGTTAAGCCTCTGCCATCGGCTCAGGTCATGATCCCAGGGTCCTGGGATTGAGCCCCGCATTGGGCTCTCTGCTCAGCGGGGAGCCTGCTTCCCCCTCTCCCTCTGCCTGCCTCTCTGCCTACTTGTGATCTCTTTCTCTCTGTCAAATAAATAAATAAAATTTAAAAAATAATAATAATAAAAAATAAAACTCCTAGAAGAAAACATTGAGAAGAAGCTCCTTGACATTGGTCTTGACAACAATTTTTTAGATATGACACCAAAAGCTCAAACAACAAAAGTAAAAATCACTAAGTAGGACTGCATCAAACTAAAAATATTCTGCACAGCAAACAAACAAACAAAAAACAATCAACAAGATGAAAAGTTAACCTTTGGAATAGGAGAAAATATTTGCAAATGATACATAGATAAGGGATTAGTATCCAAAATATATAAAGAACTCATATAGCTTAACAACAACAAAACCAAACAAACCAATTAAAAATAGAGAAATAAACAGACATTCTGCCAAAAAAGATATTCAAATGGCCAATACATACATAAAGATATGCTCAACATTACTAGTCATCAGGGAAATGCAAATACAAACCACAATAACGTGTCACAACACATCTGTGAGAATGGCTATCATCTAGAAGGTAAGAGATAACAAGTGTTGATGAGGATGGAGAAAAGGAAGCCCTATGTGTCATTGGTGGGAATGTAAATTGATGTAGCCACTATGTAAAACAGTGTGGAGTTTCCTAAAAAAATTAAAAATACAACTATCATATAATCCAACAATCTCACATCTGGATATATATCCAAGGGAAATGAAAACAACATATTGAAAAGATACCTGTACTCCCATGTTCATTGCGGCATTATTCACAATAGCCAAAATATGGAAAGAATCTAAGTGTCTGTCAATAGGTAATGGATAGTGAAGTTGTGGTACACATGTACAATGGAATAGTATTCAGCCATGGGAGAGAAGGAAATCCTGCCATTTGCAACTGCATGGATGGACTTTGTGGTTAGTGAAATAAGCCAGACAGAGAAAGACAAATATTGTATGATATCTCCTATATGTGGGATCTAAAAAAGCCAAACTTATAGAAAACAGAGTAGAATGGTGGTTACCAGGGGCTCATGTGTAGGGGAATTGAGGAGACGTTGTTAAAGGACACAAACTTGCAGTTAGAAAATGAGTAAGTTCTGGAGATCTAATGCACAGAATAATGACTAGAGTCAACAATCCCATGTTATATGTTTCAAAATTGCTAAAAGAGACTCCTAAGTGGCCTCACCACAAAAAAAGAAGTGGTAATTTTGTGACATTATAGACATATTAACTTAAGCTGTGGTGGTACTCATATTGCAATATAAATGTATCAAATCAACACAGCGTACACCTTAAATTTACACAATGCTATCTGCGAATTATGTCTCAATAGAAAAATACCATAGGACATCACTTTGTACCAGACCCAGTGGAAGGTCTTTCTGCTGGTTTTGGCTGGATTACACGTGTAGCTGCAGTCACTGGCAGCTCAACTGGGGCTGAATGGTCTAAGGTGACCTCTGTTGCACAGCTGGTGGTTGGCTTTGGTTGTTGGTTGGGCCTTTCTCTCATGGGTTCTCTCTTTGTTAATGGGCTTCTTTATACAGTGGCAGCATACAAGGGGCAAGAGCAGAAATTGCAAGGTCACTCAAGGCTGAGAGGTTCAGAAGCCACAACCCATCACTTGCACTGCACTCTGTTGGTGAAAGCAAATACTAAGGCCAGCTAAGATTGAAGGGGTGGAGAAATTAATTCCACCGCTGGGTGGGAGAAGTGGCTAAGTCACATTGCAAAAGGCCTGGGGAGAGAGAAAATATTGAGACCACTTTTGAATCTTCCCCAAAGTCCATCTCCCCTCCTGGGACGGATGAGGAAAGGGCCCAAGAGAGGCCAGCAGTGAGATGGGAATTGATGAAGTAGCAGAAGTGAGAGAGAAGTTTCTATTCTTCCCATTCACTCCACAAACTGGTGATACTCTAACATAGAAGATTCCTAGGAGTAGCAATTTCAGACATTCACAGAAAGTAATATTTAAGTCTAATAACATTGTTCTCTGCTTATAACTGAATCTTTTAATCTTTACAAAATATAATCGGTAAATATATTGAGTGGTGATTCTTGATTTTTAGATTATATATATTTTTTGTTAAGCCTTGGCATTATTAAACAAAGTTTAAATACATTTTTCTCTTGATGTAAAAAGAAAGTCAATGAATATATGGGGCAGTGAGCTGAGATTTCCATACTACAAAGTTTACCATTAAATATTGGCATAATTAAGGAAAATTTCAAACTCAGTCTCTCTTTTTAGGGCTTTACAAATTGGAGAGATTTTTCCATAATGAGATGGTTTAATTGATGGCATCATACCAAGGGAGGGGGGAGATGGATATTTCTTTTCTTTTTTTTATTTTTTAGAGAATGAGAGATAGAGAGCAAGAGTCTGAGGAGGAGGAGGGACAGAGGAAGGAGAGAGAGAACTCAAGTCGACTCCACATCAGCACAGAACCCAATGTGGGGCCCAATCCCACAACCCTGAGATCATGACTTGAGCTGAAATCAATAGTTGGATGCCCAAATGACTGAGCCACCTAGACATCCCAGAGACGGATATTTCTATGATTCATTTTGCTTCTGTGACCACAGGGCCAAGCAGATTCTTATTAATAAGAAAGGCAGCCAACCTTCACCACCCCATGGATTTGGGTGCTGATGAGTAAAAGTAAAACAACACCTGCATCACTGCAGGTGGCTAATGATACAAGGGAATCAGGACCAGTGGAGGCAGTGTCAGTGAGGGCAGAATCCAATGCCTCTGTGGCTGCCAGGAAGTTTGCATAACAACAGCTCCAAACTCTTTCCTCTGGGAAAGTTCAACATTCACGGACCAGGAGTTGAAACAAGTCTGTCTTGAATGGCCAGGCTGTGGTTTCATGGACTCTTTGGTATCAAGGCTTAGTTGTTGTGTGGTCTGGTCACAGAGGGAAAGTGCCTGATGCCATCTCCCTCTGTATGTTTTCACCTTCTCGTTCTGAATCAGGGCAAACCGTAAGATGGAAAAACAAAGCCCAAGAGGGGAAATGGAAAAGTTGGCTCCCTCACACCCTTTCTGCCCCTCTCTCTGCCGGGGCTTTCCTGGCTAGTAGGGAATGAGAGGTAAAGAAAAGACATGCCCAAAAGGAGCTGCTGGTATCTGGGAGACTGTTTATATGCAGGAATGTCCCAGAAAGATTATCTTCACTTACAGTTTCTCTTCCTTTTCACTCGTGGCGACAATGGGCAATGAAACTCCTTCTCTCTCTCTCTTCCATCCTCCCTTCCTTCCTCCCTTCCTCTCCACTTCCCTTCCCTCTTCTTTTCTTCTTTCTTTTAAAATTTTTCATTACTATTCATGTGAAACTTGGTGAGAATGACCATGATTGAATGTGATAGGCATCCATACAGCTCAGGGACGTTTATAAAAGCTGTTATAACCATGAAAGCTGTCAGAAGTGTGCCTCAGAATATCTTCTTAAGGAAAAAAAAAAAAAGAAATATCTTCTTAAGGATGTGAGGAATTCTGAATTTTGTGTGTCTTATTCTGGGTTCATACATGCATACATACACATATAACCTTTCAAAAAATCTTCTAGGTCTCAGAGCATCATAGCAAGATGCTATGGAACAAAGACTGGGTCCCCAGAAAAATTATATTTTGATATATTGCATTTTATATCTTTACTAAAGAAATCTGATATTCAGTCTTCCTTGTAGAAAGCTGTAGCACAGTGGAAAAATTTTGCCTCTTATTTGTAACATGATCTTCAGCCAATGAGAGATTATAATACCTGCTTTTGACGTAGCAAACTCTTTCCTTCTGGGCCGAAGTTGATAGAACACATCTGTATCTAAATAGGTCTAGGGACATAACTGGCTCCAGTATAAGAAGTGAGGGAAGGTGTCATTTGTCATATTGGAGACTCCAAATTGCCTAGATCACCCTTATACATGAACAGATACTCAGAATTACTGAGTAATTGACAATTGGCCAGGCTGGTATATAATTAAGCAGCAAGATAATCAAGGAGGATTTTGTGTTCACTTTACAGAATTATTTTCTAATAATATTTTAGAAAGGTACAGTACAAATTCACCAAAATCCTTATCTTCCCACATCAGGCAAGGTATCCTATATTCTTGAGTCTCTGGAATAAGTTTATCTCTCATCTTAGCCCAGGTAGGTTCTATTCTTATCCTCCCTTTATAATATGGGGAACCTGAGGCAAAAAAAGGCCAACTAACTTGTCCAAAGTCATGTACTGCTAAATGGTAAAGCCAGGACTCAACCCCATTAGTCTTCTTCTGGACCCATGACATCATATTGCATTTGTACCTGGATGTCAAAATCAGTTGTAGAGGAAGTTCTATTTAACCCTAACTTCAAGCTGATAGATTTTTAATGCAAGTATATTGAAATATTTCATGTTGAGAGGTAAGTGAAAATGTTTATTAACTAGAACGAATTACACTGTAATAGTGTTGAATATACTACTTCCTTGTGTCAAAATCTCCAGTGGTTCCTTATTGACCCATAACTAAGCAATTAATTGAAGACATCAATTAAAATGAGGAATCATAGAAAATGCTACAAACATATCTTAATATTTTATCCTTGCTTCGAAGCACAGGCAGCCATACACCATATGGAACCAGGGCCTAGTCCTGAGCAGGAGTCTCTGGTGGAGTTCAGAGGTGCCTCCTTACCACACCACATGCAGGTCACACCACCTTAGGATCTGTACTTGCATTTCTTTAAGGTGGAACAAGACCTGAAAGATATCTGTGAAGCAAGCTGAGGCCAGAGTGCTTCTGGAGTTTTATATATTTTCTTCAATTTTTAAAATAACTTTTTCATCCATAGCTAATTTAATATCAATTATTGTAGGTATTCACTTTTGTAGATTCTTTCCAAAGCAATCTACTCAGTGATCATGGAAATTATTCCCCTATCATTCCCCCTCACATTCACATTTCATCAGGTTACATAGCATTTAATGAAAATATGCAATTCCAGTTACAAAGAAAGAAGGTACGACCAGACTTAAGAGCAAAGATAACGGATTCTTGGTAAGCCCTGAACTCAGGGGAAGTGGAAGTGCCTGGGTCCTTGGAGAGAGGTGACTGTCTCCCAAGTTCAGGAGTGGGAGGCATCAGAAAACAAAGTCTACAGAGAGAATGAGAAGCATCAAGTATCTATGATGCCGATTGATTGAACATCTATTAAGAGAGCTTCTGCTCTTCCTCTGTCTGGCATTCAGTCTTCAGTTATGACCCAGACTTGAGATATTTTGTCCAAATGTTCTCCACCATTTTTGAAAGTACCCCTGCCCATGACTTCACTGTGTCTTCACACACCTCAGGACAAGCCAAACAAAATCTTTCTTGGGAAGAGATATAGTTCTTGGATAAAAATCCCCAACGGTGTGTTCACATTGCTGCACCAGCTGTGCATATTGAATCTGCACAGGATTTCTGTCATTTCGAGGGGAGCTCAGAGTGTGGAGCCGTCCACCTGGGGACACTGTACTCTCTCTCTCTGTCTTTTCTGCACAGTAAGCAGCAACTTCTTCATTGAAACATTTTATTCCGTATTTCTATAACATCATCAGACTTCACTATTTCTTGTATTCTGGATTGAGTTTGGTTGCTTCTGCTTATTCAACCTCTGCTATTTTTTCATCAGAAATGTCCTTCTCACCAACATGTGTTCCTGCTGAAAACCTACTCATCCTTCAGCTCTCTCCAGAGAGAAGAACCGCCCCCCCAAAGAGGCAGTATATATAGCATAAATCCACATATATACCACTGAATTTCCCAAAGGATTCCCAAAGGAACTTGAAAAAATGCAAAATAAATATAAAACAAGACAACTGGAAGGAAAAGGTCACTAGGCAATAGATGTGTTCAAATATTTGGGTTGATCTCTTACCTCAGAAGATTTCTTAATTTGGTTCTTGGCTTTTCTTAATTTAAAAGGCAAAATAACTATATATATTTTTAAATCTGATTAAACAAAGTAAGCTCGTTTACCTTCAAAGACTGATTCATTCCTGATACAAAATTCAGACCATGTGTAACTACATGTTATTGCCTTTAGTAAATGGGCACAGAAGAGAAACCTCCAGGGACAGGGCCCTTGCTTGCTTTCATGGGCCCTTGTTAGAAATCCCTGGAAGACTTCCATGTTAGACCCAGGCTCTTAGACATTATCTACCATTCTCTGAGAACTTTCTGACGGAGTATATCATGCCTGCACTGTCGGGCACTTTAGAGACTGTGGGGGCATCATTGAAACTGAATTCACATCAAGGGGAATTGATCCTGCTCCACCACTTAACAGCTGACTGATCTTGTCGGGTTACTTCACCTTTCTGATTTTTCACTTCCACATCTATAAGATGAGTACAATAATTGGAAAAATAGACCTGAGAAGCACCTATCATACTGCCTGACACATATTAGGTGGCAATAAAAGGTATCATTATTGTTATTACTAGTATTCTGAAAAAATTAAAAACAGCCAAAAACCCAAACAGACAAAACAACAACAAAAACTATTCCTCCTCCCTAGCTTTCTTTCCTCTGATTTAAAAATGCAAGAATGGAGAAACCTTGGTTCAATTACAATGTGCCTTCAATCTACCATTTTACCTCCTCCCTGCCTTTTAACACCATTTCCTTACCATTTGCCATCGTGTTAACACTTCAAAATTTAGCTCTCCTGAAACTGCATCTTCACTCTGTTGAAACTTCAAGATCCTCAGTGACTCAGTGTCACTCCGTGCAGCATTGGGCAATTTTAAGAAAACCTTGAGATTTCCCCTCCCTTGACACACATTACTTTCTCATCCTTTTACTCCTCTGTTTCTTCTTCCTTCTTCACTCAATTGTCTTATCTCAACTCTGTACCAACAGTGGCTATTGCCCAAGGAGCCGTCCTCAGAACTTTGCTTCACATAATCTCCACTCTCACTGAGTAATCTTATCAATAAATATCTTTATGTAGATGCCTCTTAAATCTTTCCTTCTAGATCCGATCATTCCGCACATTAGAGCTGCAGAACTGCTTAACTTTCATTTTGAACATCTAATAGTCATCTCAGACTCAATGTGCTGAAGCCCATCATCTTCCCCAGATATAAATAATTTCCTTGTGCAAGTTTTAAACCTTTAAATCATCTTTGATTTCTCTTTATCTCCCCACATCATATCAGACATGAAGTCCTGTCAATTCTTCCTTTCTCATGTAGCTCAATGTGTCAATTCTTCCTTTTTTAAAAAGTAGGCTCCATGCCCAGCGTGGAGCCCAACGTGGGGCTTGAACTCATGACCCTGAGATCAAGACCCGAGCTGAGATCAAGAGTCAGCTGGTTAATGGCCTGAGACACCCAGGCACCCCTCATTATGTTAATTCTCTGTCATTCCCTTCATCATCACCACTAATATCAATTATCATTGCATTTTTGATTCTTACAATTTTCTCAACTTCAGTTTTTTTCAATCTCAATCTATCCTGCATACTGCTACCAAATTATTATTCTTTAAAAAACTGCTCTCATTAAACATATCAAATAACTTCCTATCTCAAAAACATTCATGATTCCTTAAATTTTATAGAATAGATGACCTATCTTGGTATTCTAGGTTGGAATTTCTAAAATTGTATTTAATTTGCCCTTCTAGACTTGCCTACAAACTAATTCTTAACATTAGTGTTTATTAAAATAAAAATAGCCTATTTATAATTCCTAAACGGCTATGATGTTTTTGGACTCTAGCATTTGCTTCCTGTCTTCCCCTGCCTCCCCCTCTTAAAAAAAAAAAAAAAAAAAAGACAAATTCTTTGTTTTTTTCCTGGCATATTAACTCTTACCTCAATATCAATCCACTTGTTTGCCAAGGTACTATGTCCAACTCCAGGAGTACAGCATATGACCCAAACTTGTTCAATGTGCCAGATCCTCCTTAGCCACAATAATTATTTCAGGGATGGGTATATGACCAGTGTATGTACAAACAGAATGAGTCCTAGGACCTATGAGGCTGTTCCTGAGAACAGATTCAAGATAGGATTGACTAGGCTGCGGTAACAAATATCAAATCTCAGTGGCTTAACTCAATAAGGTTCATTTCTTGCTCATGTTACAGTCTGATGAGGGACGGAGGCGTCCCTTTGGAGTTCTCCTCTAAGTGGTTAACTCTGTGATCTAGCACCTTGTACACTGTCATTTTAAGCAAATAATGACAAATGCAAAAGGGGAGGAGAACATGGTCAGTCATGGATTTTGTATGGCTAGGTTTGCTTTATTTCCACTGGCCTTAACCTAGTCACATAGCTTCCACTGAGCTCCAAAAGAGGTACAAAATATAGTCCTTCTATGTGTCTAGGAAGAAGAAAATGAAATAAGATTTGATAAACACACAGGACTCTCTCTGCCATGTGAGGGAGGGTATGGGAGAAAGGAAATAATAGAGTCACTTAAAGATGCATGAAATGTCAGGATTAGTCTTTTTTCCATACAAAGAGTTAATATAAGGTTTTCTAAAATGTATAATACACCTGGAAATACGCCAAAATGTAAATACGCCTAGTCGCAGATCTGCCTGTGCCCACCCAGAGGTCCCAGTGCTTCAATTCCTGGGAATGGAAAATGCTCTGAGATGGAACTCTGGCCCGATTGCCTTATTTTTTCCTTTCAGGCGCACTCAGCAAGCTGCCTCACCGTGGACTGCCTGTAGAAGGGAGGCACCCACGGCAGAAGTACAGAGGAGAAAGAGGAGAATGAAAAATAGTGGGAAAAGAGAGGAGAGGAGCATATCTAGGGAGAAAGAAAGGAGAGGAGGAGGGAGAAAAGGGAGGCAGTAGTAGTAAGACACATGGCATTTGTGCTTTGAGTTTTTAGTAGATTATCTAAAAATTCGAACAATATTTCCTTAATTCTGCATTTCTTGCAAATAGACTGTGGCCTCTTACATATAGAGAAGTGTGACTGGTCCTACCTACGTGTAAAATAATAGAAAAAATATATATTGGCTTCTGTCTCCAACTCCTGGCACAGAACTCCTAAATCCCTTGGAATTTCCTGGATGATAGGAATGTCTTAGGTTTTAATGAGGTGACTCTTGGTGGAATCTTGGATGGGGGCTGGTTATCAGAAAGACCAAACCATGATCAGAAGCTTAGAGCTTTTAGCCCCATCTCCCATTATCCAGAGATGGGAGAGGGGCTGGAAATGGAGTTAATGATTGATCGGGCCTCCACAAGGAAAGCATGATGGGTAAACACGTCTGCTTCCCGGTGGGTAAACACATCTGCATACAGGGTAGGTGGTACACCCTAACTCCACGGAGACAGAAGCTCCTACATTCAGGACCCTTCCAGACCACACCCCATGTACCTCTCATCTGGCTGTTAATCTATATCCTTTATGATATTCCTTATCATATAATAATTACATCATTATTTATTATTAAATAATAAACTGGAAAAAGTATTTCATTAAGTTTTATGGACTGTTCTGGGAACAATGGAATTCAAGGAGAAAGGTCATAGAAATCTCTGATTTGTAGCCAAGTTGGATAAAAGTGCGGGTAATCTAGGGCCTGCAATTCGTGGTTGGTGCCTAAAGTTGGGGGGCAGTCTTGTGGGACTGAACCCTCAACCTGTGGGTCCTACACTAATTCAAGTTAGCATCAGAATTAAATTGAACTGTGAGACACCCAAGTGTTGTCTCAGAGCATTGCTTGGGGGAAAAAATGCTCATGCATTTGGTGACCACAAGTATCAGAAGTAAAGTGTTCTGTGAGTAGTAAAGGAGAAACACACAAGGATAATATAGTTTTCCCCTTTACATTACAGAAATAGACCTCCATCTTTGTGAAATGATTTGAATGACTCCAAGACACATCCCTGATAGAAATATAATCTCTCTCTGTGGCTCCTTTTACGGCATCCAGTCCTCCTCAGTGTCTATGCCATGGTGCCTTCTCTTTGGTTTAGTCTCTTGAAAAAAAGTGATGCTTATCTGAGATCATATTTTTTGAATTATTTCTCTCCTTTTGCATGCCCTTGTACAGACCACTCCCCCCAGTCTTTTTCCAGAGGCATCTATTCGGCTAACAGAGGTTTAGACTTGTTCCAGCAGGAATGCAAAGAGAACAGAAACACTAATATTCATCTTATATACTATAGGATTTACGTAGAAGACAACAGTTGCTGAAGCCAGGCTTTATGAAAAGAGATGGAGTTTTCTAAATTCATTTAGCTCTCAAATGATAGAATTTCTTCTGTAGACAGAAATGATACCTTCTACTGCGCTATCTAGGTCACGAACATGCTGTTCTAGGGACAGAGAAGGATATTTATTCATGTGTTAAACAACTTAGCATCCTCTATGCAGTGGGCATCATTCTGAGGGTTAGGAATATGGCAAATGAACAAAAGAAGCTGTCTTTGTTTAGGAACACATACAATGGTGTGCTAGTAAATGTTTAATAACTGGCTCTCTGGAGAAAAAGGCTCTGCTTTCTAGTATTTGCTAATTTCATGCTGTAAATTTTCCCACCATGGCTGTTTTCAAGTGGCCCACAAAATATCATTAAATACAGAGCTGGGGGAGGATGTGCAGTTGTTGACTCTCTCAAGCTGGTACAAGCTTGCTGTAGTACACTGATGGCTATGTGTGAGATAAAACTCTGTGTGTGTGTGTATGTGTGTGTGTGTGTGTGTGTGTGAGAGAGAGAGAGAGAGAGAAAGGAAATCAGACCCTAAGCTCTTTAAAGAGATGGACAGTCACCTAAAGGGATTGTGGAATTTATTACCAGGTGTAGTTTTGTGAGTGTGCTACCAGAAGCATCCCTGGTTTGCTGAATACTCTACTGCAGCCATCTCGAAATTCTGAATTTTTTAATAAGGAAGACTGCATTCTCACTTTATGCTAAGCCCTGCAAATTATGTAGTTATTTCTTCTCATTACAATGTACTAAGTTATTTACAGACTAAACTAGTATTTAGGGTTTTTTTCTCCTATTATCTAGAGAATGCCATCATGAAGAAATTGAGATGCATATGGAGATATAAAGAAATATTTTATCAGCCCAGTCTGAGGAGTGATTTCACCCTGTCATAAGTGCACGAAAGTTATCGTCCACTAACAACTCACCCTACTCTTAGATCTCATGGCTTGTCACCCACACTGGTTCTTGAACTCCATCCCCATTTCAGAGCAGAAGCACATCTGCACATTTACTCCCTGGACCTCATCATGAGATCTCAGAATATATACTGAATCTTAAGCTACAACCATCTTACACGTGAGCCTCTCCCCACTCCCTGCATGGATGGAACTTGCTTTTCACCTGGGATCTCTAATCATCCAGTTTCGGTCATCAGCTCACTCTGATATGACCCGTCAACACCAGACTGGCCTCCATAGTAAGCCTCCCACATCCCACACTTAGACTGCCATGTCTCAGTGCTTACAGTCAAGTAGGACATCAAGCCTGGCTTGTGTTGCAAGTTCATTAATTCTTTTTTTTTTTTTCTTATTGATGTTGAAAGACTGGGATATTCCAGAAGAGAGAGGACATATTTTATTCATTTTCATATTTCTAACACCTAGCATTGTGGCCATTTCAGAGCAGAAGCTCAAAAACAGTTTATGCAATTCAACTGAACAATGTTCTCTCAAGCTCTCAATCCCAAACTGTTACCTTTACCATCATCAGATGACTTCCTTCTAACTCCAGGGGGGAAATCAGTCATGAGACATGACACACACATGTCCGCTGACCCTCTAGGAGTGGGGCTTCCCCAAAGCTCCCTCTGTGGCCCTCTGTTCATTCCTCTTCATCCTGCTCCACCCCCCATCATGTCTGTTCCCTAGTCATAACAACGCAATTGTGACAACCTTATCTCAGGAGGATTTCCAAGACTTCTAAAATGTGTCTTTATGCTCCTTAGTCGAAAATTTTTCTTGCTCCTGTCCATGCTGGTCAGGCCACCTTCTCACAAACCGCCGCCACTTGCGCACGCTCCCAGGGCCTGGGATGCCTTTCTCCTCTAGATTCCCTCTTTTATACCCCATTCTTCACAGCACCAAGGCCAAGCCAATCTTGCTGGAGAAAGATTTAGAGGGACTTCTTACAATACAGTGAGCATCTCTTTTCTAAATTTCACTATATCTTCTCAGTCCCAATTTTTTAGACACTTAGGGACAGTGACTGAAAAAAACACAAAAATTGCAATTCCCTCTTTATTTTCTGTCCTCTGCATCTTTCTTTGAATTCTGATCTTCACCCCTCAAAGCTACACACACACACACACACACACACACAGGGGTGGGGTGGGGGGAGAGAGAGAGAGAGAGAGAGAGAGAGAATATAACAATTTCCTCAGGTGCAAGCCCTGGGAGGATAGAATTACTTAGGACTGTGGGGAGTCAGGACCCACAAGTTCCCCTGCTTTCCCCACGTCTGACTTAATTGCTATTGGGTTATTTTTACATCTACAAGAAATGGGGAACAGAGTAAGGGATAAATCAATGTTAGAAGCTTAAAGAAAGGAATGGAGAACTGGAGTTATGACATTCTGGGAAATTGATTCTAATAATTCCATAAATTTATATCATTGTTCATAGTGACTAGTAGGGAAGAAGAAATAGTTAAATCTTTGGAGCTCGCAGGAAAAAACTTTACCAGCTTTGCCAGCTATGAAAATTGCTATTATTTGTCATACCCCAGCTGGAGTTGAGGTAACACTTTCCTTTCTGAATTTCAATAAATGTAGGGAACCAGGTTTTAGGTTGTAAAAACAAATATTTCTGGCTAAGCCAGAGAAAGAACTGGAGTTGTATCTGATATCATTTATCAAGAGACCACTCCACTTCTTCTGATAATGTTGAAAATGGGACATGGGGTAACGCTCTTCAGAGTACTGGAGTATCATCTGGCCATCCAGGGTGGTTAATTTTATGTGTCAACTTAGCTAGGCCATGTTACCCAGAAATTTGGTCAAACATTATTCTAGATGTTTCTGTCAAAGTACTTTTTTAAGATAACATTAACAATTAAATCAGCAGAGTAAAGCCAATTACCAGTACTCTGCAGTATGGGTGGACCTCTTCCAAGCAGTTGAAAGCCTTAATGGAAAAAGACTGACCTCTCTTGAATAAAACGGAATTCTGCCAACATAGTGCCTTCAGACTGAACTGAGGCATGGACTCTTCTTCCCTGTGTCTCTAGCTTGTCAGCCTATCCTGCAGCTTTTGGACTTGTCAGCCTCCACAATTGTGTGAGTCAATTCCTTAAAATAAGTGTTTCTCTTTCTGTAAGTATGTGCACATTCTGTTGGTTCTGATTCTCTGGAGAATCCTAAGACCCTTTCTTACATAAACTTGGAAACTTTCTGAAGAGTGAGTTTGTAATGTCTCAATACTGACTCTCCTCTGTTCTACTTCTAGAGACAGACCATTCTAATATCTTTATTTCTCTTGGAGAAAAATAATAGGCATTATCTACCAACAAGGAGAAAGAATAAATGAAGGCAAACGTAAAGGTCATTTTGATAGGTGTTAATTGTATAGTACAATATGTGCTTTCTTTGTATGAACTAACTTTAATACCCCCGAAAATGAGAAAAGGAAAAGGAGGAGGTAGAAGATAAGAGAAGGAGGAGAGAAGGAGATCAAGAATGAGAAGGAGAAGAAATGAAATTATTAAAATGAACAATAGGTCTTAAAGAAAAAATCTAAAACAAAAAAACAGCATCTGTCCAGGATGAATCAATATGCTGGCCGAGCCATTTTCTAGTAAAATGATATTTAATTGTAAGAAAAGCAACCACAAAGGACTTTTTTTTCTTTTCTCTCTCTCTGTCTAAAAGTTTTTTTATTTATGATTTGTACATTGTCTACTTCAAAGTCTCATTTAAGCTTTCTGTAGTGAATCATCCTCATTGCATATTTTCTGAGTAATGGTAGTGAATCACTCTTTTAAACTGTTTTAGGTACTTAATGTTCCTTAGCGTTCAAATTTAACACATTTGCTAAATGCTACTATGTATGAATGCTGCTAAATAACATTGTAAGATCATCATTTTCCATAGAATTGAGTAAGTATTGAAATGAGATATGGAAGGACAATGTCTTGTTTCTGACATTCCAGAAAACATATTAATTGACAAGATCAGAAAGCAGAATAGCATAGTATAAATATAAAAACGCCTGCATTTGAAGTCAAAAGATCTAGATTCCAGTCCCAGCTATCACTGTCAGGGACATCTTAGGCAAAACTCTTTGATATCTCCACACTTCAGTCTTAGCCTTAGCTATAATATCTGAACATTATTATGAATATTATGAGAGAGATTATTTAATGTGAGAGTGCTTGGTACAGAGAGGGATTCATCCACACTGATGTAGTTTAGGGAGGTGTGGAATCACTAATGTTATGTACAGTGAATGTGGATGGTGGAAGGAGGTGAGAGAGTTAAGAGGACATTCAAGGATCTTGCCCCAGAGCTCTGGGCTAAGAACAAGGTGACACAAAGAGCTAAGGGACCCTCTGAACTAACAAGAAAGGCTATAATTGGGCCAGCATTGGGTTTTCCTCTCTCCCAGGCTCAGGGGTAGGGTGTGGGAAGTATGGCCATACAAGGTGGCAAAAGAGAGTTAGAAGCTGCTACTGGATGAGGCCACATGGTCTGGGGATCCATGCTTTTTCTGACGGCAAGTGGCAGAAGGGATGATTCCTCAAATCAGTCCATTTTCATCCAGGGTGAGAGCCCAAGGATGGCATGTGTGTGCATAGGAACAAGTAGGTGATTAAGTTAGAGCATTTAATCCCCATGTACCCATTCATTAATGGAAGTAGGAATACCAGGAAAGGGAACGGATATGCTCCTCTGAAGTCCAGGCACTTTATCTGTTTAACTTATTTAATACTCATAACCATCTCATAAAGCTTGTATCCTTCCTTCCGTGCGATATGTGAGAAGATGGGTGCAGAGTGCTTGCGTGATTTTTCCCAGCGGTACTGAAACTGGGGTTGAAACCCAGGGCAATCAGTCTCCCAAACCCCTGCCTTTGTGGAGTCTCCTTCCTGTGCCCTCTTCCCTTGATAGCCTTATTCCCGCAGCTCTCCTCTGTGTAGAAACAATGTTCATTTTACATGGCACTTGGCAGGAAAACTGTCCTCTTGTGAACACTGACCTGAGCTTTTTGAAGTGGTTTCCTTGTGAGTGTTGCTTACCATCACCGAGCAGCTTGTTGTTCTTCAGAGCGCTGGTGTGTGTCGGTGATGGCACCTAGTGAAGCAGTCTGTACTTTCTTTGGCCACAAACCACTTGTGCCACTAAACAGAAGAAAAAACAAAGGGAAATCAAGCATGTGATATTGGTACGAGTGTTAAACGGCAAGAATCATAATTTCTCAGTGTACCTCCTTGGTGCATACTCTCCTAAAACATACACTCTCCTTTTGCTGTATTCTTTACAGAGAGCGTACCTTAGACATCTACTAATGTTAAGCACATTTTCTCTGCTTTAAATTGGATATTTTTTCTTCATTGAAAATAACCTATCTAAATTAATGATGCTAAAATAGTTACTGTAGTGCTGTAATTTCTTCAACTCTGTATGCTACAAAAATGCAACTCAGCAGGAAAAAAAATAGGTTCTAGTTAAATAGACAAGATTTATATCCTTTTGAAAAATGAAGAAAGTTAAATTTGGATCTTTATACTATTGTTTTTCATTAAGTCTTGTTTCAACATTACAGAATTAGTTGGGAAGAAAGTCTCCTTTAAGCATTCTATCACTTCAAATATATTCATTTTTAATTAGAAATTTTTCCGGTTAACTAAAATTAGGTCATACCAAACTATGACACTTAAAGTTTGACTTTTGCCATCTTGATAACATGTATGACGAAATGAAGAATAATTCTTATCATAGATTTCAATAGTTTTATTCAGAAAAAAACTCCCACATTTACTGTAGTTCCCAGGGGGTTCTTCTACATGTTCAAAAACGAATTACTCTTTGAGAGAGAAGTTCAAGGAATGTATGAGTCGTTTTCCAGGCAATCACCCACTCCATTCTCTGACGGTTAGGATTTAGCATTTCATAAGTAAAAACACCACTTTTTCTTATTGTTACAAAACCTGGATTTTGAACGTAAAGAAGGCTCACAGCAACGGAGTTTTGTTGGTAAAAGGTGAGATGCTAGAAACCATTCTGCCACCTTTCATTTCAGTGACTTCCCACCACTTTTGTTCACTGATGTTGTATATGCTATAGGTATCCGCCTTCACAACTTTCCACTTGCGTGGAATTCCATCTGTTTAATCAAACCGAAACAAACTGTAGTGTCAAGGTCCTTGTACCTTAAAAGATTTCCTTCCTATTATCTTGTTAACCCATTGCATCATTCAGAAGAATAAATACCCCAGCTCAGCACACAGGAAATGTAACCCAAAAAAAAAAAAAAAAAAAAAAGGAAATAGAGAATATTAAGATATATACACATATATGTGTCACACACACACACGCGCATATATGGTCTATGTAACGGAAAAGTGAATAATTTATTAAACACATATAATGATATCTGCCTAGTGGATTTAAAATGATAAACCCTGTTAATTAGAATTTGGATTTTTTTCTCATTTTTTTCAAAGAAAGTAATAAATTATGACATAATCCTGAATTTGTGTTAGAATTGTGTAGCAGGAAAAAGATGTAGCTGGATTCCCAATTCACTCACAGCACACTTACATGTGCAAAGGAAACGTAGCTTCTTCATTTCTCTATGGCTGACTTCATTCTCCTATGAGCCTCCATGCTGCTGGCTGGAGCAGACATTTAGATGCATCAACAAATAATTGATGATTTAAACAGTATCCTTTTGGTCTAAATTTCAACCTCTTCAAATATGATGTGATACCATCCATCGGAGCTAGTTTAAATGTTTTGTTTTGGATGATTCCATCTTTCAGTAAATGCTCAGACTTTCAGAATGCTCCTTTCCCTTTTAGTAGCAGCTGGGTGTCTGAGGGGCTTTACTGTGTTCTTCGTGGCATCCCTGGCCATGTGCTGGCTGCTGTCGTCTGCAATCTGGCTGCCTTGCTTCTTCCTCTGGGTTGCTCCTGAAGTCTGAGGCTGGCGTGACTGGTCTAGGCTCCCTCAGGCTGGCCTGAGACCAAGAGTTCTCTCTGGTGACTTGGCCCTGAAGGTTGGCTGTCACCTGGCTTCAAAGCCATTTTGCTTTAGCCTGGAGATTGCTGCCCAGTCGGACAGCCAACACCCTCTGCTTTCTTCCGCAGCCCTCCTCCTGCCAGCAGAAACTTTAGAACTCGCTGTGTTGTCCGAGGGCCAAGGGGAGCTCAAGAGGGCTAGCTCATACTCTCCCTACGCGTGTAGTGGCCTGGCATGCCTTGCAAGCCAGTGCTCTCCCACCATGCCGTACAGGGGTGGAGCCACTCTGCTTAGCTAGCAGATCCACCCCTGCCAGGGCTTCAGCCAAGAAGAGGAGGCCAGGACTCGGCGTTTCCTCACCTGCCTCTTTCCTCACCCGTACCCATCCACAGGTTCTTGTCACACTTCTCTTCCAGCTGTCCAATCCTCCCTCCTTACACCAAAATTCAAGATCAAGTCACCAGACCAGGTTCTTCCCATGTTAATAGGACAATAAGGTGTTCAGGAGAAGTGTTTTATTTTTCAAGAAGATCAGAAAAAACAAATTCTATTTTGGTTTTCAGAAGGCAAACAGTGAGTCTTTCTCTTTGCACTCGTGCCACAAAAGGTTCAAATACACAACCTACCCTCCACCTCCCCCGGGCTTTTTCTGCAGGTTCCAAACAGGAAAGCCCAGTAATACATTTCCAAAAGATGCTACCCTTGTTCCATGTGCAAAAAGAGTGCAATTTCAAGGGTCTCTTACGTTAATAAATCAATAAAGGAGTCATATTTTACTCGGAATGTTAGCAAGCCTTAAAATTCGAGAGATCTTTATTTATAGCTAGACTCATTCTAGCATTCATGTGGCAGCGGCAGGAAAAGGCTTTTGAAAATTTGGTATCTGATGGAATTGTTGTTTTTCATCTTATTTTATAAAATTATTTCCTCTATCATTTCATGTTTGGGCATCCTAAAATAGCTTAATGACCCTCTCTCTATTAATAAAATATGAGTTAGAGTTCATTTAATCAAAAAGATTTCAAAATAATTCCACATTCTACACTGTATTTGGGAGATGATCTCAGACTTTACCACTGAAAAAAGATTTTGAATTCATTTTATTAAATCAAATATGAGGCTTTAGTCCAGTAACTAAGACTTGCTACATAATTTTCTTGTTAAAAAAAAAACACAACAAATTGTCAAAGCAAAATTGTCATTTGATTATGTATACAACCCTGGAACTTAGGAATTTTTAAACGAGTTCCATGAATTCCCTGTAATTATATGTAAAATTTTGTATTTACATTTTCATGAGAGAAAAATCATAACTTCTTTCAATTCATCAAACCAGGGATTCTGATTCCCAAACAGGGTTAAATTTTCTTCTGTGCTTTATGCCCAATAATAGTGAGGGGCCAATCAATTATTTGAGAGAAATAGAATATAAATGACAAATTGCCCTTTGCAATGAAATTAAGTAGGCCGAGAAGTTCTTATTATGAATAAAGTATTAGTTTGTTAAAGGTAAATAACTGGGTAGCTATATAAGCTATATAAGTTTTCCTTCCCAAAGGATGTAAAATCCTTTTACTGATTCTCATCTTCCTGGCCCCCTTCTAGCTGACTGGACAGAGGGCAAACTCCTTAGCACAACACCAAGTGCCACTTACAGCCGACCAGCCCGGCCTTTCCAGATTTACCTGTCACTTTGCCCTCACTCTCTATTTCGGCCAAACCCAATTACTCACTTTCCTCTGAATCCCTCATGCATATTCAAGCCTCTCTGTTCAAATTCTCTCTGTCTGGCAAACTCCTACCTATCCCTCAATATCTCTTCCCCCTCCCTGTGCATAGTCCCCATCATAGCACTCTGCACATCTCACTGCTGTAACAGCACACTGGATTGCACTTGTTATTTCCCTGTCCTTACCCACTATTTATGGGACTGTCTTGATGGCTGGGACAATATTATGTTCATTCTATGTCCCTAGGACTGAGCACAGTTCCCAGCTGAGAGGAGAAACTCAATATATGCTGGTTGAACTAGTAATTAGAGGATTCAAGAGAGTTAATAATGGAGTCTGGCAGAGGGCAGTGGGAGGAGGCTCAGCCTTTGGACACAGAGATGTGAATTCTGTTCTCATACTCTATTCTCATGACACTATCTAGAATGATATATCATTGTCTTGACAAAGGTATTCAGGTGTCAGCTGGGAATAGCGGCGAGCTGTGGCAGCTCAGGCCCTGTGCCAAAGCAGAGCACACTTCTGCACGGGGCCCCGCCTTGCATCAAGCCTCCCAGAGGCCTCCCGTCCACTCTCTCCTACCTCAGCCTCTGCTACCGCCCCTTCTCATTTCTTTTCTTCCTGCTCCCCCTCCTTTCCCTGTCAATACATCACAGCCCATCCCTGTCTGCCGCACACATGACAGGACCCAGATGATAGCAGTCGAGTTGGGTAGTTCTGGGCACTCTTCCACCAGCCAGGGTTCTGGACGCGCACGTAGAAGTTTATAGTTGGCAAAGCACTGTCACAGTGTCACATACAACATCTCATATAATCTTAATTTAGGCCCCATTATCTCCAATCAGCTGATGTGGAGAAAAACATAGCAACTTAAGACATCTAAGGCAAAGTACCTAGATGAGCCCAGCCTGTAACAAGGTCTTTTAACTCTATTTGCACTTTGGAATTCATGTTGGAGAACAGGGCTAAGTTGGTGATGGTGTCCTTAATTTAACCAAATATTAATAAAAACGCTTTTGTTGTTCTAAAAGTAATTAATAGGCAGTAAGAAAACTACATAAAATACATAAAAGCTATAAAATAAAATGCAATGTATCCCTCCCTATTGTCCCCCCTAAGATCTTTATCCCTACTCTTCTAAGGTTACCACCATGAAAAATGTCTTATGTATCCTTCCAGAAATGTCCTCAGTGTCCTTTCAGAAATGTGTGCATACATATACATAAATATGTGTTATATAAAAATATTACATATATTTATAAGTGTATACAACTAGAAATATGTTTAGATAACTAGAAGTATATATGTATAAATATTCCCCAATGTGCAAATATGACAATTAAAATATAAAAAATATATAAAATCATACCCATATATGCATCTATATACACACACATATATAAAATAATTCTATATAAAGTCCTATCTATCCTATCTATATGTGTTGTTCATATATATGTATGGATATATATACACATGTACATACACACATACACAAACCTACATATATATACAGTCAACCATGGACCCGAATGTGAAGGGGCATGGCTGGTGGTAGAGGCTGGTGACATTACTCCTGATGGTGTGCCACATTTAATGAAGTGAATCAAGGAGCAGTTTTTTTGTTGTTAGAGAAGATAGCTGTTTGTGCAGCACCAGATCTTTTGTCGGGCCCAGTCTGGTTTGGGCAGAGTGTTTTTTCCTAGGAAGCTTGGTCTGTGAGTCCCCGTATTTAGTGACTCTCAGTTGCTCTGCTGTGACAGCAACTGCTGGGACCATTTGAGCGCCAAGACTGATCTACTGGTTCCTTTGAAACACACCCATCAGAGCTCAACAGAGTGGTCTAGAGTGGTAATTGACTGTTTATTGACTCCACCTAGCATCCCTGCCAGTGACTGGAGGGTAAAGACAATGTTTCAATCATTTTGTTGCCCCAGCACAGACCCCAGCCCTCAGTGAATGCCTGTTGCACAGATCTGAAGCTGTAACTGGCATTTACAATAGCTCACCTGCAAAGTCTCCACAGAGCTCCATGGAGAGGTAAATGCCCTTTCTTACTGAAGATTCATCAAGAGCATCCTCTCTTCTAGACACCATTTAGAAGTAGGTCATTTCTCTTTAGTGCTTCTAGCTTCCTCTTCTATCCTCATACTGCTTTGAAACTAGCAAGCTAAAGCAAGCCATTTTGTGTGATTTCTGCGCTTGCCAGCTGAGGTTATTTTGAGGGGGGGTGGCAATTGTTTTATCTTCTGAAATATTCATGCAGACTTCGCAAACTCTTGGTTCTACTGGGGAAGAAAAACCTTGAGTCTCTTAGGAAGCATGCAGTGAAAAAATGAAATTAAATAAAATGGAGCAACAACAAAATGGAAAGAAAGATAAAAGACCAAGAGCTTCAACTCTACAAACTCATATGCATACGTTCTTTAATGACATAGTCGCTGGACTTGGAAGCAGTAAGGTTGGACTGGAACACACCAACCGGAAACCTGGATTCAGTCCCAGCTTTGCCGTGGAGTGGTGAGGCAGGACCGCTGCCAGCTTCAGCTGCCTTGGCTGTGGCCTGGGCTAACTGGGAAAGAGGAGTCTAAGTAGATACAATAGGGGCACTGACGCTCTGATAAAGTTCCAGGTGGAAGACCATTCACTTAGCCTGTGTTTAGAGAGATAGCAGGAGTTAATGGGATATGGATTTTGACCCAGTTTAAGGAAGAACATTCTAATATAAAGTTTTCGAAAAATGAAATGGACCACTTTGTAAGGTGAGAAATTCTCAGGTACTGGAAAGATTTGAACTGCCTGGGATAGAAGAATGTCTTATGTGGTTTCCAAGTTCCCTGACATTCCTTAAGAATGTGATTCTGTGACCAGTTGCTCTCTAAGGCAGCACTGGCCAATTGAGCTTTTTCTGCAGTGATGAAAATGTGTTATGTCTGTGCTGTACAAAATGGTAATCACTAGCCACATGTGCCTGTTGAGCCCCTGAAATGTGGCTAGTATAGCAGAGGAACTGAATTTTTAATGTAATTCAGTTCTAGCTAATTTCAACGTAAAAAGTCACATATGGCTTAGTCCAGCTTTGAAATCTTTGATGTTTTTCTGGCTCTCATCATCATGGCCTATCCCATCATCATCACATACTCTGTCCTGGACATGTACGTAAACTTGGTCTATTTAGGATATGATCTTTCTTTAGAGGGAATTACCTCCGGAGAAAGAAGAACCCATTTAAAAACATGGAAATAGAATCGAGAATAAGAACAGATAGCAAATAAACTATCGCCAAACTGGAAAGTGCAGTCAGACAATGTGTTGTACAACCACAATAAAAACACTGGTGTTTCTAAGAAGCATAAAGATGTGAACTCCCCCTGGTCCTGGGGGTGGGAGGGAAGTAGCTCTGAGCTCAGTGCTCCCAGCCAACATGCTGTTGTGATGAACAGAGGATTCTTCCCGCTGTACATGCTCAATGGGCTGTTAGTTTTTTTCCTCTACGTTTTAAGAGTGATAGAGATTTAGAACGATGTGATAAAGTAACCTCAGGCTTCATGTTACTTCACCAGAAAGAGGAAGTTGTTTGAATTAGAACTTATCGTTTCAGATCAGGAAGAAGCCTCAGAGATTATATAATCTAGTCTCTATATTTTACAGAGAAGAAAACCAAAGCCTGAAGCCCAGAAAAGGCTTGTCACTTGCCACAGTCACGTGGTTATTAATAGACTATTTTGTTTGCGTAAAAAAGTTAATATGCAGTAAATCACAGAGAGTTACCCCTCGAAAATAACTTTTTTCTTAAAAATAAAAACAAAAGCAGTGCTTCCCAAGGGCTTAGCAGAGCTGAAGAAAAGTCAAAGGTGTCATCAGTAGCTTTCCTGGGAAATGTTTCAATCCTCTCATGCTTCCTGAGGGTGTGACAGAGGCCTTTATTGGAAACCTGCTTGGAAGGCGGTACTTGAGCTTCTATTCGCATTTACCTTGGCTAAGACCACATCTCCTCAGACTTGGTCCAGAGAAAAACTGCAATGTGCTCAGGGTCTGCTCCAGGGCCATATTTTCTCCAAACAAGGCTCTCTGGCGTCAGTTCCCAAGAAGAAATTCTTCCCCCTCAGAGTTCATTGAACATTCTTGTAGGTCCCCTAGAGAATGGCAAAATCTAAACAAACAAGTTCTATTTTCAATTTGTCTTTCTGAAAACCGAACTTCACCCACATGAAACTAGCCAGCAGGCTTCAAATGCTGAAGGCTTCTAGGTACTTTCTGAGTTTGCTCTGACTCATGTCTTACCTACATTTTTATCCTTGATTTAAAAAAAATAAAACAAAATAAAGCAGAGAACTGAGGGCTCTCTTTCAATGTAAACTATTTGATTCTTCCCACATCCTCATCTTTTCTCCATTACCACGTAAAACTCTTCTTCCTTGAAATGGGTATAGAATTCAGGTAACTAACATATTTGGAAGAATATTTATGGACCATTTAGACTTTTGACATTCAACAACTTAATAGAAGGTACTGTCACGTCAAAGGCTATGATCTAATCACATTTCTTTTCATAATGACTAACAGATTTTCATGATGTCAGTTGCCCATACAAAAACCATATTTGGCTTTCTTCTGGGATCTTTTTGGATTAAATAAGAGTTCCTAAGTCTGACAGCTTAATATTAATGTTTTCTTTCTTTCTACCTATCAAACTACTTTTTTAAATTCACCCCTAGCCTCACTCTAACACATTCCTTTTCAGCCAGGTTATTCTCCTTACCATGCTCCCTCCCCCCAATTCTTGTTTATGATCTTCTTTATGCCTTCCTTGCATGGCATTCCATACTTCATGCCCTCTATTGAAGACCATCCCCTCTTCCAAGAATGGGCTGAAAGCTGCTTCTCATCTAGAAATCTTCTCATCTAAGCCCATCCAAGACTTGTGTTCTATCACTTGTCTACTCTGAGAGTCACTGCACATTTTGTTTTGTATTACTTTTGTGCAAAAAGCTGTAAACTTTTAGAGCGAGGGATACGGCGGTGGAGACAGATGACACAGATACATAGTTGGCTTTGCCCCTGTCAGTCTTCAGATAAGGACTGGAGTTCAGATTGACTGAGTGATATGTCCAAGATCACACAGAATGAGAAGCTACATCTCCAAGACCACTGCTCATTTCATCACACCACATTGCCTTTTACTTTCATATCTGCACCATACTAAGAACTGAGAAAAATATAAATAGTATATAGTATAGTCTCAGGAGACTGAGTTCTGGTGAATGGAAGAAGTATAAAAGTAATGTATGTAGCTCCAGGTCTGGCCTATAAAAACCTCCTTGTATACCTCCATGCCCTCTGCTCTTGCTCTAATGGTTGATATTGGGTTCCAGGGTGACCTTGGAGGCCAGAGTTGAAGATGAAGAGTTATAAGATGAAAGAAGCTTGGCCCTGAATCACCTTTTGGAGGACAGCTGCCTAGCGATTTGGAGCACCCACTTTGAACCGTGTTACGAGCAAGATGCTATAATGTTAACAAGAAACAGTGTTAAGCCACTGAGATTTTGGCTAGCATCTATCCAAACTAATATACATTCATTACATAATACTACAACATTTGTATGAACTTGATATCCCTATTAAACAAATGGAAAACCCAAAATGAAAGTGGTCACACTTGAGGCACACCCGAGACGTAAACCCACGTCTGTCTGATTCCACATGCTTTTTTTTTTTCATGAATACAGAGGTTCCTGTGATGACAATTCAACTTAATAGACTTAGATAAGAACTATTTTATGTACCTATGTTGAAATGCATCAACGCTGCCCACCACCAACAGATGGCAGTAGTGGCTGCCTATAGACTGTCACTGAATTTATGAACAAATGGATTTAGGAACATCATAAAATGAAATATAACCTATATGTGCATAGAGGAGTTTTGGAATGCTCTGCTGCCTTTTCTCTGTGGGGAATAATTTACCTTCTTGAGAATTATCATTGCAAGTTATTCGAACTTGTGGGCCTTTAATTCACTCCTCTGAGAGTGAGGAAATCAGCCTAGAATCAACTGTATTCAGTAAATCCCTTCAGAGACTAACATTCCATTGTATGCATGTGAACTGATCCGTAAAGAAATTCACACTGGGCTGAACCTGTCTCCCTTGGGGAAACAGCCTTGGTAGTAAATTCTGTTCTGTGATTACTCTTGGCAATGGGTCAACAAGGCTACAACTGATACCAACTTAAATTTTCTCTCTCCCTTTCTTCCTTCCCTCCTTCCTTCCTTCCTTCCTTCTTTCCTTCCTTCCTTTCTTTCTTTTTCTTTCTTTCTTCCTTTCCTTACTTATCTTCTCTATATTTTAAAAATTTCTTCCCCTGAACACATGTAATTGTACAATTAAAAAAATATTATCGATGGACACTCAAAACCAAGCAAGCAATATGAAGGACACATTATAAAGGATGAGGCAGTACAGCAGAATGGTTAACAAAACAGACTTTGGATCATGATACATCTGGGTTCAAAGTCCTGCTCTGCCATTCTCTTACAATATGGCCTTAGGAAATTTTCTCAGCCTTCCAGAGCCTCAGTTTCCCCATCTACAAAAAGGAGGGAGAGAATTACATCTACGTATAGGGTTTTGTGAGGATTAAACACAATATGAGGCAGAGGATCTGGGAATGAGATGGTGAAGATGGTGAGGATGATATACCTGTGATTACATTAAAATGGCTTTAATGGACAATAAAATCGTAAATAGCAACTGTATGCTAATTATTCTCTCACTTATCATATTAATTCAAGTTATTTTCTGGTTTGTATGCAGCTTGAATGTCCTAGATCCTCATACCTTCCTCAAAACAGAAGTTACATCTTCTTCTTATTCTCTGGCATTCTTTGTGTTCATGGACACAGAAAGAGGGTAATTCAGTCAGTACTTCTTGAGTAAGGGAATTATAACATGATCCTTGCTCTATCACTAGGCAATCAACTTCAGATTTCTGCAGAGCAGTTTTTATAGCACCATACCCGTCCACAAAGAAGAAGGAAAGCAGGCCTATCTAGCAGGATGCTTAACATGGTGCTACAAAACCAGAGAACTATAGACTATAGAAATATAGACCAAAGAACTAGATGGACTATAGACTAGAGAACTAGAGAACTATACATAGTTCAATAACAGATTATTGAACTGTCCTGAATACGGTGGTTGTCACTAATCACATGTGGCTATTTAAATTTAAATACAACTAAAAATACACTTCCTCACATTAGCCACATGCCAAGGGCTCAATGGCCCATGTGGTGAGTAGCTACCCCACTGAAAAGTGTAGATATAGAATATTTCCATCACTGCAGAGAGTCCTACTGGATGCTGCTGGCCCAGAACTCCTCAGAAAGGCCCTGAAAGTTGAGAAAGAGAATTGTCAGAGTTAGGGTCTTTTGGCCAAATACTACTTTCTTCAATTTTAATTTTTTAAAAGACCGTTAAATTCCAACTATGTGACATGTGGATGGCTACAATTTGTTAAGCATTTAGTATGTGCAAGACATAATGCTAAGTCCTTTGCACACATCATTTTATCTAATCCTCATGCTCTGAAATGCAGACATTATTGATTATAATAGTTATTACTAATAATTATTAATACTTATAGCAATTATTTTATAAATATTATTAATTATTAGTTATGACTAACTTGCTTTTTTTAGAAGTGAGAAAACAGAGGCTCAGAGAGGTTGAATAACTTGCCTGAGATCACACAGCTTGGAAGTAGCAAAGCTGGGATTTAAATTCAGCATTTGTCTGGCTCAGCCATCTCTGTGCTTACCCAGTAGGTTCTACTGTTTTTTTCCTTTATCATACCTCTCTTTATCATACCGCACAGTTTAGGAGCTGTGGAGATATGCAAATGTATGCAACAATGCCTTCAAAGCCTGCCAACCTAGTTGGGGAATAAATGGATAAAATGTATGTAAGTAACTATAGTTACAGAACAAGCTCTGTTAAAGAAGAATGATAGATAGGATAAAAAGAAATATGGAATGGACTGGAGGTAAGAAACCAATTAAGAGGCATTAATCAGGGCACAAGATAAGGTGTAGGAGTTGAATAGTGGAGATAGTGGAAATGGGAAAAAGCATAGAGGAAGGACAATCGGTATTCAGGGACCATTTGTATTTAGGGAGAAAGAAAAAGAGAGGTTTGGTTGCCAGTCTCTAAGATGATTTCCCTCCTCACAGTGATCCTTGGTATTCATGTTTGGTGAGTCCCTCTCATGGTAGAGCTGACCTGTATGACCAGTGGGACATGAGAGAAGTGATGGGATGGGACTTCCACGTCCCTTCCCAAGATGGCAAGGGACTCTCAATACAAGCCGCTCAGTATTTACTTTCTGTAACAACACAGGAGAGCTCAGGAACCATCCCTGAAAGCAAAGAATCCTCTTTTAGAGGGAAAGAGGGGAAGAGAGAGTGAGACTGTCCATGTTGCAACTAAAAATAAGAAAACAAAAATACCCTGCAATTTTTTTTTTCTTCATATATATCTTCACCAAAGGAACCAGCTCAGAAGGTGGCCTGGTACAGGCAAATTCATTTGCTATTTGTGTGACACTGAGGATGTTAAATAGCATTTCTGTATCTCAGTTTCCTCCTTTGCAAAATGATAATATCAACTTGCTGGCTTGTGGAAGGCTAAAATGAGTGAAAACACAAAAAGTGCTTCACATAATACTTACCAGGTTGGAAGCATGCAATAGCAATTAAAGTCTAAAATATCTCAATTATTGAAAATTCTGTGTCCTAAAACGTTACACAAAAGGGTAAATTATTTCAGATGCTAGTACTTGAGACTCCCTCCTAAATAATGCTTTGTTTGCCTCTTCTCATATTTTGAGATACCTGCTTCTATCATTGTTAGGACAACAGGTGTCTGTGATATTGGTGTGGCATTGAAAAACATTCATCATATCTGGACCCAAATATGTAAGCCCATTAACTTTGATTTATGTCATGTCATATGTGACCAATACCTTCTACAACAAAGTTTTTTCATATCTTTCCGCACGATTGTTTCTGATTCTGGTTCTGATTCTGAATACAGATAGTAGAGATCATTATACCATAATTTCTGAATCTCACTATGTAGTATAAGCATTCAGTTTAACTCCACAACTATTTTTGGAGTCCTTAGTATGTGCCACAGTTCTGGGTATTTTGTTTACATCAGTGTACAGAAAGCCAAAGACCTGACTCCATGAGCTTATACTCTAGTGGGAAAATACAGAAAATAAATAATAAACATAGCATATTAGTAAGTTACATAAGATATTAGAAAGTGATCATTATAAAAACAAAAAAAAAAAGGACTGAAGATCTAGGATAAAATACTTATGGCCATTACTTCTCTGAGGATAGTATCTGATATATCCAAAGACAAAATCATCTCTAGAGTATGCACAGCCAGAGTAGTAACGTGGGTGAAGGTGTGACCTGGAGATGGAAGCCTTGATGAAAGTGAGTCCCGAATTGGGAATGAGAGCATCCCTAGATATCTGGGTTCTCTAGATTAATTCAATGCTTCTTCTATTCTCTTGGGAGCCATTAGGGGAGTCTTTTCAAGAACTTTAGATATATGTCTTTAGCTATCTTTTGGACATTCTTCATCTATGTCCAGCCCTCAGGGGGGCTGGTAATCAGGAAGGAAAGATGGACATATGCAGAGAAGAGTGAGGAAAAATGAGAATCAAGAATAAACTAGAACCTAAAAGAAAACACTGGAATTCATGTCTCTCTCAGTGCATCTAATCATGATGACCAGCAGGAAAAGGAAAAGCTGCTACCTTAAGCCTGAGAGCTGTGCCCAGTCCAGTACTTGGAGAGGCTGAAGGAAGAGATGAGCAACAGCTAGATAAAGTGTGGGCCAGGCACTGCCCAGCTGAGTCAGCAGATCAGTGACAACATGATGGCTGCTGTTTCACTTCCATCTTCCAAATCATGGCCAAATGCCTTATGTGGACACCCTTGACCCAGAACCATACAGAGAAGGAAATTCTGGGAAATGTAATTCAAACTAAGCAAAGTTGATGGAGTACCAAATCAACACAATCCCTACATATGAATCAATTTTAATTCTTACAGTTTTCTTAAACATGCCCCTTTCTTTCCTTCTCTATTACCATTATTCTAGTTCAGATCCCTGGCATCTCTCTTCGGCCTATCAACGTAGCAGAGATACAAAACATTTGACAAATTTTAGGGTCCTGGTTGTAGGTACTATGACAAAAGCTTCTGCCCATCTAACTCTCTGGGGCACCCCCAAATCTTGGGAATGCTCTTGAGCTTGTTTGGCTTCATCATTATTGGCCAATATAGTTGGCATTACCCTTTCTCCCCTGCTAACATGTTTATTAGTACTGCGCATGTGTACTCATTAGTACTCAAGAATGCATATGGCCAGAAAGGGGAAGGGAAGTAGAGACTAATAGCAGCTAGCATTTACTATGTAAGGTATTTTATTAAATAAGTTATTTATAGCGATGTTTCAACTAATACCTCCATTGGATAAAAACAAAAACTCAAGTTTGTAGCAGCCCTTAGGTGACTCCAGTCAGTGTTCCCCAAAGCCTACACAGGGTATTTTGTTTTGTTTTGTTTTTTTTTAAGATTTTATTTATTTATTTGAGAGAATGAGAGGAAGAGAGAGAGAACAAGCCAGGGGAGGGGCAGAGAAGCACGTTCCCCACTGAGCAGGGAGCCCAATGTGGGACTCGATCCCAGGACCCTGGGATCATGACCTGAGCCAAAGGCAGACGCTTAACTGACTGAGCCACCCAAGCACCCTACACAGGATCTTAAAAATACTCTTGGAGACATGTTATCTTTAACAAAAACATTGAGTCAACATTTAAAGTTAGGAGATACTATAACTTTTGTGTAATACTTAGTCTGCATTCCAGCCAGGAAATCATTGGTTAGAGTTGATTCACCCCTGTACCCCATAGATAGGTTTAAATTTGCCAGTTTCCCACTGTCCCCACCACCCCTCACCCATCCCAACTTCCTACCTCTTCACTCTTTTATGGTACTTGTCTTGCTCATAGAGGCATTTGTGCTGGGCATCTTATTTATAGCTACCACAAATGGAATCCAATCCAGCTGGGTCAGAACCCAAACCTAAAAAGATAAACTACCCTGGTGGTCATGAAATCGCAGAAGGAAGAGCTGCCCCCTGGCTCTTTCCTTCATAGAAAGAGCATCTGCTTTGGGAACAAACATGTCTAAGTCTAAACCCAACTACTTGCAAATAGTTTAATTTTAGGTTGGTATTTTTGGTGAAAGAGGAAAGAAGATACAAATGAAGGGACACCCGGGTGGCTCAGTCAGTTAAGCGTCTGCCTTTGGCTCAGGTCATGATCCCAAGGTCCTGGGATCGAGTCCCACATTGGGCTCCCTGCTCAGTGGGGAACGTGCTTCTCTGCCCCTCCCCTGGCTTGTTCTCTCTCTCCCTCTCATTCTCTCAAATAAATAAATAAAATCTTTAAAACAAAACAAAACAAAACAAAAATACCCTGTGTAGGCTTTGGAGAACACTGACTGGAGTCACCTAAGGGCTGCTAATTTGCAGCCTCCACTCTGGAGATCTTGTGCTGAATTCTTTAGATTTATGTATGTCATCACAGGCTCCTCCAAAAGTTGATCCAAATACTATGGAGGAGTGGGGAGAGTGACAGGTTAACCCATGGTTGGTTTAGCCACTTTGGACTCCAAAGGCTTGCAGACCTGTAGGCTACTCTTGTTGAGAATCAGGCAAAAACTAAAAAGCCAAGACATCTGGACAGAAATGGACATGAAAGGAGCACATGGTGAGCCATTGTGTGGGTGGCTATGAGAGCATGAGTCACTGGATGACAAGTAGGGGTGGAAGTCAGGTGTGCGTATGAGGTCGGATTAGAGGACTATAAGCAGAAAGAAAAAAGGGAGAATGACAGCCAATTGTAGGAAGAAAGGGAGAGAAAAGAGAGACAAAGAAGCCACTTGTAATTTTACTCAGTGTATTTGTAGATGTGTTCTATCTGCCAAATATTTCCCCTAATATGAGCGGGGACAAGCAAGTGTTAATACTCACTAGGCTAGAGATGGGCAATTTTATGACCAACGTAGATATTCAGTAATTTCTTCTGGCTACCGCTTTCACCAGAATCTTTCTTTTTTAACAAATTATAAATTGTTCCCTATTATCTTTGTGCCAACTGCTTAGAAATGTCATAGCTTGGTTTGAGCATCTCAGAAGCCCAACTGAATAGATAAGAGGGCTAAGTAAAAATGATGGTTATAATTAAAGTGCATGATTCCAAGACATTCCTGTCTTCCCTATCAGAGGATTAAGGTCTGTGGTGAAGGAACCAGAACCATCAAGTTAATGTTGGCAAACATTTTAATATGTGAGTAAATTCACAAAACTGAGCACACTGGCAGCTGGCCCTGCTGCAGCAGTGAGGACAAGAGTGTGGACACAGCAAGCAGAGTATAGTGGCATCCATCACAGCCTGAGAGGGCCTCTGCCTCCAGAGTTCCCCGATTTTGTGACCTCATTCTTGACCCATCTTGCTTCTCTAGGAGGCCAGCAGAAGTTGAATGCATATTCTGAAACCTCTTTTTTCCACTTTGTGAGAAAAAATTATATAATTTGAGGTGATGCGCATATGATGGATGTGCAGTTTTCACATCATAAAACGCAGGTGTTAAGTGAGCCTGGTGTGTGCAACACTCCTACGCAGAAACCATCTGTGAGAGAGCTCCAGAGTCAGCGACCTGTGTACATTTCACAGTTTTAGAGGGCAGGAAGGGAGGCAGAGATGATCTTGGATGCACAGGGTAGTGGGCTAGCCTCATGGATTGCACTTCATGGAGGTTTCAAATTCCTGCTGATGTTCTGGAAAAGACTCCAGCATTTTACCTAGTTTGGTATGGTTCTTTCCCGATTTCTCCTTTTTCCCAATTCTCATCTCCATCTCTAATGAAAAAGATTTTTAAAAAATCAATTGGTTAAAGTTTTCTCATTAGAAAAAAAGGGGCTTAGTGTTAGTCTTCTTGAGTCAGGAATCTTTTCAAGGATATGATGAAAACTGTGGCGCATTCTCCATAACAATGCATATGTCTACAAAGACTCAAACCTCTTCAAACTTTTCCCTAGGGCAGTGGTTCTTAACTTGCCTGTCCACTAGAATCACTTGGAGAACTTTAAAGACTATGGATGCCTGGACCCCACCCTAGAACAATTAAATCAGTATAGATCAAAGAGCCTGTGTAGAGTATAATGTTCAAAAATCTCTTCAGGTGATTCTAATGTAGGGTCAGGCCTAAGCATTGGATCCCCAGAACACTAAGTGAACACAAGAGGAAAAAAAGTTTAGGAGTAAAGAAAGCCAAGAAGCAATATGCCTCTAAAATATCTAACTAGAAGGATATACTATAGGTGATACAAGAGATGAAGAGGAAAGAAGACCCGCAAATGACTTGCTCCTTATTGCTAATTCCAGATTATTCTTGCTTCCTCCACCCTAAAAACAAAACACCTGCATTGAATTGCATGCCATAAGGCCCATACCACCAGCTAGTTTTCCTTGTTTCTGTCTTTACCCAATGCCCCCCTCCTCCTAACAACAAATCCCAGGTCCCTTTCCCTCCTATCTTGAAATTTTAACTCTTAGTTAATTATTGCTTACTTCCTTCAACATTGCTCCTGACAATTCTTGGTGATTTAAATATTCACATAAATAATTCTTCCGATATTCTGGCCTATCAGTTCCTTGACTCATCTCTCTCAAAGATCTTGCCTATACCATTCTTCTGCCACTCACTTTCGTGGTCATGTCCCACTAGACTCCATCGTTATCAATCACTTTAATCCCTTTATAACCTCAATTCCAAGCATCCCACCCTCTGACCACCACCTCCTGTCTTTCCAGCTTATACTTTCTAGTGCCCCAACTCCAACATCCTTCATATCACCTCCTGCAACTTATTGATCTTACTAACTTTGGATTGTCTCCTACTCCATCTTCATGTTATCACTTGCCTCTTATCCATCATCATTATTATCCCCGTACTCCCTTGTCTTTACATGGCAAAAGTACAACCACGGTTATATCCACCTCCACACTTACTCCGAGCTCACATGTACAGAGCTGACCTTGGCTGCAGAAAAACATGCATCCATATCTATTGGTCTCACTAAAAATGCATGACCATCAACCTCAAATGGACCACAGAGCCACCCAATAATCTCACAAATTCCCTAGTTCATTCATTTTCTCCCATTCCCATATGATTATTTCACATCTTATCCTCTCTTCCAATACCTCCTTCCCCATCTGCATTCTCAGCTAATGACCTTATTTCCATTTTCTCTGAGGGAATACAAGCAATCAAAAGAGAACTTCTTCATACTCTTACCACCCTATCTATCTACCTAGCTATATCTGTATCCATATACTCAGCATTCCCTCCTGTTACACTGAAGAAACAGTTTGTATTCCTAAGGGCAAGCCCTCTACTTATGCACTAGATCCCACCTTCACTTAATCACTCAAGGATATCACTGTAGCAATTCTCCCCACCCCCTCAACCATCATTTTTCTCATTTCTAATAGATAATTCTCATGAGCATAGAAACAGGCTATTTTTCCCATCTTAAAAATAGCTTTGGGGCACCTAGGCGGCATAGACCATTGAGAATCTGACTTCTGGTTTCAGCTTGGGTCATGATCTCAGGGTTGTGAGATTGAGCCCTATGTCAGGCTCCATGCTCAGCGTGCAATCTGCTTAGGATTCTCTCTCCCTCTCCTCTGTCCCTCCCACTTGTGCTCTCTCTCAAATAAATAAATAAATCTGAAAAAAAAAAAGTTTTGACTGTTCACCCCTCTCTCCCTATGATTTCATTTCTCTGCTCCCCATTTATAGCAAAACTCTTTGGAATAATGATCTCTTCTTACTGACTCTTTTCTGTCTCCTGTCATTCTCTCTTAAACCCCATTTTTGTCCTTACTAACTCACTGAAATAGCCCTTTTCAAGTTCACTAACAACTTCCCCCACTGCTATAACCAGGTCAGTTTGCAGCCTACAGCTTACTTCATCTACCAGCATTTCATAGGATCAGTCACTCAATCTTTCTTCATTTGGCTTCCACTCTCTGGGTTTTTCTCCTTCATCAGTGTGCATTCTTCCTCAGGTTCCTTTGCTGATTGCTCTTCATCACCTCAAACTTTAAACTTTGAGGCTTAATTCTCACACCTCCTCTTTTCTCCAACTACACTAACACCCTTGGTGATCTCAACCAGCTTCTCAGCTTAAACACCATATACATGCTGATCACTCCAAATTTATATTTCCAGGCCTGAATTCTCTCTCAAACTCCAGACTTGTACATCTAACTGCTTACTTGACATCTCTACTGGCAATTTCTTCTGTCTGGGATGTTCTTCCAGCAGATATTCACATGGCTTACTTCCTCATTTCTTTATTCCTAGGCCTTCTTTGTGTGCACTATGAAAAGCAGCACCTACTCCCAACCCCCACACTCCCTATCTTTTCCTACTGTTTCTCTCTTAAGCAATTATCAGTGTCTGACTTACCTTACATTTTGTGTTATTATCTGTTCATTATCTGTTTCTACCCACCAGAATATCATCTCCATAAGTTCTGGCATTCTTGGTCTATTTGCCTGGCACAAAATATGTATTCAAATATTCACTGATTGAATGAATGGTCCTAAACTCTAGATTTGGAAAATCAGTGGGAGAAAACAGGAAATATCCCTACTTACATGCTAGATTACTAACAAAGAGATCTTTAAGGGTATTTTATATTATCTCCCCATTTACTTCTGAGTGGTGGCAGCTAAAGTTAGCCTGTTGGAACTCAATGACTAGGTGAAAAGTCTGAGTAGGGGAAGCTTGTTCTTTCAGCTGCTTCCCTTGGGAAGGATGCTTGTGCTCTGTACTGGGGAGTTAGGCCAGAGTTCTCAGAGTGGATCCTGGAGGACTTGTCCCATGCAATGCTCCATGAGGAAAAGGCAAGTATGTAAAGCAAGACGCATAGGGATAACTCTCTTCTTTATGCACTCAGCCAATCCATTCTCCCTACTTTTGTGAGAAAATACTAAGATTTGAGTACTTAAGGGGGAAAAAAAAGAAAAGAAAAAAAGGGAAAAAAGACCAGGGCGTTATAGTAGTCCAACTGAATATAGTGAGCATTGGCATATTGATCAAAAGAGAAACACCTATCAGGTTGCATGGTTAAAAGAATGACTTACAGGGGTGCCTGGGTGGCTCAGTGGGTTAAAGCCTCTGCCTTCGGCTCAGGTCATGATCTCAGGGTCCTGGGATTGAGCCCCTCATTGGGCTCTCTGCTCAGCAGGGAGCCTGCTTCCCCCTCTCTCTCTGCCTGCCTCTCTGCCTACTTGTGAACTCTCTCTCTCTCTGTCAAATGAATAAATAAAAAATCTTAAAAAAAAAAAAGAAGAATGACTTATAAATCTGGAGTTTGGGTTTTTTGTGGCTTTTTTTCTTGCCATTATTAGAGTTATAGATTTTGGTTACCACCTGGGGGCATTATTGGTGGTAACCAACAATTGTGTTTACCAACAATGGTTGGGGCAGTGAGACAGGTGAGGGTAAATCACATCATTTGGGGCTGAGTCTTAGTTTAGACGACCTTTTGTTATAGTGAATATTAAAGGTAGACTTGGAAGGAGATAGGAATCTTAATTAGTCACATACATCCTACAGAGTCTGTGGAAAAAGGGAAGGACTCTTCTACTAACTGCTGTGGTAAGGAAGGATGAGTTTATTGATGGAGTACATTTATATATGAAACCTTCAAGTGTTTTTCTACACTTGTGCTGGAAATCTCCTCTTGTTCCTGCACACTTTACCTTCTGAGTCATTTCCTAGCCACCTATTGTTACAATGTGTGTGTGGTGTGGTGGTGGGGGTGGTGGTGGGGGACACACAAGGTGTAGAACCTGGGAACTGTCCCAATTTATCATACTCTGGGCAGCACAGTCACCATATTTAAGAGCAGATTGGCAAAGAACTGCAAGGTCTAGAGAAAAACAGGGAACAAAATGACAATATTGTTGGAAACTAGGTCCTATGAGAAAGTATTAAACTGGTTTGGCTAATAAGAGGAGAGGAGACCACATGGTGTCTTCAAATACGTCAAGGTTTTCTTAAGGGTCTGAGCCCTTGTGTTGCTATGACAGAATTTGGAGATGTAAACTAAATTAGGAGATATATTTGACAATTTCAAGAGTATTTTTGCAGATTCTAAAGCGAAGGTCCAAGTGAGAATTCTCATAGACAACTTACACTCTGGACAACTTGCAGGTTTTGATAACTAGGATTTTGGAAGCCACTTTGAACCAGCTCTTTGGTGGGTGCTATCTGCCCTCTCTGAGTTGGCTTCTATGCAGCCAGGACACCTAATTGTTATGAAAAGGGGAAGCCCAGTCTTCTATACTGTATTAGGTGGCATCCCCAGTGTATGACTTACCTGCATAATTCAGGGCTTCAGTTTTACCTTAGTAGGGATAAATTCACCCTCCCTTTTTATTTTTTATCAGCTTTGAAAGGATTTTGCTAACCGATTTCTAAAAGAACACATTAGACGAAGTTCATGAACAGAACTTGATTAAGATTCTGCTCAATCTTTCACACTCAAATATCTGTTAGCTTTCTTTCTGTGTGTTGTTTAAAGTGCACATGGGGCTTTTAGGGGTAAAACAATGTTTGGGGTACAGGAAAGTTTTTAAGTGCACTGGTTGGTGGCAATTATATCTTTGAGATGATCAATGCTCTGAAGATCCTGACAAAGCCATGCAGGAAAGGAGAAAACAAAACAATGCTTCAGACATGATTTTATCATTTAATTAGAAACCAGCAACTTATTTTTGGATTTTGTAATGCTATTCAAGACATTTCTTGTGAATAAAGCAAAAAACAACTACGTATATAAAATAAGCATATAATATATTTAACAGTGACTATTAAAACAATGACGCTGTCGACTAGATACATTTAGAAGCTAGAAATCTTTAAAAGTACTATTTAATCTGTGTGGTAGATTGTAGCTGTGGCCCCAGTTTTTCATGCCTCCCTCTCTCCATATCCTTTGGTGGTACCCTTTCATGCTGACTCTGGGCTTGGGCATGTGACGCTTTTTCTAATGAGATAGTAGTAAACTTGACAAAGATATCTTCATTATGCACAGACGCACAGGGACCAAAGCCCATGGAACATGTAAATTTGTCACTGGAGACCTAAGCCATGGCACTGAACCATTCTTGAGAAATGACTGATACAATCTAATTTTCCAATCTTAAAAATTAAAAAAATAGTATATATACTGCTTTCTTGAGCCATCACTTTACTTCTGTAAATGGTGCTTTCATGAAATTCAAACTCAAAGACAGTTTAGAGGCCTGTTTATTCCTCATCTAAATGTATTCCCCAGCAACCCTTCTTTTCTAGAACAAAGGAAACTAATTGCTCTTGCAAGCTAGGTGGCTTGCATTACAAATTTTAATGCTTCACCAGAAACTGAGGCAAGCCAATTCCCTCCTGTATTCTCACATCCTCCCCCACTATGGCCCACACCTCTGCTGACTGCAGCAATCTGAACTGAGTACTCGTGAAGGCCACTCTTCTCCCTTTGCCTCTAATAACCCAATCTAACAATTGCGGTGAGTAATTTCCTTACCACTTCGGTTGTTAACAAATGCTAATAATGTTGCACGATATAGATCGAGCACGGCTACTGAAAAAGAAACTACATAAATTATTTTTAAAAGTTATCATCAAAAGAAATGCTTTTCTGAAGGAAATTTTTTTTAACGGCTCGAGGCATTTGCCTAGCTTTCTGTTCAAGTGACCACTTCCACGTTAATTAACAAGCGCTTCTCTTGCACGAGTGGAAACTATCTTATCTAGGGTACACCTGCAGGCTTTTTCAGGTGGCTATAACTGCAAGGAAGTCACTATTTTCTAGAACCTGAGTTATCTGCTTTCGTGATGCTTAGGTTAATAGACTAAGGTTGTTCTCTCTCATTTTGGTGCCTGCTAAGTCTCATTCTATTTGAAGAATCAGTGTTGAGCAGGTGATTGGTATGCAATTACATTTCTTATACATGCTAATAGTCAATTAATTAGGTCTTTCAATCATTCGATCAATCAATCATTAATGTATACAGGCAGCATATATTTATTAAGTGCCTTTGTTTGCCCTGCATTGTGCCAGACCCTGGAAAGAAAGCAGCGAGCAAGAACAGTCATAAGGAGTCTTTACACTGCAGCCGGTGGCCGTTATCTGAGGTGCTGCCTAAAAACAGAAAAAAACGACCAAGGAATTTAACCCAACATTATCGAGATGAATTTAATGCTAAGCCTAATGAAGGAATCGCACCAGCATGTTAAATGTCTGAAATTCTTATTCCATAATAATTCACCCAACTAATTTTATCAGATTGATCCAGATGTAACTAATATTGTCATGACTTCTGTATCTTACCAATGTCTTAACGTGTGTTTTACTAGCCTGTCCCCAAATTCATTTAGGTCTAGATTATTTTTACTGAAGATTCATAGTATGATGTGAGGCACTTGCTTATGGTTTTAATTCCTGTGAAAATCTCAAAGGCAAAAAACATTTTGTGAGCAAAGATGATGCTTCTAACTCCTGCTAATCATCTTAGAATCATGACATGGGTCGCCAGCAGTAAATGTGAACAGAAATTATGGGAAAAAAACCTCAGTGCGACTGAAAAACAAACCTCGAGTGCACATTTGTCTGATCGTATTTGGTGTCATTTTCACACATAAAGGCCTGCGTGCTTTCATTTTCTCAAGCACGCGTGTCATTAAGGTTTGCTGTGTGTCTTCACAAAGCAGTGACCTGATAGCATCTCAAGAAATACCAAATACACACAGGCTCCATGTTTTCTGATGATGTAATGCTTCCTATTTATTGTTTTAAGTAGCAACTTATTTTATCTTTCAGGTTAGTACATGTTTATGGTAAATGCTGAATAATGAATTCAAGACTCCTCAACTTACAGATGAAAAACAAATTCCTTGAAAGCAGTTTTGTCATTTTGCCTCCTAATTTTCAGAATGCTATTTAATCTGCCAGTGACTAAGCTGTAGGAAAAATCTTTTTCTGTTGTTATGTAAAGGAAAATGTGGGTGGAGGGAATAAGGTCTGGTCTAAATCCACCTCATGATTGGACTGTCAGAGATAGAGGAAAAAGGAAATCTCTGCTTTCCCCAGGTAGGGATATGAGGTTGCTTAGAATTCCACTTTTGGGGAAGTCCACCATCAAGGTGATGTAAATTCTCAAGTAGCAAATTGACTCAGCATGTTCCTAAGCCACAGGCCTCCTAGGTGACGTATGCTAAATTCACGTCATTTGCCCATTTGCTCTCACTAGGTGACAGGGAAACCGTGTATTTTCCCCACCTCATGCACACACAAAGCGGAAGCATACTGAGCTCCCCTGTGGGTCTTGTTCTTATTCATCTTTCTAACAATTAAGACATTCCGTACCTGATCAGAACGATTCATTTTAATTCTTTTCACCTTTACTCCAGTGAGCTTAGAGTGAACGATTATAGATGATCCCCCTTTGCCTAAAGGTCTTTCCTATTTCTTGAGTAGTCAGGAAAATTGTGTTACATCTTGTAAATCTGTTCAGAAATAACTGAGATTGTCAAAGCTCTAACCACAATATTCCCCGATGCCTATTTAGCAAATAAATTCAACATGAGATGTGGCAGTCACCACTATAACATTTTAAAAATATGATCCATGAGAAAGTGGATTTTGTTTTTGTTTTTTTGACCCCTGAAGAAAGTCAGAGAACTAACCTTTCATGGGTCCCTGCTATGTGCAAGGATCAGTTTTAATGGACTTAACATATACCCCTTCAAGGCAAAAACTTGTCATTTTTCTCATTAAAAGACTGATGATTTTTACTATGAATAAGAAAATTAATGACAGAGGGCAGAGTTTATAGAAATACAGAGAATCGTGAGTCTTAGGCTTCCTTTGCTTGGCAAGTTACACATAATTTCATATGATGCTACTGGTTCCCATGTTGAATTGTCTGTTCCCACAATAATAGGAATCATCCTGGGCCTCTTGCCACATTGCCAACATGTTTGAGCAGTAGACACACATTAGCATTTACAAGTGTGACCTTGGACAAGTTTCCCAAACTCTTGCTCAGTTCTCTCATCTCTAAAATGAATGATAACAATAATTACCTCACAAAGGTGAGGATTAGGTGGTTTATTACACTTCATTGACTCTAAGTTGCCATTGATTGTAAGAGGTAGCCTGGTTTATAAATACATTAATATATGAATATATTGTCCAAGAATACTAAAAGGTAGAATATGTACAAAAGTGAGAATAATGCCTGGCACAGAATATGTATCTAATAAATGTTAACTGTCATGATCTATTAGCAACCTGTGGGCCACAGTGCAAGAGTGGGCTCGCCAAACCCTCTGTGGGCCATGGCGTGGCTTCCTCACCCAAGGGAGAACACCTGGGCATGGGCAGGAGCCCACTACCCTGGGCTCGGAGAATAGGGAGCTCTATCAGTCACTTTAAAACTTTTTTTTTTCCCTAGAGGATAAATCTTTTTTCTAAACTAAATCTTACACAGGACCCCACGTGTAAACAGATAAAAGAAGATTTTTTCTGATGAAAGCAGAGGTGGAGGGGCACAAAATGCTGCCCATCTTCCCTCCCCTTCACCCGCAGGGCAGCCTCTCCAAAGAGCCCTGTGAGGGCAGTGATACCGCTTTTTTAAAATAAGATAATGAGTCTCCTAAAACTTCTACAGGTATTTGTTAGTCAATTACTCCAAATCTTGTCACATTTACCTTACTGAAATGTCACCTTATTTGTGGCACATATTAGTGCCTGATATGTGCACTAGATATGTACGCAGAACACATTTTCAATGTACTTTTCTTACCTTCCTCTAGTTTGGTCTCAAAACTCCCTTAATTTGTCACATGTGTCTGAGACTGTCCTTCCATCTCAGCCAAGTCACCTCATGGTCCCTCTCATATGTTGTCTAATGCTCTCAGGGGACTCAACATGAAGGATGTCGAGATTTTATTCCACATATAGCTTTCAGTTATCAAGGACTTTTAAATCTAATGTCTTTTTCTTAAAACTCTCCTTGAGCACTGTCTCAGGAAGCCTCCACCCAATAATAAATGGAATTTAATAAACTATTATGGCACACCAATTATGATATGCAATATTATATGGGAAATATAAACCTACCAAACAACTTTCTCTTCCTGGATTATCTGCATAAAACTTAGAAATATTCACATAAAAGTGTTTTCTCCCTTCTGGATGTGTGTATGTATGTGTGTGTGTGTGTGTGTGTGTGTGTGTGTGTCTCAGGTTTGGGGCGTGTTATGTGCAAAGTAGGAACTAACAGTGTGGAGGTTTCCACAGAGGTCCATGACTGTGGCAGCTCAGAAAGCTTTGAACACAGGGAAAAATTAACACAGATAAGAGAGCTCTTTCTAAAATAAAATAGCTCCTTAGAGATTGAGAAAGAAAACAGGATATTTTCAAATTCTCTTCTTCTCAAATACTAAGCAGATATTGCCTTTTTACAACTTTCCCTGACTTATGTTTTCATAGATCAGGAAAAGGCAAAGAGTGCTGCTTCCCTGTTAAAGTATCATTGACTCATAAGAGAGAGGGAAAAAAACACCAACAAAGATCAAATACCGAAGGTCATAATTCTTTGCTCCTAAAAGAGAATATAGCACTCAAGTGATTTTACTTTAAATGAATACTTAGAAACTAGAAAACTTTGTTTAATAAAACAATTATAATTAAAATATATGTTGGTTTCATGGTATGAGGATTGAACAAGAAACAAATTGGGATGAAAGCAAACAAAGCTGGGGAAAGAGAAGAAAAGAGAAGAAATCTGCAGTGAGAAACAAGATAGAAAGGAAGAATAGAGAGATCCAGAGAGAGGGTGAGGCAGAGTCCAAAGGAGAGGGAGGTGGACACTCAGAACTTTCCTGAACTCTATGGATCATTTGGGTTGTGGTCATCTGGGGGTCATCATTCTCAATGATCACTGTTGATCTTCCTCAACTGCCTTAATTCTTACATTTCTAAGGTCTCCATTCTAAATGATGATCTGAATACCAATTCCATTAAAAATTATTCTCTAAACACACCAGCAATGATCAGAGCAGTGGTTCTGAAAGCTGGGTAAAAATCAAGTCAAGGGCCAGAGAGTCCTACAGCCCTGTCATGCCATAAAGTCTCCAGCTGATGCACATACAGACGGCAGAAGTAACAGGACTTTTGCCAAATGGGCTGACATGACCTGTGATGACCTGTGATGACTTAACTGTGGACATCCACGAACTCTGAACTATCCATCTCTTCATATCATGAAGACTTAATTTAACTCTCTTTTGTTTTGTTTTTGTTTTCTTTTGTTTCTTTTGTTCTGTCCTGATTTCCCCCTTGTGTCTATTTTAAAGTTCTGGGGAACAGAAGGTGACTGTTTTAATGTTCTCATTACCATGAAAAGGATCAAATAACAATGATAATTGGTAAAATAAATGTAAATAACCAAGTTACATTTTTGGCCATTAAATTGTCGACAGCTGATTTTTTTTTTTTTAAAGATTTTATTTATTTATTTGACAGAGAGAGAGCGGTCACAAGTAGGCAGAGAGGCAGGCAGAGAGAAGGGGAAGCAGGCTCCCTGCTGAGCAGAGAGCCCGATGTGGGGCTCGATCCCAGGACCCTGAGATCATGACCTGAGCTGAAGGCAGAGGCTTTAACCCACTGAGCCACCCCGGTGCCCCAGGATAGCTGATTTTCTGATTGATTTTGTCTATGCTATTCAAGACCCAAATGGCTGTAGGAGTTTATTCATTTTTTTTCTTTCTTCTTTTATGGATATAAGACATCAGGAAATTATTGTCAAGTCTTAACACTGGACCAGGTTGTCACTGGTTAAATAAATAAAAGAGGCAATTGGATATTCCAACCCAGATTAGAAGCTGATTATTTCATTAACCCAGACAAGATACACGTTTACGTTCTGGATACCACCAAGAACAATTTTGCAAAAAGACTCCTTACCCCACCTTACCCCAAATCCATGTGTCAGACGCATCATCATTGGGGTCCAATCCTTTCAGGGAGTATCATGAACTGCACAGACTGTTCTGTTCTAACCCAATGATATTGGCAATGGAGGCAGTTTCCTGTTGTGGAGAGAAGTGGTCAGGCTCTACAAGCAGATCACCCAATCATCCAATGTTTTACTTTTTTGTGCCTTGGTTTCCTTGTCTGTAAGGAGGGATAATCAGAGTACTTACTTCTCACATTGTTGCTTTAAATGAGATAATGTCTGTAAAGCACTTAGCTATATAAGTGTTTGTTCTTTTTTTTTCTTTTTTTTAAAAGATTTTATTTCTATTTATTTATTTGAGAGAGAGCGAGAATGAGTGCAAGGTGAGGGGGGAGGAGCAGAAGGAGACGGACAGGTAGATTCCATGCTGAACACAGAGTCCAACGCAGCCAGATCTCATGACCCAGAGATCATGACCTGAGCTGAAATCAAGAGTCAGACCAACTGAATCAAGAGCTTAACCAACTGAGCCACCCAGGCACCCCTATAAGTGTTTGTTCTAAAATGTATTAATATTACTTTTTTTTTAAAATTGTTCCAAGGTCTTTTCCTAGCAGGAGCTACCTCTGCCCCCTTAATAGCAGCAAAAGAGTCTCTTAGGTGTGACTCTTTCTCAATTTAAAGGCTGATTTCTTTGAGACTTTGAGCCCTCAGCCTTTGAGCAACTCTCACAGAGTCTGTTTCCCTGTCCTCCACTTTGTTAATCAGTCACTCTCATTTATGCGTGCTGTACATGGAAAATCAATATTTAAAGAATCGAAGTACTAAAACTGTCCTATAATTCATCACTAAAATGGCAATGAAAAATACTGATTTTTGATGGCTCAGATGTCATTTCAGGATTCTTCAGTACCTTGTCCCCCTAAGTGTAGTTTAAGATCGGATTTATATGCCCAAAATAATTACATATTATATCTAATCTTTGTTCTTTATTTATTTAAATTCAATTAGCCAACTTATAGTACATCATTAGTTTCAGATGTAGTGTTCAATAATTTATCAGTTGCGTATAACACCCAGTGCTCATCACATTATGTGCCCTTCTTAATGGCCATCACCCAGTTACCCCATCCACCCACCCACCTCCCCTCTACCAACCCTCAGTTTGTTTCCTATACTTAAGAGTCTCTTATGGCTTTACTCCCTCTCTGATGACTTCCTATTCAGTTTTCTCTCCCTTCCCCTACAGTCTTCTGCTCTGTTCCTTATATTCCACATGTGAGTGAAACCATATGATAATTATCTTTCTCTGATTGACTTATCTCGTTCAGCATAATACCCTCCAGTTCCATGCACATTGATGTAAATGGTAAGTATTCACCCTTTCTGATGGCTGAGTAACAGTCCATTGTGTGTGTGTGTGTATATCACATCTTCTTTATAATCCTAAAATTTGTATGGAACCAGAAAAGACTGAATAGCCAGAGGGATGTTGAAAAAGAAAACCAAAGCTGGTAGCATCACAATTCCAGACTTCAAGCATTATTACAAAGCTGTGATCACCAAGACAGTGTGGTACTGGCATAAAAACAAACACATAGGTCAACGGAGCAGAATAGAGAACCCAGAAATAGACCCTCAACTCTATGGCCAACTAATCTTCGACAAAGTAGAAAAGAATATCCAACGGAAGAAGGAGAGTCTCTTCAATAAATGGTGCTGGGAAAATTGGACAGCCACATGTAGAAGAATGAAACTGGACCATTTTCTTATATCATACACAAAGATAAACTCAAAATTGATGAAATACCTAATATGAGACAGAAATCCATCAAAATCCTAGAGGAGAACACAGGCAGCAACCTCTTCAGCCTCAGTCGCAGCAACTTCTTGCTAGATGTGTCTCCAAAGGCAAGGGAAACAAAAGCAAAAATAAACTATTGGGACTTCATCAAGATAAAAACTTTTGCACAGCAAAGGAAATAATCAACAAAACTAAAAGGCAACCTACTGAAAGGGAAAAGATATTTGCAAATGACATATCAGATAAAAGACTGGTATCCAATCTTTGTTCTAAAACAGTAGTGTTCAGGGGGCCCATGAATCCATCAATTCATGGGGCATTGTCTATAAATTAGCTAAATCATCTTCAACCATATATGAATTATTTTTCAAAAAAACATATAGCTAGTCTTATGACGAATTAAATGCAAATTCATTTAAAAGCACTCCTGAATTCATAGTGACCCCCCTGGCATTAGAATTACTCAAGCAAGAACATAATAATTAAAAAAGAAAAAGAACTACTGAAGCAAGATGAACACTAAAGTCATTAATACTATTTACTATTACAGAAAGTAAGACATTTTTGATATTAAGCAGGAATTCATGACATAAAACATGAGATTCTCAGATATAATAACATAAAAATTCAAAATTTCTATATGGCAAAGATGCCACAAAAGAAATAATATCAATATGTTTAACATATCTTTATATGAAATGGAAATACATATAATAGAAAAAGAGCCTTACAAGTAAGTAGGAAACAACCCAATAGAATATGAATATGGCTATTCATATTCATAACATATTCATGAACATATTCATATTCATAACAAAGAATATGAATAAGGCTATTCACAGAAAAGAAATAAGCTGATAATAAAGATATGAAAATGAGCCAAACTTAACTATTGATCAAGGAAAGACAAACCAATGACAAGATATCATGTTTTTGCCTAAGCATATTGGCAAATATTTAAAATATTCATAACATAAAATGTTTGAGAGTAGAGGAGCAAAGGAAATTCTATTGTTGGTCAGAGTGTAAATATGTAGATATGACATGTTGAAGGGCAATTTGGCAGTTTCTATCAAATTGTTAAAAGGATATAATCTTTCCACTTGGGAAATGAAATGTAGTATATGTATCTTAAAGGGATATATTTCACATATGCTTGAAGATATAGATGTTTAAGAGTGTTCATTGCAGCATTGTTTGTAGGAGATACAATTGGAAACAATATAAATATTTATTAATAGGGGTATGAATGGATAAATTATGATATATAGCCATACAATGAAATAGTAATCCAGCTATTTAAATGAGATAGCCCTGTATATGAATACTGTATGGATTGTTGTCCCTGACATATTGTCGAGTAAAAAAAAAAAAAGTTGTAAAATACGCATAGTAAGATTAAATTTGTATTAACAGATTTTTCTATGTCAGCATCTCTATCTCTCTTAATTTCCGTATATCTCTTCTCCATATATAATTCTATTTTATTCAATCTCCGTATATCTATATCTATTCTTTGATATTCTACGTACATAGGAAGAGTCTAGAATGATACATAGTAAACTCTCAAGAGGATCCCAAGAGTGAAAATTACGGAAGAAAAGGGAGTAATTTCATATTTTGCTTTTTACTTCATACAATTATATATATTTTGAATTCTTTGTTTTATGACACAGATGTATTACTTTTGTAAATAAAAAAGATGTAAATAAAAGTGGTGGAGCGTCTGTGTGGCCCAGTCAGTTGAGCATCCGTCTCTTGATTTCGGCTCAGGTCATGAGATTGAGCCTTGCATTGGGCTCCAGCTCAGCAGGGAGTCTGCTTGAAATTCTCTCTCTCCCTCTCCCTCTGTGCCCCCCTGACCCCTGCTGGTGCTCTCTCCTACTCTCTCTCTCTCTCAAATCAATCAATCAATCTTCAAAAAAGATGAAAACTAGTAATTTTCCAAAAATGATCCTTATTCCTAGAAACAGAAATAACTGTCCAAAATGAGGCCTGCCATCAGTCTGCAGACTCCTTTCTATGAGATCCTGCTGTTGCCCCTTGGGAGGAAGTTGGGGGAGGTTCCTATTCAGGTGATTAACAAGGGCTCGGTAGATACCCAAGAAAGAGGACACAGCAAAGACCAACATCACATTTTAAAATTTTTATGACCATGCATTAAGGGATGCAGGGCCAAAACAGATGTTTATAGCTCCTCATCACTCTAGGGAAGGAGAGAATAGTGTTTCTTTGATCATAGACAAGGATTCTAGGCAACGCTGCTGGGGCTTGTCATATCTCCTGATGTGGGGTTGGGGTGGAATTTGGTTGATGGAACGAAGAACATCTGATCTCTAGCCTCACTGATGGGTGTCATAGTTACCGAGAGACCAGCCATCTGTCTGAATACCTTTAATTGGTAGCAGTGCTACATATCATAATAATTTAATATTACTTAAACCAGTGGAGGTGTCTCTTCTCAGAGATCACCCTGCAAAATATCTAATTCTACCCATGAGGGGACAGAGCAAGTGAAAACAGAAACCAAGTATTTGACAGATCATGATCACAAGGAATAGCTGCAAGATAGGACATGGGACTTGGGCCAAATAGTTTCCAGTACAGCTTTCCCCATGCAAAACCATGAACTAGCAGCATTCATTTTCAGACTTCAACTCCTCCCTTCCTTTTATTCCTCTCACCATCAGCCTGTTCTCCCTGGCTGGAAGCCTTCCTTTGGTTCCCAGGCTTCATTCCTACACAGACCAGGTAGTCTCCAAGCACAGTCCATTAGAGAAAATTCTTGAAATATGTCCATAAATCCCCTTTGTGGGTGACTAGAGCTCCGTGCTTTCATGGTGATGACCTGAGTTATATTCCTGGAAAGAATGCCTCTAGCAGAAACTACCACCCCACTGCAAGGTACCAAATAAACATGGAAGCAAAGTAAAAGCAGTGTGCTTGTTACGCAAGTATGCCTTCCAGCCAGAATGCTGCCCCTTAGCTTCTCTTGGATACAAGGTCTGAAGCTGCCACACTTACAAACAATGGTGTATATATGCAGAAGAATTATGGATCACTCTGCCCCTCAAAGAAGTCTCTGGAGCCCGGAAAATAATGTCAGCAGTTGCTAACATTTCTTCTGAAAGGCAGATGAAATGTAAGGTTTTCCTCTTACCACAAACATGAACACAAAATTTTGCAAATGATTTCAGGAGGCTCCTGGACCTCCGAAACACATTGACATGGTCCCAGGAGGTCCACAGAGGCCAAGATAGACTGCCTGTGCTGATGGGGAAGGGCCATGGGAGGAATGGCAGCAGGGTTTTAAAATCCCCAAGCTCAGTTGGGACGCATGTAAAAATACAAAGTAGTTTGTTTTCCATTCTCCCTCCCTCCCTCCACCATCTCCCTTTTCTCCTCCTTACTCAAGAATAAATTCTCTTAGTCTTGATCTTTACCTGGATAGAACTAGTCGCTGTTGAGGCTTAAATGTGACCACTTCCACACAAAATACAGTCAGTTCTGCTATAACGTGACACATACTTTCCTAAAAATCATTGTACTATACAACATTGCACAACAACAACCACAGAGCGTATGGCGAAAATGAGATTAGGGGCCCCGTACTCAAAACACGTTGTCAGAGACACTTAAAAAAAAACGGTAGGAACCTCATAAAAAATACAGCAGTTTTACACATGTTAAATAGTTAAGAAATACATAGATACCACTATAAATATGGCACTTTACCTAGAAAAAGGGCTGAAGTTTGTTCGCAGAGGTGAGTGTCGCAGCTTGTGAGCTATCGAGAAATGGCACCAGGGTTTTTGAGGACGGAACCTTGCAAGCCCAGATGTGGACGAGTATGGCTCATCATACACCTGGTGAGCAGAGGCAGCCGGAGGATGTTTGAGGCGTGTGTGCATTTTGTGCATTCCTATACGGCTCAGTTCAGCTGGAGGCAGTTTCCTGCATTCACTTAGCATTTCTGGTAGATGAAATCAGACGTAGACAAACACAAAATTCTTGTTATACTCAAATTGTTCCCTGGTATATTTGATCAATGGAATAAATTCTCATTTTCAACATGAGCATTATAGCAGGACTGACTAAATCTAGACTATAGAAATCATTATAACTTAAAGCTATTAAGACCCCAATGGAATGATGCCATAAAGGTAGCAATAAGGTTATCTCGAAGCAGATAACATGTAACTCAATTAAATCTGAGCCTCCTTACTCCTACCCTAAATTCCATCTCAACTAGTGATAAATGCAAGTGAAATGCAAATTTGGCTCCATAACTTTGAAACATATTGTCAATCCTAAGCAAAGCCTTCTTGGTGCTAGGAAGAATTTGTAACAATATGCACCAGACTTCCTGCAAAATCCTCATTATACATATATATCCTTATCATCCTATACCACGTGGCAGCCAACACTAATCTTACTTCCCTCTTCTCCACCATTCCTTGTCCCCTCTATGTGCACCCCCAAAAAGCCCAACAAACAAAATTCCAGACTTTATGGGTTCTCTCATTACCCCCTCCTCTCTTTCCCACCTTTTTTCCAAGAGTAAAGGCTCCATACATGGCGGTAATATTTTTCTAATGCTGCTGTAACAAATTACCACAGAATCAATGGCTTAAAACAACACAAATTTATTATTTCAGAGTTCTGGAGGTCAGAAGTCTAAAATGAGCTTTATGGGGCTAAAATCAAAGTGTTGGCTGGGCTGCACTCCTGGAGGCTCCAGGAGAGAATTTGTTTCTTGACTTTCTCAGCTTCTAAATGCTGCCTGTGTTCCCTGGCTTCTGGGCCCCTATCATTCTGACTTCTGCGTCTGTGCTCACATCTCTGACCCTTACACTCCTGTCTTCCTCTTATAAGGACCCCCGTGATTATATTGGGCACACCTGGATAATCTGGGACACTCTCACATCTCAAGACCCTTAATTTATCACATCTGCAAAGTCCCTTTTGTTACTCGTGAAGGTAGCCTATTCACAGTTTCAGGGATTAGCCCACCACACCAGTGGTGATATTCAAAATGCTTTACAACTGATATGCCACTTAAGGCAGGGTGTCTGATTCTCAGAAAGGTCTTTTCATAGTGCTGAAGCAGGACCGCGGAGATCCTGGCACACAGGTTGATGGACAGTAGCGAGGGCTGGGAGGTCTCAGGGAAGGACTGGGGTACGTAGGACGTACTCAAATAAATTTATCTGAGGAGGCACTGCAGGGCTGCGAGGAGGGGTTCTCTCTAAGCAGTACGAAAGGCTTTTGACCTTTTTACAATCAGCACAGCCACACCTGTGTGTGTTGGCTTGACCACTAACCTGCCATGCTCTTCCTTATTCATAATCAACACATAAACTTTCTGGGATTTTTATCATGTGCAGCATTCAGCCATGTTACCTGGAATGTCTATTTAAGCCTCACTGCAACCCTATGATTAGGTCTGTACTTAACTTTCTTTTGCATTAACCTAACTGGGGTCAGATGTGCTATTAATTGGTAAGGCCTGGATTTCAATTTAAGCACTTTACTTTAGAAATTGAGCTCTTAGCCACTGTGATTAGTGTCTACAAGGAGACTCACATCTCTTTGGGCAGCTAAGGAAAGCACGTACAAAGATTATGTGGACAATGTTGAGGGGCCAAGTGGCAACCCCTGTCCACAGTACTTCATAGGTTTACCCAGAACCCTCCTCTACAGAGTTTAGTGATTATAGGGAGGACCTTTTGATCATATAGCAAGAATTCTTATCTACTCTGTAAGACCAAACCTGAATAGCCCTGAATAGATATCCTATGATAAAAAAAAAAACTATAATCAAATCAAGGACATGCAAAGAAAACAATTATCGTAAATAACTGTAAAAGTTTAGAAAGTACAAACTCCGTCTTGGCTACATAACAGTCTAGCATAAAGTACGGTTGTAAGCATGCAATGAAATAGGTGAAAAATAAATGAATAAGTAAAATCTACAATCTAAGAGTTTAATTTGTAAGACCTACCTGCCTGTGGTACAAAACTACTTCTGGTTAGAATGCTATATTTAACCTCCTCAAATGGGTAGAGCAGCAGGGACAGAAGAACATCAGAGAGGAAGATGATAAAACTACTTCTGGACTTTGAGTCTTTTATAACATCTACCTGGTCGTGGTTAGAATAGGGCTGCTCATCCACGAAGGAATTAACGTCTAAAAGAAATAAGTGATACTACCTCAAAAGAAAAAGAATCATTTATGGGTATTTTTTATTTTGCTGTTGAAAAAATTTTTGGTTTGGACAGGAATGAGTATCAGTACCTTTCATTCATCTAATTGATGCATTATATGGAAGAGATGGACATTGGAGGTTTTGTTGTTTTTTTTTTAATGAAGGTAGAGTGAGATCTGGATTGGGAGATGGGATGAATTTCTTCCGAATCTCTTACAATCAATTATGATATATTTAGAAACCACATTGTTAAGTAAAATGTTAGAAGCCAATATTAATGTCCTTTAAAGATGTTCTTGGGAAGAACTGTAAGCAAATCCTACTTTAAACCTTTTAAGCTCATTAAAATCCTAAAATATTCTTCCTAGTTTGGAAAATACCCCCGATATTTAAACTTTCGTAAAATGTAGCTCCCCTCCTAACTTTATGATGGAATACTGGATGATTTCAGTCAAAAGTTATCGTTATTACCCTAAGAATAAGTCCTGCAAGAAAGCACATGTTGCCACTTTACTCATTATTGAAGTGCCCTTATGACTGGCAGAGGGAACAGGTAAGATGCTAGGGGAGGCCGAGAAAGAGAGATCAAAGTGTTTTTGTTTACTTCTTTGAAGTTTTGTAATACCTACTGTTTACCATGCATGCTTCTTGATTCATGCTGAAAATTGGAATTCACCCATTTCTCTTTTTCCTGTCTAAGATGCAGATGGGGCACATTTCGTTGACTCCATCAATCCCTGCCCCCACGCATTAGCACATGCACACGTATACCTAGCCAGTGGAAAAGAAAAAAGAGTTACTCACATTCATCCATTTTACAAAGATTTCCAGGCTGCAATGGGAGGGTTTTACCTCTCCCTGAAGGATGAATAAATAGGTAGCTTTACTGACAACCTGTTCACAGTCAAACTGCAGTGAAAACTGAGACCAAGGTCTTGCTCTTCTGGCACTTATGAGATCCAGTGCTGGCAACATGGAGAAGATAGTCATCTGCCTGATGGTCATCTTCTTGGGGACAGTGGCCCATAAATCAAGCTTCCAAGAGCAAGATCTCCTCTTGATTAGATTGCGTCAACTTATAGATATTGTTGATCAGCTGAAAAATTATGTGAATGACTTGGTAAGGCCATACTTGTCACAACAAAATTTAAATAATATTCTTCAGTTAATATGAAAGGAACTTTTTGACTTATAAAAATAACCCAGAACTAATTTTCTTTTGCTCTAGGACCCTGAATCTCTGCCAGCTCCAGAGGATGTAAAGGTAAGAGCAGTTGAATTTATTCATGAAAATATATGTGGTACAAGTTTTTAAATCCAATTAAGAATGGCATTAACATAATTATTTAGGAACCTACTTAATTTCAATTAATTAGGAACCTACTTCATTTCAAGTTTGGGGGTTTAATAGTTAGTAAAACAGTTATTCTTATTTTCGTCAAACATTCATTGGTTTACCAACAAGCCAACCAATAAAACATTGCATACCTTGTAAAATATATTTTTATCTCCAAATATCTCTAAGAGTACTTCCAAGTAGTATTGTTGCGACAGAATAACAAAACGATACTATGATCAGTTTCTGAACAATGACCAACTAACTACATTTTAGAGCCCTCGTGCATGAAACTTACTCAGCCCTCCTTGGCAAACCTGTCTAAGAAATATAGATACACACTGGAAGAATCAGAATTCTCCTTTTAATGACAAGAAAGAAAGAGAGAAAGAAAGAAAGAGAAGGAGGAAAGGAAGGAAGAAAAGAGAAGGCACAGCAGGGAAAAATGGTAGAATGGAAATCAGGACTGTCCTTTAGAAGATAATTCCCATATACCTTGGCCGCAGTGAGTCTTGTCTTTGGCCTTTGGAGAGGTCCTTCAAAAGAACTATTTTCACAAACTCATCCCATTCTCTTAAGCCATTTAAATCCATTAGGTCCCAAGAAGAAAACATCTAGGATATAGTTCAAGAGTGCTGCGTGCTGATCTTTTCCTTAGTAACTTTGCTCTAGTCTTCACGTCTGATAACCTGAGGAGATAAATGCAATTGGGGAAATGTTTCATTGTAACAGACCTTTAACTACATAAATTAGAGTTAAAATAAAAGTGCTACCAGTAATTAGGACACTACAAAGGGGAGGCATATAAAGATACATTGCAGAGAAAACAATTATCGTAAATGACTATGTGTAAAAGTTTAGAAAGTGAATGAGTCACAACTATTGCTTTTCTCTAAAATTCACTCTCTAGCTCTGAACTTAACCACTCTCATTTACTAGGTCCTTTTCTAATAAGCAGCATCTAAAATGAAAGTAGCACATTCAGCTTATTGGAAAGACTTTTCCAATAAGTGAGAATATTTCTTAATCATGACCTAATTATCAAAATATGCATTTTCAGCATCTCATACATTTTGTTTAACTGTTGTGGTTAGAGTCCTTTTGCACCAGCCCTGTCTGTAACTTGCAAAATGAGAAATAAGGAAGATTTCCCATTTTCTAATTTGAATTGATCCAGTGGGTACTTCCTTTGTTAAGTATCTATGCTTCATTGAAGATAGAGATTTTTTTTTTATCTTACATCATAATGAGATTTTTTCTCGGTGACACTGTATCTATCTGACAATCTTATCCAAAACGCTGATTATGATACAAGTGAGAAATGGTGTAACTAAGATCTTTAAACTATGTTGGCAGACAAACTTAGGAAGAAAGAAAATAGTTAAAGGCCACAGTAGTTTTTTTTATCAAGTTTTTCAGGGCTAGCATCAAAGCAGGGTCTGTAAGAGATTTGAAAAGATTAAAATGTTTAAGGAAAATAAATTCATTTACATGTTGCATGTAAATGTTGATACATAGTGATTATCTCTGATCCCTAATTGGCTTTGCCAGGCATCATTCTCTTTCTTTCTAATTACATAACCAGTGGTCCTCAAGTGGTAATGACTTTGCCCACTGAGAACATCTTACTTTGTCTGGAGAAATTTCTGGTTGTCACAATTGTGTGTAGGGGACTGGTTTCTATTGGCATCTAGTAGTTAGAGGCCAGAGATGCTCCTAAACATTCTAGAATGCACAGGACAGTCCTAACCACAAAGAATTATCTAGCCCAAAATGTCAATAGTGTTGTTATTGAGAAACTGTAATATAAACCTGGTTTGTGTGTGGGACAAAGCTAATCTCACCCAAGACTTCCTAGTGTGAGTGGCCAGGCCTTTCTGTGAGGGGGGTTAAAATAAGCTATACAGAGGCAAATATTTTCAAATACTCAACTGCAAAACAACAAAGCCAAATGTGCTCCTTTGCAAAAGCAGCACTTGACTGTTCTCTTTGTTTGTCACTCTTGCTTTTGACTTCCGTACTTCTCCCTCTGTTCTGCAATACTAATGTAGAATACATGACTCTTCATGTTATCATGGGTTCAAGGATGAAGGAATCACAGTCTTGTCCTCATAGTTTGTTGCCACCGAGGCACAGCAAGGCAAAATAACTGTTATACTCCCAGATGGTGGTGCTATGCATGATTTTGGGTTCATCCTGTAAACCCCGTAAGTGACAGGGCACCCAAGGCTGCTTGAAGCAAGGTTAATCTCTTCATGCCCCTTCTCGGTACATCCTTAAGGCAGTTATCAGGACAGCTCCTCCACTTCTTTTCCTCTGAGTCTGCCTTTGATGTGCATCTGAAGCCAAATCCAGCAGCTCTTTGTGCTGGACCACACATCACCAGGGCCCACTCTGCTGCTTGCAGAAAGCACAAAGCAACGTGCCACTGTTTATTGACACAGGTGAACAAGGAAGGGCAGGAGAGACAGCACGGCCTGTCAATATGAGTATCAGTGTCCAGATGCAATTCAGAGGCTTTCAGAAAAGCTTTCTCAGATATAAAATCTATCATCACTGATCATGACCATTCCTGGCAATATCAAGGGAGTTCATTTGGTAAGGCCCCTATACTTCTTTGGAACATAACTTTCTTTCAACATACACATGTAAATGTTAACTCAGCAAAATGGGCTTCTGTGAGAAATGCTGGTTTCTCAGATCATCACGGATGAAGCAGTTAGCGTTTTCAGTTTCAGCTGGAAAATTTACCTCTTTAAATATGAATATTATTTTTTTCCAGTAAGTTAAGCCGGTTGTGGTCAAAAAGAAGAGAAAAGAAAAAACTTCAACAAACATGAACATGTGGTTTTCAAGGAAAAAAAAGTGCTATAATTAACATTTATAAATAGTTTCTATTAAATAAGCATTTTGGCAAACATATGGAAAGGATATTATTACCTTGCCCTTATGAGAGAGGCAAGCCGCTCTGATATAAGGAAACCAGATAAGCTGGTTCTCGGCTTGTGGCTATGTATGCAAAGCAAACCTGATGGGGTTGTGTCTTAAAGATGCATGTTATTAATCAACATTCATACTGGGTAAGCATATGGGTTGGAAAATGCAAAGCAGGCCAGATGCTATTTTCAGCTGATTGTCCATGAGAAGACTCAGGTAAGTTTGTTATATATGGGACTGCCCTTGTAGGGACTGAGAGAGATTGAGATTTCTGGTTATATGGCAGTGACTTCCACACACATTAATGCAATGAGGATATAGCAACTAGGGCGAGGTGGGCTGGGGATTGAAGAGCATATTATACACACATTTGCTGAAAGAAAAAAGAAACCTAAATATAAGTTCTTAGATTAGCATTAAAATGTTTGCAACAAGTCAGTTTAAATTTTGTTCTTCCAATAAACTCTATTTTATTTTTAGTTTGATTTTTAGGATTTTTGACTTATTCACTACTCTCTACTTATCTGACTAAACCAAGAGACAAGGTTTTGGTTCTTGTTCTGTCCACTTCTCCATTCTTTGAGACACTATCCTTAGTTTCTAAGGAATGGTCTTCCCTCCCATTGGTTGGGCAAGTCTCAAATTCTGTTCCTTGACTTCTTGATTCAGGCAGAATCTAGAAGTCAGAAGTCAGAATCTACTCTAACTGACCCAAGAGTGTGAATTGGATTTTAGAAGAGTCATGTGTAGTCTATTGCAGGTATAATGAATCTTAGATATGGAATATGCCGTCAAAGGTCAAAGCCATTTCCTTTCCCCAAAGTAGGGGTTTTGACTCATTTATTTCATTTGTCAACTCCACACCTATTTACTGAGCATTCACCAGCAATAAGACATGATGCCAGGTGTTGTACAAGATAAGATGCTGCTTGAGACAGGTCACTGTTAGATGCTCCCATGTACACTGTAGAGAGAAACAAAAAAACAAATAAAATTGATTGTTAATTGTACTACAGAATATCTCACCCAAAGCTGCAACTAGGCACAGTGTAACTTTTAGAAAAATTTGTTCTAAAACCAAACCAACTCTCCCTCACAAAACAAAAAGATCCTGGCTACCACCCAGACTTCAAATGGAATTAGGAACAAAGAGCTATGGTAAAGTGAGGCTCCTCCTTCTTGCCTGTGAGGCAGGGATATGTTCTCTCTTTCCTAATATGGGGTGAAATTTCACATCGCAGGTGCCTCCTCTTCAGTCCAAAGATTAAGTATGATGTGAACTTATTCCTCACCATCTGCTAAAATAAATGTGATCTAATACATCATAGTAGAAGTAGAAAAAGAGGACTGGGAAGGTCATTTTTACTGTCTGAATAACTTTTGTTTTGTTAACATATATACAAATTATTTTTCTTTCAGAGACATTGTGAGCGGTCAGCTTTTTCATGTTTTCAGAAGGCCCAACTAAAGGCAGCAAATACAGGAGGCAATGAACAGATAATCAATGTATTAACTAAACAGCTGAAGAGGAAACTACCTCTCACAAATGCAGGCAGAAGACAGAAACACAGACCAGTAAGATTGTTATTTGTTATCTATCTTATTTGTACTTATTAACTGTATCTCTTACATGATATAACACACACACAAATACACTTGTAGCCAGAGATTCTGGTGCCTTCCTTCCAGTTACATGTTATCATATATGGTGTATTTTGAGAAGTGGAGTCACCTCTTCCAAATCCACAGACTTGGAAGTGCCCAGAAATTCTAGAATTTGCTAAAAGTCCCTGGTAGCTGGAATAAGTTACTATAACTTCCCAAGGTGAGGAAGTCGCTAGATAGAGAATCCAATTGTGACTTACTAGCTAAATATTTTTCTCTCATTTATATGGTCACATATAACTTGTATTCTTATTAACAAGACCTAGATCCCAGTTGTACAAGAAAAGAGACAGCCTACAAAAGACTAAGAAAAACCTCAAACTTTGCCTTCTTCTCTTAAAAAAATATTATTGTCCTGTACAATCAGAGAACCAGTACTACATTTAAACAGATAGACTTATTTGGCTGGAGAATTTTAATAGTCCCTGGTTTTAGGAGGTCTTACTAGGTATACCCTCTTGTATATCTCTTCTTATGCCAACTCTTAAGCAATGCTGATACTCTCATGACTAACTCAAGAATTAATCAAAACCAGTGGATAAACACATAAGATAAATTACTCCAAAATATTTTCTAATCAGTTCTCTCTCCTCCAAGGAATTTCACATGTGATTCAAATGAAATCTTAATGGCTTTTATTTCCTTTAATTGCTTAGCCAGGTTGCAATGTGAAGAGTATCCCTCTAAAACTTTTCTCAGAAAGAAAGGAGCTGAACCTGTCTTTGCAACCTAATAGCAAAGACTCATGAAATGGCAGTGCTGGCATTGAGCTTAGAACTATCTAGTTAAAAAAAAAAAAAAAAAGAACTATCTAGTTAAACACCTTCATTTAGTAGATGGGAAAATGAGACCTAAAGAGGTTGAGTGACTTATCCTAAGCCCCACAAATACTAAGTGGTAGAATGAGAACTAGAACTTATATCTCCTAACTTTCAGTCAAATGCTCTTACCACAACATCATACTGACTTAGAGATGCTGAATACCAAGCAGTGGCCTGGTGTTTGCTCTCAAAAGGAATAAGGATAAAGAAGAAAAACCTAGAAATTAAAAAATATATATATAAGCGGGTAACACACATATGAAAAATTGTTCACTCTCCGTATAATCAACTAAATGCAAGTTAAGGAAATCCTACGTCTTTCCAATTAAAATATTTAACAATACCCAACAATAGTAAGAATGGTCTGTGTGAACAGAGGTAAACCTTTTTCACAATGTACATCGGGACAAAAATTTTTATTCCTTTAATTTAGTAATTCTACTTCTAGGATGTTATCAAATAAAATAAAGATGCATATAAAATTATTCAGAAATGTTCTTGCAGCATTGTATAGAATAGTGAAAAGTTAGAACAATCTATGTGTCCAGAAATAGTAGTAGTTTGATACAATGTTGGAATACAAAGTGACCATTATGTATCATATTTTTGAAGAGTATTTAACATGTAGGAAATGCTTGTGATATGTTGAGTGTAAACAAAGCAAATTATCATCCAGTTAATAAAAATTACCATCCAATGCAAAGTAAAAACCATTACTGGAAGGATATACATCAAAAGATTGCATGGTTATCTCTGAGGATAGGATTACAAGTGATTTTTCCCATTGCCTTTTCCTGAACAATTTTATGTGCGTCTTGAATTTTTTTCAGCCAACATGATTTATATTTCTAATTGGAAAAAAATAAATTTTAACTGAACATTTTATTAAATAGGAAAAATGTTTTAAAGGAGAATGTTATTCTTTCATTGATTTCTAGACATGTCCCTCATGTGATTCTTATGAGAAAACACCACCCAAAGAATTCCTAGAAAGACTGAAATCGCTCATCCAAAGGGTTTGTAACTGCAATTATATTTGATTTTCTACTTCATATTTATCTACCCAGATTGCTTCTTATGTTTATGTTACTCACGGTATATTATTTCCACAGATGATTTATCAGCATCTCTCCTAGAACACATGAGATATGAAGGTTCCTGAGGATCTAACTTGAAGCTGGACACTATATTACATACTCTAACACAGTAGCGAAACTCACTTCTTGGTTTCTAAATGGAGGAGTACAACTTATTAGTGATGGGGAAAAAGACTCAGATAAGTGTTCAAAGTCAGGATTATTTCCCCCTTTATCATTATTATTATTATTGCATTACAATGCAATACTTCAGTTTGATCCACATGCTCTGTTTTGGTCAACTTGAAAAAGCTTTCTACTCAATTAGAGTTTGATTTCCTGTGTTATGGTTTCTATGGTTTCTAAAGTTTTTACTTTATATTATTGCCCAACTATGATATTCCTTTATTGGGGGAGAAGCTTAAAATTTTTAACCAAAAATGTAATTTGGGAACTTATTGATCTTATATTTACCTTGATCTTGATTACTAACAAGAATGAGGTCTCTGATGATCATAACTCAAAAGTTATACACCTTCGTTCAAGCTGAGAAATACAGAAGCATAGAGTCAAGATGAAAAGTTGGTCTTTATTCTTTTAAGGAAACGAAAACTGAGTGTTTAAAAATGTATATCTGAAGAGTTTACTTTTTATCTCAGACTATCTAATGTATAAATATATAGTTTATTTATGTGCCAAGGGATAGTTTTATTAGATGGCTACAAAAAAAGTCTTATTCCTTTATTGGGATTTATCAAAAATATTTAAATGCTCTGGATATGAATGTATTTATGGAATACACTCTTTAATCTTTTTTTTTCTTTAAGTGGGTTTAATATACCTTTCCCAGTTCAAATCCCCTTATAAGCTAACATTTTAAGCTTGTGGAAATGGCAATTAAAACCTACAGAAGGACATACATCAGGTAAATACATTAAAAAAAAAAGTCTTGTAGCTCTCATCTCAAATTGTTATAAAGATTATATGGGAGCAAGCTAGTAACTCCAAATGTCTGTCACCTTTCTTTCTTCCTTTCTTTTCTTTCTTCTTTTTAAAGTGACAGACACCTTGTTCTTGCATGCTTTGTATAAGACAAATTCAATCATCTACATAAGATCAAAATCAGGAGACAAATCAAGAGGCCAAGACTCCTGTCCTCATAGAAAACAGACTTTGCATAAACATTCCAATCTTTCAACCATGGATAGTAAAAATAAGCAACCTGCTCTAACTGCCATTTCATATCAACTCCAGCAGAGTTTATTTAAATATGAAGTTAAAACTCTAGAAAAATAAAATTTTTGCTAGAACATTATAAGCTATTTGAGAATCTCTTATTGTTAAAATGGCTGTCAATATGCAAGAGGATGTGGGGATGGGAAACTGTATGTTCTGAGAAGAGAAAATTATCTACTTAAAAGTATTTTAAAAACAAGTACAGATAAATTTGTAGTTCTAAAAGATATATTAGCCATCAATGATTTCATCAACTCTCAATGAAATGTTGTATCATCAGAAACAAGGTATTCTGCTTTAAAATTTTTAAAATGTTATTCCAGAGGGGTCATGTAAACAATGATGATGATCACATGCATGGAGAGCCTGCCTACGTGTCAAATGGTGCCAGCCCAGACTGCTGGGATAAAAGTAGAAAGCAGCCGCAAAGTTGACTAGGAAAGGGTGAAGTTTGTATTTCTTGTTTCTGGCTTTATAGTTGTTGACTTCTTTGACACTGTGATTTTATATTTAAAATAATGTATTTATTTTGGTGTGTTTACTGTTAAAAATCTCTGTTCTAATCCTTTGACCAGAGATTCTACCTTAGAAATAAAAATAATTTAATGGGGTGTTGGTTAAGAGCCTTCACTAAACTGAATATAAAGACTCAGGTAAAGATGCTAACAACACCCCAAGGAAAGCACTGCATTGGAATAAACAAGATGAAGAAGTAAGACTTGAACAGCTCCGTCTTCACTGCTCCATGTTCAAGGCTTACCCAGCCCTCAAAAGGGATGTAAGGCTTACCTACAAACATTATTTTTACCTATGGCTGATGATACAGGAGGCCTAAAATTTTGCTGGCTTCATGGTCACCTGCTTAAATTTTCAGGATTTCTATTTCCTTCTCTGTAGAATGAGGGTTTTGAACTGAATCTATAAGGTCCGTTCTGCCTTTTTTAGAGCTTTATGTGTTTACAAGTCTCTAAAATTCTGGATACTCTTATGGGAACATCTGACCATACTTTTGAGTAAAACTTTTACTGAATCTAATGTTCAGTTACACAGTCTTATTCAATAGCATTTGTAGCAACACTCATTGCAGGAACAAAAGAGATGTTCAAAAAAAAAAAAGGATGGAAGGAAGAAAAGAAAGAAAAACATTGCAGTAGGTCACAGAAATTCAGGGAAAATCAATCATGATTTTTACTATTGTAGCCGAAAGTGCCTTCTTTGGACACGTATAAAATTGTAGCATTATTATTCTATATTATTGCTCTGTTGTATTTACATTTGCATCTGAGAATTTAGTTTTAATGCGAACTATGTACTTTATAACTTAATAATTATTTATTATATATTTGGTTTTAAATGTTTACGTTCATGGCTTCTTATTTAAGACTTGATCATATTAAATACTTCCCAGTCAGTACAACTGTCTTTGTGATTCCCTGGAAACCCTTAATTCAATAGCCTAAGTAGAAAATAAAAGATGATCCTCAGTTTCTGGGAGCATATTGTTTTTATATGTATATTTCAAAGACAATCTTCTCTCCTTACATACTTCACTGAAATGGAATCTTGGACTCCTGTCTCTACCTTAACAATACCACTACCTTTTGCAACTCTCCCAAATGTATGACAAGTCCTGGAACACTTGATGATATCCTTCCCAATGCCCGTTATGTGTACTCTTATTTAAAACTCTTTCCTGCTTTGACATTTATTCCATTTAGTTTTTCTGTTCCCTTACTTGTTATTGATGATTGCCCTCTCCTGGTCACTCCTTCATCTTTTCTGGGGAGTTAAGCATGTTCTTTCCTTGAATTCAACTTCTGCCATTATCTTGGGTATCTTCAGTAAGCATGGGAAAGATTCTGCCAACACCGCAACTTCCCAGAACCTTGACTACCTCAGTTCCAAACACCTACATCTTTTATCCCATCATCATCCCATTCCCATGGCCACGTGTCAGACTTTATTGCCTAGAACTATTCTCTGTATGATATCCTTACATATATAAAGCTATCACCTGCTAGTCTGTCTCTTAGTTCTCAAACTCCCCTACTTCTACCACATCTATCTCAAGACCCCATTACAACAGCCAGGTCTTTGCCCTTCCCCCTTCTCTCAGTTTATTAATTCTCCTTTGTCCTGCCCCCCACCCACCCACTCCAGAGCTTAGGCCTCTCATCAGTCCCTTGAACTTCAGACCCAGCAATCTTCTCAAGTAGCTGCCTACAAGCTCCCTACCTAACTGTTCTACTCTTGGTCCCCTATTCCAGCTTCAGACACAAGATCTGGCCCCTCGTCTTTGGGGAAACTTTCAAACTTCCCTATCTGGCTCACTAGAGTTACTTTCCCACTTCATGCTTAGCTCTGAACACTCATCTGCTTTCAGTATCTGCCTTCACCTATTCTAGTCCACAGGTTAGTCCAGGAATAGCCTCACCTCATGTGGAGGGGAGAGATTTGGAATTCACAGTTAAGCTCATTGAAAGAGTAGTCTCTGTATGTGTCTATACTCCCTCAACTTCTATTCATTCATTCATTCAATCACTATAATCTGATTTCTAACATCCTACACCCTATCACTGTATCAAAATTTCCTCTTGTCAGGTCATGGTGATGAGCTGATGGACATGATGACCTTCAAATTACCCAACTCACAAGTGTGTCTAAGTCCTCATCTTACTTGATCTTATCATGGCTTTTGCTACCTTTAATCATTCTTTTTCCTTCTTTGACTCTGGAGGGTCCTCCTTCTCCTGGTTCTTGTCTTACCTCTCTTACCACACATTCTCAATGCCAATTGTTGGTTTGCTTTCCTGTATCCTCCCCTTAGAAGTTGATGTTCCTAAGGATTCTGTCCTGGCCACCTTTTCACTTTAAACCTCTTCCCTCAATAGTCTAATGGATTCTTGGTGTTTTAACAACCCCTGCCACCCCCCAGTCACCGTATGTTGCTGACCCACAAATCTATAGGTAAAGGCCAGATCTCTCTGCTGATTCCCAGGCCTCTATATCCAACTTCTCCCTGAAGATTTCCGTCTCTATTCTCTAGGCCCTTTAGCTCAACATGCCAAAATTGATCTCATCACTGTTTCCCACTTGCATGACCTCCTCTATTTTTCAGTGTTTCCTAATCTTAATGGGAATGTATCTCCAGCCTCTCAGACTCTTCCTTCTCTCTCATTCACTAAAACCAACTGGTCATTGGGCCCTCTATTTCCGTCTCTTAAGTACATTCTTTCTTTTCTACTCCTTCTGCCATCATCTTAATGCAGGCTCTCAACAATGGTTATAACTTTCGATTGGGTTTCTGGCCTCTTGCCTTCTCCTCTTTCCAATCTATCTCTGCATGGTCACCAGAATATCTTATAAAATGTAACTCTGATCAATCACAGTTTCTCCTTATTTAAAGCCCTTCACTGGTTCTTCTTTGGAGCAAAGCCCAGGTCTAAAGCTGGGTATGTAAGACCCTTTATCATTTGCTCCACTCAGCTCCCAGCCTCTCTTCACCTTGAACTTCAAAATTCCAGCCAGTCCAATCGCTTCTAGTTCCCTGGACACGCCATGTTGTTTCATTCTTCTGTGCCTTTGCACTTGTAGTGTCCTCTCCTCGGAATATTACTCCTCAATACCCAGAAAAACCCTCATTCATCTGTTAATATTCAACTTAGTCATCAATTCCTCCAGAAGGATTTCCATCACCATCTTACTCCATCTCTGTGACAGTGTTAATCTCTTCCCATTTTTAGAACTTGATCATACTTTGGTTATTAGTTTTAGTATGGTATACACACATTTATTGAATGATACATCTGTTTCCCTTTCTAGAACATAAGCCTCTTTGGTAGAAGGAACTGCATCTTGCTAGCACAGTGCCTTATATATAATAGATAATGTATAGTAGAAAACAAATGTTTACAAAATTGAATTGAACCAAATACAAAACACATAATTATACATTGAAATTTTCCTTGGAATCTCTCTTTCTCTTACCCTTTGAATCCCATTATCAGCAAAGCCAGTCAACTCTGTTTTCAAAATATCTCTAGAAGCCAATCACCTGTCACCACCTCCAGCTTCCACTTTGTTCGACACCACCACAATCTCTCACTTAGATGATTGTAATACTTTCCTAAATAGTTTTCCTGATTTTATTCTTGCTTCTCACCAAAATCTATTTGCAACAAGCAACTTGACTGATTTTTTAAACACCGGAGTATGTCACCCTTAGCTCAAAACCTTCCAATGGCTCCCACCTCATTCAGGATAAAGCTTGAGTCCTACAACAAGGGCTACATGGTCATGTCCCCTCAACCTCTTACCTCTCTAACCTCATTTTCACTCTTCTTATTCAACTCAAGCCACATTGGCACTCTTTCCAGTCTCCAACATTCCAGGAACACTCCCGCCTATGGCAGTTGTGTTTTTTGTTTCCTCTGTTTGGAATATTCTCCTGCCAAATGTCCACATGGTCCATCCCCTCCCCTCCTTCATGTCCTTCCTCAACCAGGTCTTCTCTGACTACCATCCTCTTTTAAATTGCAACTCTTCTAAATACCACTGCTTTATTTTTCTCCATAGCACTTACCACCCTCAACATATATATTTTAACAATTTATGTATTTATTGTCTCTGTCTCCCACCAGAACGCTAGCTTAGTATGGGCAGAGGTTTTTGTTTGTTTTGTTCACTGCTATATAACTGGCACCTAAAACAATGCTTTGAACATAGAATGAAATCATGAAACATTTGTAGAAAGAATTGGTGTGTTCTATAATAGCTGGCACTGGAGTTCTCCCACAGGGTTTTAATTCCCAACACATAGTTTGCCTTTTCATTATTACGCAAGTCATATATGATTGAATTTTTTCTTTTATAACTTCTCCCTGATCTCTGGGTACTTTGTATCTTCTGTAAATTTATTTCAATCCTCTTATCCAATGTGACACACCTCTTCTATATTTTCTAAATGATATCCCTTAATAAAAAAAAAAAAAAGAAAGAAAATTCAAAGCATCCATACAATCACTTGTGAGTCTCTAAAAATGTCTTTTTCTTTTTTTTTTAGATTTTATTTATTTATTTATTTATTTATTTGAGAGAGAAAGAGAGAGCAAGAGCACAAGTGGGGAGAGGCAGAAGGAGAAGCAGACTCCCCACTGTAAAAATGCTTTTTCTACCTTCATTCATAATAAAATATTATTTTCAAGAAAGTTCCTTGTATGTTATGAATTATTTTATTTTTTTCACTTTTATTTTTTGAATTTTTCTTTATTCATTCATTCTGAATGAGATGATAAAGTGCTCTAGAGAAAGAAAAGCAGAGAAAGGGGATGGGTGGGGGGGCATGTGTGGGGCAAATGAGGAGAAAAAAAATTTTTTTTTAAGATTTATTTATTTTTTGAGAGAGAGAGAGAGAAAAGAGAGTGGGGGGAGCAGCAGAGGGAGACAATCCTTAAGCAGACTCTCTGCTGATGTGGAGCCAGATGCAGGGCTTGATCTCAAGACCCACGAGATCATGACCTGAGCCAATACCAAGAGTGGGATGCCCAACCGACTGAACTACCCAGGACCCCTGAGGAGAAGAGTTTTAAGTAGAATGAAAATCTGTATCCAGTGGACTCTTTTGTTACTTCCAGTGAGTTTAAGTGAGGAATACTACAAAGGTGAGCAGCAGTCATGTGAAAGAGAATTCTTTGAGGTACAGTGTTGAAACAGACTTAGTTTAAATGAATCATCTATCAAATGTCAACAAATTGGCAAGTAATTTTCAGTCCTGGTATGCATTATAATCATCTAGAGTTTATACCAAAAAAAAAAAAAACCAAACCCCAAAAACAAAACAAAACAAAAAAACTACGGGTTATTTAATTAAAATGAAATTAGAATGTCTGAGGACCTGGTCATTAATATTTTTAAAACTCTCCAGGTGATTCTAGTGTGTAGTCAGGGCTAAGAACCACAGAATGAATCAAAGCAATGCTGACACACTATGGCTAGGAGAGAGAGATGATATATACTACAAAATTATGAGTACATTAATGTACTTTTTCTAGATCATTATCTTTTTGCAACAATTTAATTCTGTCTGAGATCTTAACAGCAAAGACAGCACCCAAGAGATGAGCTTACTCTTTATAACAGAAAGGCAATTTTGGAGATATTTTAAATAGGATTAATTATTTGTTTAAAAGAGGAATATTAGATTGTGGAATAATTGTATAAAAGGATTCAACATAGCAATAAGAAAATGAATAGTAGCTACATGGCTGAATCTCAGAAAAATAAATAAGATAAAATCAGAGAGGCAGGTAAACCATAAGAGACTCTTAACTATAGGAAACAAGCTGAAGGTTGCTGGAGGAGAAGGAGGTGGAGGATGGGATAATTGGGTGATGGGAGGAGAGAGGAGAGGAGAGGAGAGGAGAAGAAACAATAGTAAATATCTTTGGTCAGTGGTCAGGTTTTCCCAGCAGTAGAACCTGAGTAAATGATTCTGGTGCAAGTGGCTTACTAAGGAAATGCTCCCAGAGAAACCAGGAAGGGAGTGTGGAAGGAGGATTGGGAAGGGGGAAATCCAGGCCTGGGGATAAATTCAAGTGAAATCTCAGATTCTACCTGATCCTACAAGGTGCATTGGAGTCTAGACTACACCTCAGAGTTGTTAATTCTGCCCAGAGACAAAGGAACTGGGCTTTTGTATTCCCACAACTACTCTTTTTGTGTGTGGAACTTCAGTACAGAAGTGAGGCTGCTCCAGTGCCCAAGGACCATCCTCTGAGCATCCCCAGTACAAGCTGCCATCAAAGCACACAGATGGGATGGGTACATAGAGCTGATGGAAAGGATCCAAGGGTGTCTAGGCAGGCACCAACTCTGTCTACTATAGTAAGAATGATTTTTTTTTTTTAAGTTTATTTTCTCAGATAAGAAGGCTTAGGACAAAGATTAATTTTATTAATAAAACAGAGGTAGTTTTAGAAAGTTAGGATATATTTGTTCATATGTATTATGTAGAATTTTGTGTATATATATTATGTATATATTTTATATAGGTTATTTCCTTTTAGGGGCCACAATTTCATTTTCAACAGCCCACTTAACCTAAAGGTGCCCAGTTTTGGAGAGAAATGTATTTTAGCACAAAGAGTGCTCAAGGGCAAGAATATGACACCACTGATGTACACCCCAAGTCCTGAATACCAGCAGAACTGCTTCCCTCATTATCACCCCCGCCCAAGGGCAGCCATCATTCTCATGCTGCAAACAGAGAGATTTTTCCTGTTAAAATATTCATAGTCTTAGAATATAGGGTAGTTGATGGATTCCAAGCTTCTAGTAAGCCTCCCCACTCCTTTTTTTTTTTTTTATCTTGAAACCAACCATATCTTGGAGGGTCTCTTGGGAGAAATGCCATTGTAAATGGAATTAAAACATTTATATATGTCGATAGATAAATCAATCTTGAAAAAGGAAAAGTTTGGAGCTGGTCACTCTGAAGAGGGTACAGAAGGGAAGAGTGTGGCCAGGATGGAAACAGAATTATCCACAAAATGGTGATGTAAGTGTTCAGTGTTGTCTGGCAGAGTTTTTCCAGTATGATAAGTCACTGATGAGGAGAGAATGAAATAGCATTAGAATTTGAAGTAGAAGTGTCATGGTGCAATGTTTGTTCTAAAGCTATTACTGTGGGATCAAAACCTGTTGAATGACTTGTGATCACGAGCATATTCATGGTGGGTCACGGGAAGAATTTACTTTTTGCCTATATTATTAGTAGTACCTCTTATTTTCCCAAAAGAAGCTTTTCACTGAGGATGTCCTTTTAAAAAGATACCTTTTAAAGGAGAGGACATGCTGCCACCTATTGAAACAATGCAAATACACAGACACCCAAATTCTAAAATGTCAGGACCTTGTGAAAAGCAAATGGTATCAACTCTAAAATACTTTCTCAGCTCTTCCAGTCCTGGACTTTATGAAAATTTTCAGTACTGAGATAATTTTTAAAAGGAGCTTCAGGACCAGGAAAGCCCCTTCTCCTTAGACCTACAGAACTCAGTGTGAACAAAAATGGGAGTGTTCAAAACCTGCTCTAGTACCATTAGCTGATGTCCTGCTCACACAGGAGCATCTGAGATGAAACCTTGCAGGATCCTTCAATAGGCAGAATGGCCACTAGATTCCTATAAAGTTATAGTAATCTAGCTGGGGTCCGTTCTAGTAGTTCTTAGCCAGGACATTGTTTTTTTTTTGTTTTTTTTTTTTAAAGATTTTATTTATTTATTTGACAGAGAAAGATCACAAGCAGGCAAAGAGGCAGGCAGAGAGAGAGGGGGGAAGCAGGCTCCCCGCTGAGCAGAAAGCCCGATGCGGGGCTCGATCCCAGGACCCTGAGATCATGACCTGAGCCAAAGGCAGAGGCTTTAACCCACTGAGCCACCCAGGTGCCCCTAGCCAGGACATTGTTAACCTCTATCCTTTGCTTAGGATGAAGCCAGAAATACACAGCAGATTTTCTTACCTGTGAAATAGTTGTAAAATTCAAGCATTTCCAACATCATGGAGTGCTCACAAACATAAAAGGAAATAAGGCATGGAAAAGTGCCTTGTAAAGTGTTTACACATTTGATAATGTAGGAGCTTGTTTCAGACTTATTTTGCTACTAGTGACAATTAGCTTGCGCTGAATTCCCACTTACCTCATTCTGCTTAGGGAATTTCTCTCATGACAAATAGCTCAGGAGGGAACCTCTTTTCCACAACCTTGGCCTTATCAAACTGTATTTTAATATGCAGTTTCCTGGGGCACCTGGGTGGCTCAGTAGGTTAAGCATCTGCCTTCTGCTTAGGTCAAGATCTCCGGGGCCTGGGATCAAGCCCTGTATCAGGCTTCCTGCTCAGCAGGGGCTCTGCTTCTCTTTCTCTCTCTCTCTCTCTCTCTCTCTCTCTCTCTCTCTCTCTCTCTCTCTCCCTCTGCCCCTCCCCACTGCTCGTTGTCTTTCCCAAATAAATAAATGAAATCTTTAAAACATATATGCAGTTTCCTAATAAATTAAAAAAAAATGCTCCCAGTGGTTGCCCCAGAAGAAAGATTTGAGGTTGTGGCACTTTAAATAAACACATCAGTTAAATCATTTTTTGTCACCTGCTTCTGTTCATGTCCCCTCCCTCTAAAAGTTTATTTTCTGCATAACACAACTCTTCTCAAGATAGTCTCAGCGTTTTAACCAATTCTGTATCATTTTGTTTCTCTCATTTCCTATTTCTGCCCTCCTCATCAGGTCTAGACTAACAATGGCTCAGGTTTTCTGTCCTCTGTTGCTTCTACTTTTAATGCCAAAACTTGTTTTTCCCTATCGAGGAACAACACACAAATCAACAAAGAACCCAAGCCCTTTGTTTTTGTCTTTCTGGCATCTATTCTGCTTCCTCTGGTATTAGAACCCCTCTTTTCTTTGGGAATCCCTCCTTGACCAACTCTCAATTCTTGTTGTCATTTGGGGCTGGTCTCACCTCCTCCCCAGCTCCAGAGGTGGGAATATAACATAAGCCAGAGCATGGAGAAGGCTTCCTGTGACTTTTGTTGTAATTATTTAAAAAGAAATGTTCTCCTCCTACAGGGGTTGCTAAGCTGATGGGATTCAGGCGGGAGCTGCCAGTGATCATCTTTGCCATTCTTTGAGGGGTGCTTTCTGAGCAAAGAGAAGCAAAGGAGAGAAAGGGAGATAGATTGTGCCTGAAGGCTCACCACTAAACCTAATTATGTGAGCCAATAAATCTTTTATATTTAATCTAGTTTCAGTTGTATTTCTGTTGCTATGACTGGAAGAGCTTTAAGTTAATAGAATTCTTAATCTCAGCACCTTAAATACTGTACTCTTTATTTTTTTTCTGATCTGGAATCCACTGCAGCTCCATAGTGCTAGTTGGCAAATCTATTTAGGCTGGACTGAATATTATTTATCTTTATTCCCCTCTGCAAGTGTGAGGAGGACCATGGTCCAGACTAAACTAAAAGAAACTCACCTTAATAGAATGTAAAAATAAAGCCTCCATAAATTTAAGTGATGAGCCAGTAATTTAAATGTCTTTTATGACAAATATCAATATTCTTTACAGAAAAACGGAAGACTACAGAGTCTCTACAATGTATAACACATTAATATCAATATAAAAAATTAGTAGACATGCAAAAAAAAATAGGAAAATGTTACCTATAGTCAAGAGAAAAAGTACTCAAGAGAAACAGACTCCAGGATAATTCAGACATTGGTATTAGCAGACAACAAACTTAAAGTAACTATTATAAGTGTGTTTAAGGACTTAGAGGAAAAGTGGCCATAATAAGTGAATAGGTTAGAATTTCAGTAGAAACATAGAAACTATAAAAGTGATGGAAATTATAAAACCAAAAAGTATAATATCAAAAGTAAGGAATTCACTGGATGGAAAAAAATTTCACTGGCTGGGCTCAACAGGTTGAAAAGAGTAGAATCTGTAGAGAAATATTTGAACTTACCCCACTTAAGGAACATGGAGAAAGAAAATTGAAAAATGAACGAAACTTGGGGATATAAAAAATAATATCAATTGTCTAATATGTGAAATTGGAGTCCCAGAAGGAGAGAAGAGAGATAATTAAACAGAAAAAAAAACAACAACATGGAAATAGTGGCCAAAATTTGTCTACATTGGGTAAAAACATTAACTTATAAACCTAAGAAGCTTAGAGGACCTCAAGCAGTTTAAAGACAAAGAAAACTACATCAATACACCACAGTCAAACTGCTAAAGCCAAACATAGAGTGAAATTTTTGAAAGCATCAGTGGGCATGGCAGGGGAATATGTGGACATTATATACAGGGGAATGACAATAAGAATACCATCTGATTCTCATCAGAAACAAGAAAGACAGAAGACAATGAAGAAAACATTCTTAACATGCTTCAAAAAACGTCAACCCAAAATTCTATACTCAATAAAAGTATCCTTCAAAAACGAAGGCAAAAAAAAAAAAAAAAAAAATGAAGGTGAAATAAAGGCATTTCTAAAAGCCTACAGAATTCTTGCAAGAACTATTAAAAGCTCTTCAAACTAAAGGAAATGACAGCAGATTGAAACCCAAATATACCCTTGGAAGTGCCAGATGTGTGGATAAACATAAAATAGTATTTTTTTCCTTCTTGTTATTTCTTTCAAAGACAATGTGAAATATTATAACATTTTATTGTGGAAATTATAAAAAATATATGATAAGAGCATACAAGATGATGTGATAACAAATTTAAACACACTGTTTCAGGGTCCTTAAATTTAACACAAAATGGTACAATATTAACTCCACACAGACTATGATAAGTTAGGGATGCATGCTGTCAACTTAGAGGCAGATAAAAAGGACTAAAAGGAATAGCTAAAAATTAGGGAAATTATAATGGGATAGTAAAACTATTTAATTAATGTTAAAAAAGGCAAGGAAGAAAGAACACAAGAAAAAAATCAGACAGGGCAAAGGGAAACACATAAGAAAATGACAGAATTAAATCCAACCATATGTAACTAATTACACTAAATGAAAATTGACTAAATTCTCTATTTAAAAGGAGAGACTGTCAGCAGCATAAAAAATAAGACACAACTATATGCTTTCTATAAGAGATATAATGTAAATAAATATAAGAATAGGTTCAGAGCAAAGGGATGGGAAAGATACGTGATAAAAATAATAAGTATAATAAAGTGTTGGGCCTATGTTAATATCAGACAAAATGGATTTAAGAACAATAAGTATTCCAGTGAAAGAGATGAACATTTCATAATTATTATTGTTACTTTTTTAACATTTCGTAATTATAAAAAGATCACTTCATCAAGAAGATATAACAATTATAAATGTGTATGCATCTAATATAGAGCTTCAAAATAAATGAAGCAAACACTGCCAAAACTAAAGGGACAAATAGACATATATGCAGTTATAATGGGAGATTTTAAGACACCTCTCTTAGTAATTGATGGAACACTGAGTATACAGCATATTTGAGTAACACTATCAACCAACTTGACCTGACTACTATGATAGAACACCATCAACTTCAAGCAAAAAGTATACATTTTTTTTTAAGTCTGCATGGAACAGTTACCAAGATAGGCCATATGCTTGGCAAAATAAATCTGAATAAATTTAAAATGTTAATATGTATTTATATATTTTTAAACCACAATGAAATTAAATTAGAAGTCGCTACTCCTGAGATATCCCAATAAACCTAAATATATAGAAACTAAGAAACAGGCTTCTATAAAACTCATGAATCCAAGAATAAATCATAAGAAATATAAGAAAATATTTTTAATTAATAACAAAAACACAACAAATCAAAATTGTGGGATGTATCTAAAGCAGTGTGTACAAGGAAATTTTTAGTATTATATACTTAGATTAGACAATAAAAAGGTCTAAAAGTAATTAAGATTTCACTTTAAAAACTAGCAAGGCTGATGAACAAAAAAGAAAATGTGGACAGCTAATGTGAATAAAAGAAAAGACATTACTACAGCTTCTATAGACATTATGATTACAAATGAATACTATTTTTAAAATTTTGCATCAATAGAGCCTGTCTGCCATTCTCCCTTCTTGTGCTCTCTCTGACAAATAAATAAATTAAAAAAAATAAATAAAAGCTATAAAACATTGCTGAGAGAAACTTGAAAAGATCTCAATAAATGGAGAAGTATATTATGTTCATGATTGGAAGACTGAATATTGCTGAGTCAATTTTCCCCAAAATTCAATTCAAAATTCTATAAATTCAGTGCAATTACAATCACATTTATAATCCCAACAGAAATTTTTTTGGTAGAAGTTGGCAAGTTGATTCTAAAATTTATATAGAAATGCAAAATACCTAGATTAGCCAAAATAATCTTGAGGAACAAAGCTGAAAGTCTGAATAAGCTGAATTCAAGACCTACATACAGTTACAACAATTAAGAGAATATGGTATTGGTGTAAAGATAGATAAATAGATTAATGGAATAGACCAGAGTCCAAAAACAAACCCATATATATATGGAAAAAAGAGTATATGCCATATGATTTCATTTATATGAAGTTTAAGAACAGGCAAAAACTAATCTGTGGTGATAGAAATTAGAGGAATGGTTGCCTAAGTGATGATGGGGAGTGGGGTAGAGGTGGACTGCGAGGGAGCGTGGGGGAATTTTCTGTCTCCACTGCGGTAGAGATTACATGAATGTGTATAAACTTATTAAAACTCCTTGAATTAGACATTTAAGATCTGTGTATTTCACTGCATTCAAACTTCCCCGAATAAATAAAAGCTATAAATGGAGCTAAGGGAGTAAAAAGAGGTAGGTAGATGTTTGAGGAACAAGTAAGATTTGGCCAGGTGAAGGCTGGAAGAAGTAAATTGGAAGTAGACAGTGTGACATGTGGAAAGGCATAGAAGTGTGACATAGCACAGTGCCTTGAGGAAGAAGGCCTAGGAGAGAGAGGGAAGCCTGGAGAAGGAAGTAGAGGCCAAATTAGAAAGGGCTTTGGGATTAAGAAGTTTGAAGTTCATCCTGAAAGCTAGGGGAAGCTACTGAGGCATTTTTTGTTGGCAAGCTCAAACTAAGAGCAGAGTAGGGAATGGGTGTGAAGGAACTCATCCAGGGATAGAGAAGTTGAGCTCTAAAGTGGCACCAGACAAGAGTGAGGATTCCAGCCAAGGTGGAGAGAGAGGCCTGTAGGGAAAGAGAAATCTTTAAGTGGTAGTAAAGGAGTAGGATCTACAAGTTTAATGCAGGTATGGATTCCAGGATGGGTGAGGGAGATGACAAGGTTGACAAAGGAAATCTGAGTCCCATTTTCCCATTAGCCTGTCATTAGCTTTGGAGAGTTGATGGTACACAGGGTACTAGGGTCAGAGTTGTGAGTAAAAACTAGATGACAGGTTTCTCAAGTTATCTATAATGTCGACTAAAAGGAAAGGCTTAGAAAGCAAAATATTTTGTCTTGCAAAGATCAAAGTTTTCTAAGGTGAAAGAAAAACTTGACTGTAATATAAAAAAATGTCTAAATTACTGACAACTCCCCCCTAGAAACAGGAGTCAAATAAAGCTAACATTTATTGAATCCTTACTATGTGCCAAGCACTGTATTAGGTATATCTTACGCAATATCTTGATGAACCCTGCTACCAACTCTAAGAGGTTGATATAAAAATTGTCCTATTTTTCAGAATGGGAACTAAGATTGCCTAAGATCATTTGGCTTATTGGTGGGTGAGGCAGGATCCAACCAGGCACAGGTATCTGCCTTTGGTCACCTGTGTAAGGGTGTTAGCGCCAAAGTTACAACAGGTGATTTTCATTTTCTGATCCCACAATTGTTAGTGATTTTGGAGGAAGAAAGTAGGGAGATTGTCGAAGAGAAGCCAGAATTGGGAAGGGATCAGGAGAATTGTTCTTCCTCAACTGATACATTCCTATGGAGTTGAACCTCAGAATGTAAGAGATAATAAAAACCTATCTGTTATGGTCTGAATTATGTCCCTCTCAAAATTCATATGTTGAAGTCCTAAATACTTCAGTCCTAGTAGCTCAGAATGTGACTGTATTTGGAGACAGGGCCTTGAAAGAGGTGATTACGTTAAAAGAGGTGATAAGTTAAAAATTAGGGGGGCCCTAACCCAATCCGATTGGTGTCCTTTTTTTTTTTTTTTTAAACTTTTTAAAGATTTTATTTATTTGACAGAGAGGGGAGAGATCACAAGTAGGCAGAGGCAGAGGGAGAAGCAGGCTCCCTGCTGAGCAGAGAGCCCGATGCGGGGCTCGATCCCAGGACTCTGAGATCATGACCTGAGCCGAAGGCAGAGGCTTTAACCCACTGAGCCACCCAGGCACCCCATCTGATTGGTGTCCTTATAAGAGGAGATTCTTATACATGTACACAGAGAAAAGGCCATGTGAGGACACAATGAGAAGACAACCATCTGCAAACTAAGAAGAGAGGCTTCAGAAGAAACCAAACCTGCTGACATTTTGATGTTGGACTTCCAGCTTCCAGAACAGTGAGAAAATATATTTCTGTTGTTTAAGCCACCCAGTCTGTGGTACTTCGTTATGACAGCCCTAGCTAACTAATCATCCATCTGTCCATCCATTCATTTCTTCGTTCAACTATATTATGTGCTAAGCTCAAGAGAGACATAAAACACTAAACAAGAAACACTACCTTATCTCCTAACGAGAAAAATGGGTAAAGAACAATTATAGCTATCTGGGGATAAGTGTTCTGACAGCTTTATGTTCAATTTAGGACATTAGATAAGGTGTCCTGTGGGAAGTGACATTTACCTTGCAGGCTCAAGGACTTGCAGAAATTCCCCAATCTAGAAGAGGGTTTCTGAACCTGACACTGCGGACATTTTAAGCCAGATAATAATTTGTTGGGAGGGCTTGCCTTGTGCTTATAAGACATTTGGTAGTATTCCTGGCCTCTATCCCTTAGATGCCATTCCCACCCCCACCCCAAGCTGTGACAACCCGAAATCTCTCCAGACATTGCCAAATGTCTCTTGTGGGGCAAAAATGGTCTAGAGGGTGGGTTTGAGCTTCTAAGCCGAGGACACAGCATGGAATCAGGCCAATGATAGGATGGCCATTTAGGAGCTTGCAACCCTCTCATTTTACAAATGAGAAACTAAGGCTCAGAAATGCTCAGTTCCTTATGCAAGACCATGAACTGGTCAGCGTATCCAGAAGCAGCAGTGGATGTAGTGGGGATAAATGCAAATCCAAAAGAAATCTTTAATATGAGGCTCATCTCTCTCTGTGTATGCATATTTTTAAAGAAATATAATATCAAGCTCTTACCTATTGCAACATTTGAGACTATGGGGCTCCAACATGTTAAAGGTTTATTTTCTAGTGCCTGGTGTAACGACTGGTTTGAGTTAGTAGTAAACTAGGACTAGCTACTGGACCAAACCTGAAACAATAGCAAATATGATGCTATTTACATTTTTCAAAGGAATAGTCTAAAATTTATGTCTTGGTGACTAGTAAGTAGCCAGTAACTGAGGATGAGAGTGTTTTTGGTAAGGGCAGATGCTAAACACAAGAGATGTTAGCTAGCATTGCCATTTCTTACTGTAACAGGAAGCAGCCTACAGATCTGGGCCTGAATAGTAGGACAGTCTGCTGTGGCAAGGTACTCTTAAAGCATCTGAATAATGGTCAGTGTAAACACTACAGCTCACTAGCAAAATTGTTTGCTTAAAATTATATCTAAACATAACCAACAGTTAATGATCCAACAAAGGTATCTATTCTTTCAGGTTCACAATTTATGGAAAATTTTGCCTGGTGCTAGGGGGTACTTGGCATTTCTTATTGAAGCACAGAGCTTTGCAAGGCATTTAAAACGACAAAGTGAAGAGTTCTCTCTCATTGCCGTGGAGGGTAAAGGCAGGACATATGCCAGCCTCAGAATCAGGGTTCCTTTTTGGGAACTAACTGAAAAATATCTCCTCTAAGAAGCCTTGGGTGGTCATGTTGGACCTTGTGTGGCTTTCACCTCCTCCTCAGTCCTTATGTAGCCCATCTGGCTAACTCAGGAGGCACTCAACAAATACTGACAAGAATGAGGCTTTCTGGTGTGTTTCCCGGTCCCCGAAGAGGACTCTTCTTTCCTTTGTATTCTGTTTCCACCCTGCCTTCCTATTCCTCCTGTCAGTTTCCCACTCACCAGTGTCTCACTCACCATTGGATAATCTGGAAGGCCCATTAGGAGTGTCATTTACTGTGCAGAGGAGGATGGTTCACAGGTGTGGTTGAGGCAGAGAGGGGCTGCCTCCCGGCCCTGAAGCATGTGTCTCACTCCTTCCAGCAGCCCCTGAGTTCTCTTCAGGGAAGCTCTGAAAGTTCCGCAAAGCAAAGTCTGAAAATCCCTGCTCCAGTCCAATGGTGAGTCTACAGATAAGAAAACAGAATCCCAAAGGGCCTGAGTCACCTTCCAAGGCCACAGATCTCTAATTTAGCATTACCTGAAGCAGAATCTGCATTCCTTCCTCACCTCGACCAGGGTGCTTTGAACCACCCCTCCCAAAGATTGAAGTCTTTCCTGCTGTAGGCCCCTGGGGATGATCGCTGGTTAGACACAGATGTTGGTTAGACACAGATGTCAAGGGTCAAATATCCCTGACATCCCACAGGAATAGTAAAAGATGTTGGTTGACTGGAGACTTAAACAATATTAATGAAATAAATCAGTTCAACATGGTTGTGACTCCTCCTAGTCCTTATGGCACAAAACATTATCTATGAGTGTTTATCCATCAAAATCATTCAGCTTTTCAGATTGAAACCATCAAGGCCAGTTATTGAGCCACACACTATATTCCACTCAACCAGTGGCCTTTGTGGTACATATCAGACCTGCCCAAACACTGCTCTTACCACACTCCACACTGGTATACTGTTAATAGGGACAACTAAAAGCTATCTCTATGTAGACATTTTTTTTTTAAACCATTCTTTTTTTTTTTTTTTAATATTTTATTTATTTATTTTGACAGAGAGAGAGAGAGAGAGATCACAAGCAGGCAGAGAGGCAGGCAGAGGGAGAGGGGAAAGCAGGCTCCCTGCTGAGCAGAGAGCCAGATGCAGGGCTCAATCCCAGGACCCTGAGATCATGACTTGAGCCGAAGGCAGAGGCTTTAACCCACTGACATTTTTTTGTTTTGAAGGAGATCAGATTATGCCTTTCCAAAATATGCCACCATAGGAGAGAGAAAAAAAAATATGTTTTTTTCTACCTTCCATAGGTTCATTGGCTGGGAGCCTATAAATTAGACTAATGAAAGACAGATTAACAGAGAAAAGCACACAAATTATGTCATAAGTTTGTGTAAGGAAATGAGATCAAAAGAAGTGGTTTACTAGGTTTGATGGAGTGTTGAGAGTCATGGGAAAATGTGATAGGGCAGAATGGTATGAACTAAGGTAGTACACTGGGGGAAACTTAGCAAGGCCTGTTGGTTCAGATTCCTCTCAGTGTCCCTCTATCTTTGGAGATAAGGACACTCCTTTCCTCCAGTTATGAGGACACCTCTCACGTGAGGGTCTTAAGACCTGATTCATGGAGCACTAGGTGTTATACACAATGAATCACGGAACACTACATCAAAAACTAGTGACGTACTGCATGGTGACTAACAACGTAATAAAAATAAAATAAAATAAAATAAAATAAAATAAAATAAAATAAAATAAAATAAAAATAAAATAAAATAAATTTATAAATGCACACAGCCTTCAAAAAAAAAAGACCTGATTCAGGGGAGATGGAGGAAATCAGACAGTGCTTCCTGCACCTGTCATTTCTCAAAGTTCTCCAGCTTAAAATAATCAACATGCCAAGGTATCATATTTTGGGTTAGTGCATTCTGAACCCTGCTACCACTTTGGCATAAGGATTATTTTGAACCAAAAATATTTGAGAATCAACAGATCCATAAAGATATCCTCCCTAGATATTTCCTTATCTGACTAAAGGCAGAAAGTACTGAGAAAGAAGGGCTGCCATAAATCCCCCATCCCTGAGATGGACTTGTACAAATAAACCTGACTGGGATAGCCCTGATGTCTCATTAGTTTCCTCCATGTATTTATCTTCCCACCGTTTGCTACTGTTGGAAGCCCAAAACTTTTTCCTTTGTCATGTCACACCTCCATAATTTCTCATTTTTTGTTAAAAATGGTATAGAAGCTCTCAGTCCTATCTACGTCTTTGAGTTCTCACTTCTTTTCCAGAAAAACCATGATGTCCTTTAAAAATTAACATCAAATAAAATTTGTATGCTTTTTTTTCTGTTAATATAATATGCAAAGCCCCAGGTAATAAACCTAAAAGGGCAGAGAAAATTTTCCTCCCCCACAGTTTAAGTGTTACCTCACTATTTTTTTTGTTCACTATGTTCACTGTTCATCTATGTTCGCTGATTGTTAATTTTGCTCTATATATCTGTCCATTTATCTACCCATCCATCCATTCATCTATGTATTCATGATCCATCCATCCAGATAGCTATTTACTTATTTTATTGAATCTTTTGAGATTACTTGTAGATATCATGACACTATATATCTAAATACTTTATCAAGAATCTCCAAAAACAAAGGCTTTTATCTATACAAACATAATTATCACACTTAGAAATTTAACATTGCACCGATACTATTATTTAGTTTCTTGCTACCCACAGTGTTGTCCCAGGGCCAGCAGCATCTGACCTTACCACTAGGAACTCTCAGATGGTGTATGTGGGAGTTAGAAGGGGTGTGGAATCTGTGTTTTTTTCCTTAAATTTTTAATTTTTATTAGTATAATCAAAGAATTTAATAAATATGCTTTGTTTTGATATACTATTTTCTTTAAACCATTCACATAGAGCTGTGATGTAGACCAGTTATTCCCACATTTTCCCACCCTGTACCCAATGCATTGGGAGACAGCAATCTTGTCTGTATTTTCTGTTCCAGAATCCAATGCCTACTTCAGGTGCTCAATAAACAGTTCCTGAAAGACTGCCATTGGGAAGAGGCTTATCTTTTCATAGTGTGAAATGATAAGACAGAGATTTCCACTAAAATGCACCACAAAAACACTGAATTTTATAGAACTTGTTTTGATCTACCTGGAATCCTGTAAAGATGCTCAGCTTTGTTTTTTTTTAATTTTTTAATTTTTTTATTTGAGTATGTTGACATATGTTACATTAGTTTCAAGCATACGACATAGTTATTTAACAAGCTTATACATTATGCTATATTCACCACAAGTATAGCTATCATCTGTCACCATACAATGTTTTTACAATATCATTGACTGTAATCCTTATGCTATATCTTTTATTCACATCTTATTCATTTCATAACTGGAAGCCTATATCTCTCACTCCCCTTCACCCATTTTGCCCAATGTCTCACCCTCTCCCCTCTGTTCTCTGTATTTATGGGTCTGATTCTACTTTTTGTTTATTCATTTATTTTGTTATTGTTGTTTCTAAATATGAGTGAAGTCATATGGTATTTGTCTTTTGCAGTCTGACTTATTTCACTTAGCATAATATCCTCTATGTCTTTCCATGTTTTCTCAAATGGCATGATCTCATTGTTTTTTAAGATTTTATTTTTTTATTTATTTGACAGAGAGAGAGAGAGAGAGAGAGAGAGGGAGAGCACACAAAGAGGTGGAGTGGCAAGCAGAGGGAAAGGGAGAAGCAGGCTCCCCGCTGAGGAAGGAGCCTGATGTGGGGCTTGATCCCAGGACCCTGGGATCATGACCTGAGCCAAAGGCAGACACTTAACCAACTGAGCCACTCAGGCACCCATGATATCATTTTTAATGGTTGTGTAATATTTCATTGCATATATATACCACATCTTTTTTATCCATTCATCTATCAATGGACACAGTTTGCTTCCATATGTTGGCTACTATAAATAATGCTGCAAGAAACACAGGGGTGCACATATGTTTTCAAATAAGTTTTTTTTATTCTTTGGGTAAGTACCCAATAGTGGAATTATTAGATCATATGGTATTTCTATTTTTAAGCTCTTGAGAAACCTCCATACTGTTTTTCACAGTGGCTATACCAATTCACATTCTTGCCAACAGTGCATGAATGTTTGTTTTTCTCCATATCCTTGTCAACACATGTTATTTCTTGTCTTTTTTAATTTTAGCCATTCTTTTTTTAATTAATTTTATTTTTTCAGTGTTTCAAGATTCATTGATTATGCATCACACCCAGTGCTCCATGCAATATGTGCCCCCCTTAATACCCACCACCAGGCTCACCAAACCCCCCACACCCCTCCCCTCCAAAACCCTCAGTTTGTGCTCAGAGTCCACAGTCTCTCATGCTTCATCTCCCCCTCTGATTTCCCCCAATTCACTTTTCCTTTCCTTCTCCTAATGTCCTCCATGTTTTTCCTTATGCTCCACACCTAAGTGAAACCATATGATAACTGACCCTCTCTGCTTGACTTATTTCACTCAGCATAATCTCTTCCAGTCCTGCCCATGTTGATACAAAAGTTGGGTATTCATCCTTTCTCATGGAGGCATAATATTCCATTGTATATATGGACCATATCTTCTTTATCCATTCATCTGTTGAAGGGCATCTTGGCTCTTTCCACGGTTTGGTGATTGTGGCCATTGGTGCTATGAACATTGGGGTACATATGCTAACAGGTGTAAGATGATATCTCCTTGTGGTTTTGATTTGCATTTCCCTGATGATTAGTGATGTTGAGTATCTTTTCAGGTGCTTGTTGGCCATCTGTATGTCTTCTTTGGAAAAAAATATCTATTCAGGTCCTCTGCCCATTTTTTAATCAGATTTTTTTGGGTGTCAAGTTGTATAAGTTCTTTATATATTTTGAATATTAACCTGTTATTGGATATGCCATTTGCAAATATCTTCTCCCACTGAGGAGGTTGCCCTTTTATTTTGTTGATGGTTTCCTTTGCAAAAGCTTTTTATTTTGGAGTAGTCCCAATAGTTTATTTTTGCTTTTGTTTCCCTTGCCTTAGGAGATGGCAATCTGACAATCTGTGTTTTAACAAAAGCTCTAAGTGACTCTGATGCATGCTAAAGTTTGAGAGCCACAGTTCTAGATTAAAAGATAAAGAGATCTGACAACTAAATGCACTGTGTGACTTGTTAGATTCAAATTTGGAGTGGGGTGAGTTGGGGAACAGCCAAAAGGGATACTACTGGGTCAATTGGGGGAAATTTGAATATGAATTGTACATTAGATCAGGGCTTCTCAGAATTTAATGTGTACACAAATCACCTGGGGATCTTATTAAAATCCAAATTCTGATTTTGACTCTGGGGTGGGCCCTGAGATTCTGCATTTCCAATAAACTCCTAGGTGATGCTGATGCTGCTGGCATACTTTTAAAACTAATCTAGAATAATTCTTGAATAATTCCCCAACTTTTTATTTTTCATTACACTGACATTTTTGAAAATTCTAAGCTAGCTGTTTTGCAAAATATCTCACAGTTTCAATGTACCTGATTATTTTCTTACAATTAGACTAAATTCTTTTGGCAGGAATATAATATAGGGGATCCTGTGCCCTTCTCAGGATAGCACATCAGGACACATATGATTTTATTACTCTTTTTTTTTTTTAAGGATTTTACTTATTTATTTGACAGAGAGACAGCGAGAGAGGGAACACAAGCAGGGGAGTGGGAGAGGGAGAAGTAGGCTTCCCTCTAAGCAAGGAACCCAATGTGGGGCTCGATCCCGGGACTCTGGGATCATGACCTGAGCTGAGCCACCCAGCGCCCCTTTATTACTCTTTTTTTTTTTTTTTTTTTTTTACCCTTTATTACTCTTTAATGCACTTGCGGTTTCACTTTTCAGCCTTTCTTCCTCCACCCATCCCATGGCCTTCTGAGCAGGGGTGGTGTCAAAATCAGGCCCAGAAGACCTTCACCTGCATTCACACTCTTGTTGGTACCACTGACAGGAACAACAGTGAAGACCTAACTGGAAAACTGAGACAGTTCCCATTGATCTATCTCCCCAACTCAAACCCTAATTATACAAAACAATATAGCTGTGTTTGTGAAAGTCCTCCTGTACCAAAGATGAATCACTGGTTTGCCTCAGAAATGAAAGGGAGACTGATTCAGACAAGCTCTGTTGCCAAAAATACTCTATGGGGGATGTTACACCAAAAAACAGAAAGCAAGCAGAAGCCAATAGAGAAACACTGAAGGTGTTATGACAGATCTACAGAAATCCTTTTGAAGATACAAGTGACAAGATTTGAAACTTCTCTGGAAACTGGCAAACCAGTCCAGTGAGCATCCTTACGTTACTTTCAAAGAGAATATCAAAATAGAACAAGAGACACATATTTCACAGAGAAAATCTATGAAATGAAGACAAAAATTAAGAATACATAATTTTTGTGATGACTAAGGCATTAGTTAAAAGTGAATAATCAAGACACTTTAATACGTAATAATTTAAAGGCAAATAAAGAAATAGAAGGAGAGTAGTACTTAAGAATAGTCAAGACAGTCATAAAAATCCTAGCCAGTGGGAGTTTCAGCACTCAAGTTCTTTTCTTGGAACATAATTATTGTTGAGAAAGACAATATAAGAATTATAAAATAAATCTGCCCACTTAAGCTGATCAGCCTGCCAGGCACACTATGATTTCCACTGAAGGTGGGAGTGTGGGTCTAGTATATGTCCTTGTTCTCTGTGTTGAGAGCCATCTGGTCCCAAAAGGCCTGCCAAACCCAGATGGCTGGGGAGTCACTTTTCCCCAAAGCTGGGGACATTGTGAATCCCACTTCCACAGTCTGAGACTCTAAATATGGTGAAGTTTCCAGACATGGGTATAGCTGAGACACTTAGTCATTTCATCTCAGAAACTAAAAGCATGATGAAAGGAGAGTTTTTACCCAGGACCTCCAATCTTATCTGTTAGGTCTGAATTGTTGTTATTAATTAAGGGCAATAACAGGCAAAAAGGATTAAATACAAGTAAAGGGGAAGGGTTGTAGTGAGCTCCACTAAATTTAAGGCACTTCTATAAAAGTTTTTGAAGAACTAGAGCCAGCTGACCTTCCCTCTCCAGGTCTATCTCTCCCATACCCCTCTGGCACTCTGCACCTCAGTTGTTCTGAACCACCTGGGTGCCTCAAGCTTGGCACACATTCTTGCCTCCAGGCCTTCTTCCCTGCCTTTCCCACCTTTAGCTGGTTGACTTCAGATTACACAATCTTTTCCCTGGAAAGCCTCCTTAATGCCCACCTTGTCCAGTGCCGCCCCTACAGAACTCTGTGCTTTTCGTCATATATGTACTTGTCCCTTCCTCTAGACTATAATCTAGTCTTGTAGGCAGAAACCCTATTTTGTTTTATTTTGAAATTTTAGTATCAAGTGCCTGGCACATGATATTAATCATGATGGAAATGTATTTATTACATGCCAGGCATTACTCCAAGTACTTTAGATTAATTAATTCATTTAATGTGCACAACATTATAAGGTAAATACTGTTATTATCACCAATTTACAGAAAAAAGTGTCACAAAGTATTTAAGTGATTTGTCTATGGTCTTATATCTGGTAAATGGTAGAGCTATGATTTGAACCCAGCCAATTTGATTCTAGGGACCATGCTTTTAAACTCTAAACTATATTGCTCTTAACAAATACTAGATAGAAGAATGTGTAAATGGAGATGATATACATAAGGATGGATAGATGGATAGATGAAAGAATGGATGGATGGATGGGTGGAGTGTGCAGGTCTCTAGCCAGTTAAAGAAAGCTAGGGCATGAGAGAAATGTGCCCACTATAGACCTCTTCTAAGGAAGACCCAACTAAGTGCAAACATTTAGGCACAAACTATTTCATACTAAGGCAGAAATCTATATGTTGGAGAACACACAAATACACACAAGTAGACATTGAGGAACCCATGAAAATAGCATGGGTTTTGGAATCAGAGAACTAGATTTGAAGCATGATCCTGTCAATTCGAGGCCACTTACTTTGTCTGTTAACACTGACCTCATCAGTGGAGGATATATGACTAATCAACAGAGTGCTTGGAACTTGGGAACCTTCTGATTAATTTCAGTTCTTCCCCTTCTCCAGAAAATAACATCACCTGGATCTGATTTACCATAATCCTTTTCCTGAGAAAAGGATTGGAGTGGCTGGCTCACTGGAGGACAGGAAGGCAAGACTTGTCTGGGTCCCCTGCTCACTTCCTGGAACTGGGCTTTGGGCTTTGAAAAGAGAGGTGAACTCACAGCTTAGCTCTGCCGGTTCTGAAAATTCTAGAATTATTAGATAACTTTTACTTCAGCTTGGAAAAACATGTCGGTGTATTAAAATGTGATATCCCTGAGGGCAGAGTGCTTGATATTTATATTTTAGTAGCTTTTTTCATATAATAAAAGTAATTAAAGCTCATTGCAAAAAAATTAAAGAACTACAGAGAAGTATAAAAAGGAATGAAAGATTGGTCCATGTTTCTCATCTTGGAGGATCTTTCTTAATTTCCTAGTATGCATATAAGTATGTATACTTTTTTGAAAACAGAAAAGGTTGAGTCTGTATATAGCATTATGTTATTTTTACTTGATGATATATTGTGGATAGCTTTCCTAACATAGAAATACATAATCAGCAATCCCCTAAAAGGCTATAGCATAAATTATTTAACAGTTCTGTAAATGAGGCTCATATGAAACCATTATTATAAAAAATACTCCAGTGAAAATCTATGTACATATTATTGGGCTCCTTTTTCTATTATTGCCTTTGCTTAAATTCCCAAATGGGAATTGTCAAGTTAAAGATAAACATTTTTCTTTTGATCACAATTTGCCAAATTGAAACACCTCCCCTAGAAAGGGGGTGTTTCATCAAAATCATAGGAAAGTTACCCACACTTTCTCTAACACTGGATATAGCTATTGTTTTTAAACAGAGCAAAAAAGGAAAAGAATGATTTCTCATTTTAACTTACACATATATATTTTTTCCTGAGGTAATCCTCAAACTTTATTCAATGTAAATATAATGCACTTAAAAAATCAAGGTATTGTTATATATATTTGGGTGCTCCCAAGTTGGGGACATAAATATTTACAATCATTAGATCTTCTTGTTGGATAAACCCCTTTATTATGATATAGTGCCCTTCTTCATCTCTTGTTACAGTCTTTGGTTTAAAATCTAGTTTGTCTGATATAAGTATGGCTACTCTGGCTTACTTATGATGTCTATTTGCATGATAAATGTTTCTTTATCTCTTTACTTTTAATCTGCAGGGGTCTTTAGGTCTAAAATGAGTCTCTTATAGAGCTGCCCCATGACCCAGCAATTGCACTACTGGGTATTTACCCTAAAGATACAAATGCAGTGATCCGAAGGGGCATGTGCACCCAAATGTTTATAGCAGCAATGTCCACAATAGCCAAACTACAGAAAGAGCCTAGATGTCCATCAACAGATGAATGGATAAAGAAGATGGAGTATACATATATATACAATAGAATACTATGCAGCCATCAAAAAACCGAAATCTTGCCATTTGTAATGACGTGGATGGAACTAGAGGGTATTATGCTAGCAAGATAAATCAATCAGAGAAAGACAATTATCATATGATCTCACTGATATGAGGAATTTGAGAAACAAGACAGAGGATCATAGGGGAAGGGAAGGAAAACGAAACAAGATGAAACCAGAGAGGGAGACAAACCATAAGAGACTCTAAATCTCAGGAAACAAGCTGAGGGTTGCTGGAGGGGAGGTGGATGGGAGGAATGGGGTGGCTGGGTGATGGACATTGAGGAGGGTATGTGCCATGGTGAGTGCTGTGAATTGTGTAAGACTGATGAATTAGAGACTCATACCCCTGAAACAAATAATAGATTATATGTTAATAAAACAATAAGAAGGGAAGAAAGAAAGAAAGAAAGAAAGAAAGAAAGAAAGAAAGAAAGAAAGAAAGAAAGAAAGAAAGAAAGAAAGAAAATGAGTCTCTTGTAGGCAGCATATAGATGGGTCCTATTTTTTCTGTCCATTCTGATACCCTATGTCTTTTGCCTGGAGCATTTAGTCCATTTACATATAGAGTAATCATTGATAGATATGCATTTAGTGCCATTTTATTACTTGTTTTGTCATTGTTTCTGGAGATTTCCTCTGTTCCTTTCTAGTCTTTGTGGCTTTTGGTCTTTCCTTCCCACTCAAGGAGTCCCCTTTAATATTTCTTGCTGGGCTGGTTTACTGGCCATGAAATCCTTTAGTTTTTATTTGTCTGGGAAACTCTTTATCTCTCCTTCTGTGCTGAATGACAGCTTTGCTGGTTAATGTATTCCTGGCTGATTTTCCCCATTCGGTGTGTTGAATATATGATGTCATTCTCTTCTGGCTTGCCAAGTTTCCGTGGAGAGATATGCTGTTAGTCTTATAGGTTTTCCCTTCTAAGTTAGGGACTTCTTTTGTCTTGCTGCTTTTAGGATTTTTTCTTTATCAGCATATTTTGCAAATTTAATTATACTACGTCTTGGTGTTGGTCTGCTTTTGCTGATTTTGATAGGAGTTTTCTGTACCTCCTGGATTTGGATATCGATTTCATTCCCCAGATTAGGGAAGTTTTCTGCTGTAATTTTCTCAAATAAACCTTCCCCCTTTCTCTTTCTTCTTTTTCTGGGATATATAAAGATGTTCAACGTCACTCATCGTCAGGAAAATTACAATGAAATAGCACCTCACACTAGTCAGAATGGCTAAAATTAACAATACAGGGAACAATAGATGTTGGCGAGACTGTGGAGAAAGGGGAACCCTCTTACACTGTTGGTGGGAATGCAAACTAGCGCAGCCACTCTGGGAAAACACTATGGAGGCTCCTCAAAAAGTTAAAAATAGAATTAGCCTATGATCCAGCAAATGCACTACCAGGTATTTACCCAAAGGATACAAAAATAATGATTCGAATGAATACACACACCCCAATGTTTATAGTAGCATTATCAATCAATGACAAATTATGGAAAGAGCCCAAATATCCATTGACTGATGAATGGATTTAGAAGATGGGGTATGTATATATATATATATATACAATGGAATGTTACTCAGCCATAAAAGAGAATGAAATCTTGCCATCTGCAATGACATGTAGCTATAGAGTATTATGCGAAGTGAAATAAGTTAGTCAGAGAAAGACAATACCAAATGATTTCACTTATATGTGGAATTTAAGAAACAAAACAGATAGACATGATGGGAGAAAAAAAGAGAGACAAACCAGAAAACAGACTCTTAACTACAGAGAACAAACTGAGGGTTACTGGAGGGGAGGTGGTTGAGAGGATGGGTTAAATGGGTGATAGGGATTAAGGAGGCCACTTGTGATGAGCATTACCTAATTGTATGTAAGTGATGAATCACTAAATTCTACACCTGAAACTAATAATACACTGTATATTAACTAACTGGAATTTAAATAAAAACTTGAAAAAGATTTAAAAAATCAACAGATACTGTACAATTTTTCAGAAATAATTTATTTATATGCTGCTCCTTGATTAGACATCAGAGCTACCCAAAGACTTTAAGGGTAGGCTGAGGGGAATAAAAATGTAGATTCTTTCCCTCTCAGTAGCCTTTGTACATTTATTTCTTACATTCTCACTACACACATTTAAGCATATAGAATTTGTCCCAGGACCTCCCCTTCTGGGTCAAATTATACGGGCTCAGGACTTTCCATATCCCCAGCTTCCATGGTGGCTATGTGCTCAAAAATCCAGGGCTATATACAATGCCCACCCATCTCTATTATGAGATGGCCAGCCTTCACAGGAATCACGTTGTAGCCAAAAGCAATTTTGCCTTCCCACACATGCTGTCTCATACCTTTGCAGGTGATGTACTTGAAACGGGCTGATACCCTCCATAAGGCAAACATATTCTTGGGGTCCATATAGTGGTTCATTGTCAGGTGCATCATTTCTAATGGCCCCAATGGAGGTAACCACCACCAAATGCCAAGATTGCTAAACTGCCTTCTGTGAACTTAGTAGCTTCAGTAGAAGGTCCCTATATGTCACTCAAGTTTTTAGATTCTTTTCTCACTTTTGACACAAATGGTGCTCTTTTAACAAATCTAAGCTTGAGCTTTTCAGGAATAGAAACATTCTCAAAAGTTACAACTGGGAGTAGCATCTGTAGTCCAGCAATGGTAGGTGGGGTTGCCCAAGAATTTGACAGTGTTGCTCACTGGAGTGGCCCCCTGGTTCAAGCCAGCAGCTGCCACATGGTCACCTGCGTCTGGGAGCACAAGGCTCCCCACCGAGACTCTTAACTTACATATTTTTAATTGCTAGTGAATCACACACATTTACATGTTTATTGACCATTTGGAATTTTCTTCTATGAATTTCTAGCTCATATCTTTATCATATCTTCTTGTCAGTTTGTAAGAGCATGTATTCATCTTTGCATATCTCATGCCGAGTATAGAACTTCAAACAGAGTAGTTATTCAACAAATAACATATATTTGGCTATAAAAATATGTTTATCCATTCCCACAGGACACAGTTCTAAGTTTGAATCTTGATTGCCATGAATTTATATCTAACTTTGGGAAAAATCAAATTCTTGGAGTCTGAAAATGCTGACCACAATCAGACCCCCAGTAGCCCTGACACTATATATCCTAAAGTCTGAGACTTGAGAGAGAATACCTCCCATATAAAAATTTTCTAAAGAATAGACCAAGAAGAAGAGCAGGGTCCATTTACCTGATATCATTGAGAGGTACCACAAGGGCGATCTATACCTAAACCTTGGTCTCCCAGAAGCCCAACAGCCATCATCCCTAAAACAGTCATCATACCTCAACAACTCTTAGAGTAATCAAGACCAACCGTGTTTTCTATGGGATATTTAGGAAAATAGAAAGACATTCCCTATCAAAATTTCATTGGACTCATATATTAAGAAGCCAGACCATACAGAAAAATCCCTAAAGGAACATCTATAATGCTTCCTTTTAATATATATTAACTAATGTATATAATACATATAATATATGTAATTTATATTATGTTTACTTTTAATGTTTGTAAGAACATATACTTGCATTTTCTCTCTTTATTTTAATGATCAGGACATTTTTCTGATATTAAAGAGTTTTCTAATAATAGAACCCAATCTTATAACATTGTACCTTTAGGAAAGAGAGCCCCATGTGCCTGTTGCACAAGATATCCTTGGGAATCATTTGAACCATCATTCAAGAGATAGGAGACCTTCTAGGAAAAAAAAAAATCTCATGGCATTTTATTGTCTACCTTGATATACTGCCAAGTTTTCACAAGAATTATCACTTCATTCCTTACATTAACTTGTGAGAAAGAGCAAAACAAAAACAAAACAAAAACAAGATATATATTTTTTAGTTCTATGGGACCATTAATTAGAAGACACACCATGTATTTAATAACAGCTTTTTTTGGATATATATATATAAAAGAAACACTCCCATATTAAATGTACACATCTAAAAATGTTTCCAGATTTCAGAAAGGCAAGAAAGATATGTTCTTTGTTTGTTCGTTTGTTACTTCAGCATCAGGGAACCATGATGGCACTAGCACTCTTTTATATGGGAAAACAGAAGTGGAATTCTTTACCTAAAGAATCAAGATACTAGTGAATATTTCTTTGGCTCAGTGCTTTTGTATGACAGGTTTGCTGGAGCAAAGGGGGAAGAGTTTAAAGTTTGAAGTTAGGTTAGCGAGAGGGGAGGAGGATCCAGCAAGAAAGAAGGGGAAGCTGAGAATTTGGGTCTTAAGCTAGTAAGACTCTGCCCAGACTGTGATTTTGCCTTTAGCCACTTTGTTTCTGACCATAGATTACTATTCTAAGGTTTCCAAGCTATAAGCACAATCTGTTTGGCTTTTTTTTTTTTTTTTACTATCATTCTGTTCCCAGCACTCTACCTAACCTTCTGACACCAGTCATTTCCCCTATTCCTACCAGATATACCCACCAGAATGTTTGTATTCTTTTTTTTTTTTTTAAGATTTATTTCGTTTATTTTAGAGATAGAGAGCAAGAGAGGTAGGGAAAGGCAGAGGGAGAGGGCGAGAGACTCAAGCAGACACTGCATGGAGCACGAGCCTGATGTGGGGCTCAATCTCATCTAGAATGAGAATCTCTCAATCTAGACGCTGCGATCAGTACCAGAGCAGAAACCAAGAGTCGGCTGCTCAGTGGACTGCACTACCCACGTGCCTCAGAATATTTGTATTCTAAGAGAGATAGAAAGACTCTTGACTTGAAGAAATAAATTTCTAATGGTACAACTGAGGGGCTATGATAAATAGTAGGAAAGATTTTTGGCTAGATTCAAATTTATATGTCTCTATGTGCCCTCAGAGTTATAACTAAAGACATACAAACTGTGACCTTCGTAGTTTCCTTAACAAATGTGCCAGCTTGTTCTTTGGTGGTGATTGGATGGCTTGTTTAATGGCACCGTAGTAACGGCAACAGCTGAAATACTGTGTAACAATGCTTCTCTCACAAGACTTTGCAATGCCCATTTTAGCTTTGGAATCTTGCAGCCATTGGCCTCTGCCCTTAAACAGCCAAGCCAAGAAACAGCACAGTGGCTTAAGACCTCTGGCTTGCTTCAGAGAGCTCTGCCTTCTCTTGGGGGGCCTCATGCTGCAGTCTGAGCATCAGCCAGCACACAAGCGTCTATGACGCATCCAGGGGCGTGGAGTTGTCCCTGTGATAAGGGAGAACTCAACAGAGACGTGATTTTCCTTGTAAATTCTGCCCCGATCTACTGCCCAATTTCCTCTGCTCTCACCCCAGTGTTTCAAGAGAATAGAGACTCTCTGTCTGATAAAGTTTTTTCTTTGCCCACATGAAAGGGGTATGGAGCGATTGCAAGCTTGCTAAAGAGCTATTGTCTGTGGAGATAACCACAGCTTCGGTTTTTGGGCCACCAGCCCCTATGGCTTCCTTTCTTCCTACCATCCGTTTGAGCAGGAACAGTAGTTTGTGCCAACTCCAGAACTTCAAGCATGTCATTTCTGAAACCACAACAAGTCTCTTAAGCTTCCTGAACAAAGTGCTCAGAGTGGAAAGCCCTGAAGTTCTTTTGGGCCTCCTAAAACCACAAAGCTGATTACTGAACAAAGCCCCAGAGCATCTGATCACATGGGTGCCTTTCTTGGAGCTCATCTCAGAACATGAAAAACAGTAATTGAGAGTAGTGACTAGGGAAGGAGTGGGGGTGGGGTGGGGAGTCTGCCTTCTCTGCTCAGAGCAGTAACACCATCTACACTGTCTGCACCAGTGATGGTTCACAACTGTCAACCAAAAGGACCTCCCTGTAATATCAAATCTTAATAATTCTATTGTTAGTAGAATCTAAGAGAATATATAATAACCAAATGCTAGTGTGAACTCAGTATTATCTTACACAAATTTGTTTTTTGCTAGTTCTAGTCATCCTTACGCTTTTAAAAAATATTGGTACATTTGCACAAAACATTAATTTTCCCTCCTGAAATTATGCACCTAGAATCTAGATTCATGGACACTTTGCAATAACTCCATGGACCACTAGGGGTCCCACCAGAGGCTAGGAACCACTGACAAATGAGAACTACTCATCACAGCAAGTACTCAACTAGACCTAGTAGCTGCAAGCACCCATGGAAGAGAATCGACTATGCATTTGGATGCCTCTCAATTCGGTGTTTATTAATGAGTCTAGAATTTCCAGGATAAATTCCTCTTGGAATGTAATGCCAGGAACTCTGTATCTCTTAAATCATTTAAAATTTTGTCCCAGTTTTATGGAGATATAATTGACATACAACATTGTGTGAGTTTATGCTGTCCAGCATGTTGATTTGATACATTTATATATTGTAAAATGATTCCTACCACAGCGTTAGCTAACACCTCCAACCAGTCACAGAAACTATGTATCTTTGAAGGACATTGTATTTCCTTCTTTCATGTAATGCACACTCTATTATTCCCTGTATTTCCAGTTTTTCCTTAGCTAGGAGGAAATTTAGAACTAAATGTCATGCTTAGTTGTGACAATCACCTGGTACCTCTGCCCCTGTACTTTGTGCTTATTCCTCAGCATTGCTAGTTTTCCTTTTTATTTTCTAAACATCTCTCTAAATGTGATCTTCATTACAGGCCTCCTCACCTCACGGAAATTAGATAGGCATAAATTATAAATGAGCACCAAGGCCCTCATTTGGCCATCAGCCTCCAAGGTAATAAAAAGAGTAAAATGCTCTGCAGAGGAGCTTCCTCTGGGCCGCTGAGCTATTCTGCCATCTCCTCTGCCAAGTGTACGCGTGTGGACTAGTATCATCCAAATTCCTAGGCCACACTTCTCCAAGATGATAGGGAGCACAAGGATAGCCGTGGCTGAGAAGTATGACTCAGTCTCACAACACCTACCCTGCACAAGGCCTCAAAGCAAAGCAAAATGAAACAAAACAAACCAAGCAAAATCTTGTCTGTCCTAAGGAATTCAAGAGAGATAACCAACACAGATGGGCAGCAAAAGCAGCTCCTACAAGGTGCCAAGGCCTATCGCCAACATTCTCACTGGCAAGATCTCATGACTGCTCTTCCAGCAAACTTTTCTATTTTATTTCTTGTTGTCCCTGCCTTGTTCCAGTCTCTTCCTTCACTCCCAATCAGCCTCTTTCTGTCAATGTAGTAAACCACTTTACCACCGGGGGGCAGTGCAGTTAAAGAAACTAGCTCAAGGGGTTTGCAGCTCTAAGACTAGAAGTATTCGTGATAAAATCATTCCATAAATTTGTCTTTCCCCATGATTTTTTTTTTTTACATTTCCACTTTAAACTTAAATTATGGTGATATGCCCACTTGTAAATCTACATTCATATCAATGTTTTTATAAATAGGACCGTCTTGAATTCTGTCAAAGTCCTCTTTACTATAAGATGCCATTTAGTAACACTTGGTGTTAAGACGTATATATCAAAATACAGACCCAGAGGTCATTACATTCCATTTCAGCTTTCTTTGGGTATGAACCACAAAGTTATAGTAATGAGGTATTTCTTAGAACTAAACCCCTTCAGATAGTGTTGTCAGTTTTGCAAAGTAAGGGGTTCTCTGAACTTGAAAGGAAGCTATTGTCCTGTGGGTAAGAAATACTTCCAATCTGCTCAGTAATTGTCCCCTCTATTATAAATAAAGGCCCTTGGGATTTTATCTGTGTGTTGGGGTTCTGGTTAGACCCCTCTAGGCCAGCTTTGACAAGCTCTAGCTTCTACATGGAACAAGGTGACTCCTAGCCCCTGCCTCAGGAGCAGGGGCTTTATTCCATTATCCCTAAGCATCTTCTATTACAATGTGTATATACTATTTGCTTTGCTTTGTTTTTAAGAGTTTGTTACTATAAATAAAGGTACTGGCAAAGGAGGGTAAGTATTATGATACACATGGCCACTGCGCAGTCATTAATTCAAACTGTGACTACTATTTAGTCCTTAATGAGCACCAGAGGATTACTAGGCATTTTCCAGAAAACACAGATAAAAAATGGGCCAGAAGTTCTTCAGATCAGAAGAAAGCACCAGTCACTACCAAGGAATTTGGCCTTTGCTCCTTAGAAAGAAACCTGAACTGACCAAGAGACTTAGGATTTCACTAAGGTAGATGGTTCCAGAAAAGTGTTGAGAAATATTTGAAAAATAAGAATGATTTGATATTCAAGTATGGTGAGATTTTCCAGATATCTTACATTGGTATATAAAAATTCAGTAAGATTGGAAGAACTAGACTTATCGTGGTAATTATTTCACAATACATACAAATACTGAATTATTATGTTGTACATCTAAATCTAACATAATGCTATTTGTCGATTATATCTCAATTTTTTAAAGAAAGTTGAACTTCCTGAAAAAGTACTGAAAAGATCAAGTTTCTGGGTAATTGAGGGCAGAGCAAAGGAAACAAGTACCTCTGCCACCCAGGTTCTGTGGGAGGATAGGAGCCTAGCTTAGATGCATGCCTTATTCCAAGATACAACACCATCCCCTGCCATAAGGATGGGCAAGCCTGGTGGTGGATATTGAGGAAGGCACGTATTGCATGGAGCACTGGGTGTGGTACATAAACAATGAATCTTGTAACACCGAAAAAATAAAATAAAAGTATTTGGGGGGAAAAAATGGGAAGTTGTTGTTTTTTTATTCCCCCTTCAGATAAAGTCAATTAGCTAGCACAGAGGATGACTCTAGTTACCAGGTAAAGTTAGGGTAAACTACGTGTGACAAATGGTACTATCAAACTGTCTTACTCGAGGACTAGTTACGGTTCATCTTAAAGATATGTATGTAACTGGGGATGAGATCTTTCTGTCTCTGCAATCTTTTAGCAGATCGCCTGTGATGTGCATTCAGTTTTAATGCTTATTCAACAGTAAAATGGTTTTCTTTCCCTAAAAGACAAGAAAAAGAAAACAGGTTAGTAAAGAATACAAAAGGAGGTTATAGGGGGAGTCCACTAAATATGGGCACTGCATTTATATAGCCACCCTATGAGGTAGGTATTCTATTACTAACATTAAAACTCTTGTATAAAGGAAAAAATGAGTGAGGGAAGGGAAGTAATTTTCCTCGAGTTTCGCTGTGAAAGACATCGGATTCTAATCTAGCCCATGTTCTTAATGCTACCATGCTTCCTGACTCCAGAGTTTGTATTCCTAACCATGATGCTGCCCTGTCTCCAGAAGGGAATGTAAATCTAGACCAAATAAAGGAAAGACAGGACAGAGGCTCAAGGGAGATGGTCCTAGATCTGGCTTCTCAGCATTCCTGCTACACTGATAGATGAGTACAATTTATTTTAGTTTCTCTGTAATAAATCTCTCTTATTTTATTCCAGTTCTATGTGCTTGAGGGTCTTTCAGCACAGACATGGCATTACTTCTCAAGTGAATCAGACTTCAGCATAGAGAAACCATTCAGTAGATATATTCAGTTTTGTGACCAAAACTTAGGAATAATGATATCTGTAAACAGTTTGATGACAAGTTCTCCTCTGGGAACTAAGACAAATAACACCCATCTTCATCACTTCAGTCAAAACTATGTAAAAAAATGCACACATTATGGAAGAAGGCAAGCATACTATTTAGTGAGAGGAAAATCATCATGAAGCATCTCTATTTAGTGACAGGGAAATGTCTGTTGAAAGAACTCACGTCAGAAACAACTGTGGTGGTTCAGAATTGGTATCAGAAATAATTGCAGATACACACAATGAAGGGAATCTTAACAATTAATCTTGCCTATGTATAGAGGTTAAGGAAACCACAAAGACAGAATAGGGTAGATGTAGGTTATACTAACTAGATAACAATGGTCACACATTATTCCACAAGGGTAAAATTTCAATTTAACCAGAAGAGTGAACCCAGTGTCGCATTAAATGACTCAGAATTATCATCATGAATACAGACTATTGGGTCATGTGGAATTGTCTTGATGCATTTCCATACTCTTAAACTTTTGTGTCTGATTTGTAAATTCTTTTCCTTTCTCTTGTTGCTGACAGGTTGCAGTGATGTGCCTGTCTCGAGCAGTTACTAGACACATTGTGTGAAGACTGATAGACACATTGTGTGGTAGACACACTGTGTGAAGAGTGCCTAGCTCCCTGTGGTCACCTTAACTCCTTCCTGATACACAGGAGCAAGTTCCTAGAAGAAGAAAGTTTTCTTATAATAACCTGGTGCCTGGAAACAGCTGACTGCATGAAGGGCAGCCCACCTGACTAGGCTGATTAGTGGTCCCTCCCAGGGAATGTGGAGTCTGGAACCAGAGTGAGTGTTAAATTCTCTGTGAGTCTGTAATTGTAATACATAGACTTGAGAGCTATGGGAAGCCATTATATGGCCTGTCCCCTAAGCCCTATGTAAAGTAGATGCTTAACGAAGAGAAACAAGAGGCAGTGAAAAAGTGTGCAAGGATTCACAAAGAACTTCTCGTTACCAATTCCATTCCTTCTTGAGGTCCAGAACATTCCTGTCCTTAGGTTCTATAAGACGTTACCAAATTTTGATAATAATTTCTGCTTTCCCCTCCTAAGTTGGTATAATGGACATTTGTTGATGCTTCTCATCATCTATTCTTTATTTCTTCCTTCCTAACAACACCCCTAATTTCCAGTTATAGGTTTTTTAAGATTATTTATTTATTTGACAGAGAGAGAGAGAGACAGTAAGACAGGGAACACAAGCAGGGGGAGTGGGAGGAGGAGCAGCAGGCTTCCCGCAGAGCAGGGAACCTGATGTGTGGCTTGATCCCAGGACACTGGGATCATGACCTGAGCTGAAGGCAGACGCTTAATGACTGAGCCACCCAAGAGCCCCCTAATTTCCAGTTATATGTTTTAAGTAGAACCGATCCGAATCCTTGGTTTCAGAGTGGGCCCAGACTGAAGCCAATGAGAGTACCCCATTCGACTGTATAGAGTTATTGATGTAGAAGTGAGCACATGACCTCATTTGTTCTGATTCAGTTATTAAAAGAATTTCCTAGGAGCTTTTGAGAAAAAAAGTTTCCTTTCTCATTCTTAGGACTTAGCAAAAAAGATGGCCAGTGAACATAAAAGAAATATTTAAGTGTCAGGTGCTTCTGATAGACTCCTTACAACTGTAAAGGAAGTCAGACTTAAGATAAAGTCAAAACCATGCAGGAAAAAAGAAAAGAAACTAGGTCCTTGGTGAGAACCTGGGTCACATTTTGTCTGAAGCCTGTAGACAAGTCACTTTCATGTACGATATATATATATTTTTTTATTTTTAAAGTCTATTTGAGTTAGATTTTTGGTTGTAATGAATAACATTCTAATTGATAAGCACTTTTAAGTTGTTTGCAACAAAAGAACAGTAATTTTGTAGTATTCAATGACTTAATCTGAGCTAAAGTATATGAAAGAGTCAGAGTAATCAGGCATTGAGGAGAGACCCAAAGGAATTTCCTACTAAATAAAGTACTCGTGCTGTGTGTGTATTTTTAAATTCTATTTTTACTTGTTCTGAGGCCTTTGGGGGTTACTTCCTGACTTTTTATTTTCTCAAGAAGCTAGACTCTCAAATAAAGGAATGCAGATAAATCCTAGCATATTTTACTGACAGAGGAGCCTTTAGAAAATGAACTAATTCAACCTCTTCATTTTATATGTAACCAGAAAAATTACTGCACAGCCTCAAACACAAGGGTAGCAGGCTATGGAATAGAACGTTTCCCTTTACCTTGAATTTCAGCTAAAATACAAAGCTACATTCAATAGTCACTAGATACATCCCAGCATGACTTGCTGAGAAACATCCAGCCTAGTTCAGTGACCTTTACCCCCAACACACTGTATAAAAGCAAACTAAGGATTCCCTGGGAAGAGAATTCTTTGCACAGAGTTCATAGTAGAGAAGGTATTTCCCCTATTCTCCGTGTGAGGAAAGATATGAACTACATGTTCCCTAAGTGCATTTGGGAGGCCTCAAGAGAAGTTTTTCAGGTTTTAGAAACGTTAGAAGTTTCTGGGTTATCTGCCAGAACAGAACAGGTTATCTGACCTCACATCTCTTGGTTCAGCACTTACCATGTGCTGCCACCACCAGAGTGCATGTAGATGAGCTTTGGGGTCAAACTCATGTGTGCTCCCAGGAGCTTAGGGGCACATGTGAATAAGAAATCAGAGTAGCCGAAGAGGGTAGGTAGGACAAGAGGAGAGAGCAGCAGTAGGACTGGGTAGAGCAAAGATCCCAAATGTTCCCCAGGCCAGTTTTGGGTGAACAGGTGGTGGAATGGCTACATTGAGAGCCAATTCTAGAGGGCTCCAACCCAAAAGTCTGTCTGTCTACTGGGGTGAAGGAATCATGGCAGAACAAGGTCACATGTGGTGACCACCAGGGATAGAAGTTGATGAGATATCACAAGAGGTCATCTGGAAAGGAAATCACCTAAGTCAAGAACCAGGGCAAGGTTGGAGCTCTCTGAGGAATTCACTAATGTGTGCCATAAAATGGTCAGTATTTGAATTCCTAGTGTGAAAGAATATAGTCAACAGCACCAACTAGTTAAAGCATTATACTTTACTTTTGTCCCTCTTCTGTCCCTGGCCTGAAGGAGCCAAGTGTAGCAAAAATGTGTTTGCAAGGGGAGAGAAAGGACAGTAAAAGAGCAGAATATCTCACTTTCTCCTTCCCCATGGTTGGTTTAAAACCATGAGTTAATTCTAAGCTGGCAGATAGGATAAGGTTTAATTGGATGAAAGATTTAAATTTTGATGCAAGACTAAGCTGTCCTTATTAGCAGAAAATAGGAATTGTTCTATTATTCCAAAATGACTGGGAAAGATTAGAATCTGCCTCACAAAATATCCAGATTTGGGAGATGGGGAGCTGTTACAGTATTCGGGGCAGTGATGGGAGAAGAATAATGCTGTTATGCCTGATGAATAAATCTGTAATGATAGTGTCATAAATATAAACCAATATACAGCAACATTGTATATTTTGAGACAAATAAGCGTAGATCAACAATGATGAACACTGTCATTAAGATGGATATAAATTTCATGTCTCAGAATAAAAACACTGAGAACTAAATAAACAAAAAAAATCTACTACTATTGTATAATTCAGAATTCATTGGAAATCACTACATTAATTTCTTTAGAGACTTTTATTTTTATTTTTTTAAAGATTTTATTTATTTATTTGACAGAGAGAGAGATCACAAGTAGGCAGAGAGGCAGGCAGAGAGAGAAGGGGAAGCAGGCTCCCCGCTGAGCAGAGAGCCCAATGCGGGGCTCGATCCCAGGACCCTGAGATCATGACCTGAGCCAAAGGCAGAGGCTTTAACCCACTGAGCCACCCAGGCGCCCCTAGAGACTTTTAAATTTCATTTTGCACATAAAGATTTTTTTTTGCCACATCTTTGCTACTATACATTCTATAATATAGTCATTATTGTCAAACTTAAACATGAAATACAATTTATAAAGTTTTGTGGCTCAGATTAGCACTAGGTGAAACACAGTTAAGAGATATAAAGTCTTTTAGAAGAATAGAAAATTATAAGCTCTAGGTGTTTTGCAACACTAAATAAATGGTGCATACTCCATTATCATTAATAAATAGATCCACTTTCCTCATGAGTTTAATGTGCTTACAAAGAAATATGATCACTCTCTTTAATATTTAATCCTGTTGATCCTCTTCATCTTTCTTCCCTGTTGGTTCCATGATACACCCTGTCCTAATTTTCCTCTTACTTCTCTAATTTTGCCTTCTTTGTCTTTTTCTTTAGCACTTCTTTCCTTTTTTACCCTGTGTTTGTATTAGTTAAATTACATTCAGTTGAAAGTAACAAAGACCCAACCATAGTAGTCTATACACACAAGGGTTTATTTTCTCCAATAAGAGAAAATCTAGTTATAGAATGTCCAGAGCTGGTATGTAACAGCTTCAGGAAGTTAACAGAAATTCAGGTGTCTCTACCGTTTGTGACTTCCTCAAGGCCACCTCACGACCAACATGACTGTTAGCATCAGTCATTACCTTTGCACTCCAAGCAACAGGAAGGAGAAATGGAGAAAGAGGACTTCCTCTGTCCTCGAAGTCCCATGCAACACTATGACAACAAATAATTGGCCAGAACTTAGTCATGTGACCAACAGCTCTATGGTACACCGAAAAATGTGGTCTTTCATTTCAGGAGGTGATGTACTCAGCTAAAAGTTTCCCTTCTCTTACTAAGGAAGATAGAGGAATGGATGCTGGGTAGGTAGCTAGCAGTCTCATCAAACCTTCTTTTACTTCCTTCTGTATTCTGCATTGGTAATCTTACCCAATCCCACAGTTGCATGAACAACCTCTCAAATCTCCAGCCTCATTTTTCTTCAGCTTTTCCTTTCCCATTTATGCATTCCTGTTTGACTTTTCCATCCAGACATTTCTCTAGATTCTCTAGATTATATCCAGATCTATCTCAAATTCATTATGTCTAGAACCAAATACATAATCATCTTACCAAATCACCAAGCCAGCTTCACACAGTGCTGTATACCCACACAACCAGCTCATAGCACATAAAGCAGTTTCCCAAACCCTCTCAGCATTTACTGCTTTCAGGCTAAACAGCTTGCTGTAACTCCTTTCATGTTTCACATCACGATTTACCTCTGTTTTTAGGTGATTCCCATAACCATTTTGGAAAAAAAATCAGGTTTTTGTTGTAATTTCTGCATTTAGTAAACCTCCCCAAGTGAAGGATTAGTCTGATTACATGACTCGTTATAAAGTAAAATAAGTATTAATGCCTGAAAAGATATGAAACAAGTGACTGGAAATACGGTTTTGCAACCAGTTCTAAGTTTTTACCAATTTTCTTCTTAGTCAAATTGCTTTTAACCCAATGATCTGGCATGTGCCACATAGCCTGTTGGTGGAGTGATGGTCCAGTGGGGGTGTTTTTTTTGCCAAGTTCATTAATACAAATTAGAAGCTGTCCAGCAGCTCAGAGAGTTTCTGTTCATATAACAGTTCTTTTTACCACACTTGGTGTGCAAGGAAGCCAAGAAACAGCAGCATCTTCTATATGGCAAATAGAAATGTGGAGGAGGAGAGAATGATCCTTCACATAGGAAGAAGATAAATCTCAGTATGTTTGGGGAGGAGAAGGAGAGGGAAAAAGGAAAGTGAAGAAATCTGCTTCTGGTTGTCAGAAGAAGCTGGGATTATAAATAGAGGCTCTAGAAGGTAATGTTAATGCCCTTCTTTTATGGCTACTAAGGAGACACAGGCTGCAGTGAGTAAAATAACATACCAGATGTCCTTTGTCCACCTTCTACTGAAATTGATATCTGAGATCACTGACGCTGAAGGCCCTTGTCTTTATCCATTCTACTTAAGCTCTCCGTAGCATAGCATCAGGCACTATAAATTGCACCTCTCCTCCCTTGGCTTTCAAGAATTGAGAAACACTCCCATTTGATTCTTCTCCTACCTCTGTAGTCAACCCTTCTCAGTCTTATTGCTAGTTCCTGTTTCTTAACCCTTTTATTAGTTCTGCTGTTTCCTGGGGTTAATCTTCCACTTGCTTTTCTTCCCTTTTCTTTTCCTGCTGATTTAATTTATTTCCATAGCATTTACTTTATGCATCAATGATTTCCAAATCTGCAGTCCAATTCAGATTTCTTTCCTTATCTCTAGATCTATATTTCTGTCTACTAGATATCTCCTCTTGATTAATTTACAGATATTTAAAGTTCAACATGTCATCTTTCTCTTTAAATCTGTTATTGCCCTTGAATTTTCTGTCTTGGTTAATTTTGTGCCACCAACCCAGTCACCCAGGCTGAAAAGCTTGGAATAGGGATCCAAGATCTCTATGTCTTTTTTGTTCCCATTCCCCATTTCATCATTCACCAAGATCCGTGGATCCTTATAGCATATACCACAAGGGTCATTGTTTACCTGACCATCCCCACACCCTACCTCCACTCCATGAGTGATTTGAAAGCAGCAGTCACGTCTGATTGTGAATCCTCAGCTCATATCATTGGATCAGATACTTGGCACAGTGATTACTTTGTAAATGCTTCGGTATTATTGCCGATTCTCCTAGACACATACACATTTACAATAATCATCAATACCTTGGTCCAATAAGTGATTCTGAGAGAAGAATACTCTCTGATATATTTGTTTCTCTCAAGAGAAAAACATATGACATGGTTACATTTGTATAATGAATTATTGTTTACATACCTAGATTTTTAGTTTCTGTAGAGAAATCAAGCCTAGCTTCCCCTCAAAAGGTACTATGTAAAAAGAAGGAAACTGTGGAAATGCCAAAAGGTAAAAATTATTATCACAGAGTTCCAATGAGGAGATTTAGTTCGAGTTCCCCCCAAAGCAGGGCTTGAGACAAGGATGTGGATGCAGGCCTCCTTACATCTCCATGTGGTGATCCCAAGAAGCAGGAGTGATGGAGAAGGGAGAGTTAGGCAGAAGGAGAAAACAGATAAGATGGATTTATTGGGGTGGTTTCCACCATGTTAAACTAGCTGGGACCCTCAAAGAAACATGTAGAATGCTCCTCAAGATTGTTCAAGTGCAGAAGATTGGGGCATTGTCTACTGACTCCTGTCTGCCCCCAGAGAAGGGTTATCTCCAGGAAAATAAGCCTTCTTGCACTTCTGGGCTACTCACATGTATGGACCAATGAATTCTTTTGGATTTGCTGAAAACCCTGGGGCAGGAAAATGGAGAGGTTATGGTGGGTATCTGAGGCGGAAGATTTTTAGTGGCATACATAGAAATGTCCACTATGGCAGCATTTAGAATCAGAAGTGGGCCAGGATGAAACATCTACAAGAATGAAAGGTAATCAAACAAAAGAAACAGGTTTCCTGGGTATCTGAGCAGATTGGGTGGATGCCAGTTGAGGACTTAAATGAATTTGTTAACTATGTCCACTAGAAACATCCTTGAGCATTCTCTTCTTTTTAAAAAACATTGTCATGAGGGACAGAGTAGGAAGGGAACAAGTGGTAAGGAGTGTTTTGGAACCCATGAATGACACTGTATGTTGGTTTCCGCACACCCAAATTCAGCTCTCTACTGACTGTCTATTTGAGAGGATGAAAAAGTTAATAGTTTATTTCCTGCCTTCTTTGCTAGAAACCCCAGACATTACCAAGTGATACCATTAGAGAAATCTGTTGATACTAACCTCTTTCTCCTTGCCCCTCCTCTAGTGCCTTGAATGAATAAGGATGTGATATCCTTAACTCCAGTGTCAATCTTATAACCACGAAGTGACACATGAGGAAGAAAGCAGTCCTAATACAGAGGCAATGCAAATCCCAATACGGCTGGCTCCTTTTAAGTCTTGGCCAGGCCAGGCCAGGCCATGCATGAGGCCCCTGGCCATTGCTTCACCTAAACATTTCCTTTATGAAAAGGTAACCAGCTCAAGAAAGATGCTTAAGCCTAGCTCCAATCCAATTGCTGTAGGATAGTCTTACTGGCAACACCTTGTTTTTAACCTAGCCTTGATTTTGAACCACTCATCACTCTGTCTCTACCTATCCATGTTGTCCCTATCACTATCACACTGTTCCCAGAATCTATCATGTTTCAGGCTTTTAACCTTTAAGTAGAATTCCCACTCAGTAGCTCTTAGTCCCTCTTACCTAGCCAACCTGTTTTAGCCTGGCCACACTGTCCTCTGTTGCTCCCACTTGCCTTACTCTGTCCTCATCAGATAGAGCAGAGATAACATCATGGGGAAACAAAGGACTGCAGAGTATGAGAGTACCCAGTTTTCCTTTTCCTCCACCTCAAGTTCTGCCAGAATTGTCTTTTTTTTTATTTTTAAAGAGTTTATTTATTTATTTGAGACCTAGAGAGAGCACAAGCAGGGGGAGTGGCAGAGGGAGAGGGAGAAGCAGGCTCCCTGCTGAGCATGAAGCCTAATGTGGGGCTCGATCCCAGGACCCTGGGATCATGACCTGAGCTGAAGGCAGATGCTTAATCAACTAAGCCACCCAGGTGCCCCCAGAATTAAGTCTTTCATTGGTCTCCTGAAGCCAGCATTTGTGTTTATGAACTATTATATCCAAAGAGGGTCAGGAAGAACCCTGGGTCAAAGGTTTTTCTCAATTATAGTACTATGCATAAGATGGAAAAATCTGTACAGAGTGAAATATAAAAATTTGTAGGCTCTTCTGAAACTACCTCAACATTTTTATGTTCCAGTCACAAAATAAAATTAAGAATTAAATAATGCTTAATTCTAAGATTAAACTTTACCAAAAAAATCAACACAAAGTTACTGTTTTTCCTCCAGGAGTGAGCCCTGCCCCCCGGAACTGGCCAAGGGTCAATAATTTGTATGCCCACTGTCCCTTGAGACACTCTTGAATCAATCCTTTCTTCTCTAGTATGGACTTATCTCCTTGACCTGGTAGCAAGTTCTTTGAGGGCAAGGACTGGAAGCTTCCATTTCTCTTGTGACCTACAGGGAGCCTAGCATGTTGTAGTCCACATTGTAGGCCCAAGAAAGCTTTAATGAGTATATGGTAGATCACTTTCTTTATTCCAATCAGAACACCTTCTAAAGTGATTTAGACAGTTTGTTAAATAGCAGTCTTCTTAGATGGGAATGGAAAATTCCTGCTCTTTGGTGGTTCGTGAACCAACATAAAATTTGATGGTAGGTGGTTTCTGTTTAGTAACTGTAGGTAGACAACTTTTCTTTCTGAAGACATTGCTTTTTACAGTAATTAGTACTCCTGGTGTTTTTGGTTGGGAGGCCAAATGAGTCATGGCGGTCTCAGGTCACAATTGAGGCAGGTTTTAAAACCACATGGGAAAAACATTCTACCTAAGGAAATCAAAGTATATAATACTCTATCATGATATCATCGCCACCTATTCTTGTATTCCTTCAACACATAATTGAGCACATACTGGGTACTAACTCACATATGCTAGAACTGGGGTAGAGCGACAAATGAATGAGATAGAGAAGCTGCCTTTCTAACTTATAGTTTAGTAGTGGATACAGACAAGTAAATAGGAAATGTCAACAGAGTACAATCACAATACAATCAATGGACATTTCTGTACAGTATAGTCAGAGAAAATCCTGAGACTACTCATATTTAAAAAGTACAGGTGATAACATACAAGTAGACCTCATCCAGTTATCAGGAGAGCTTGAACAAGAGGTTCTGTGTTTTTCCTGATACTTGAACTCATAACGACAATAATATTGGCAATAATTCTTCATGCTTGCAAAGCAAAGGGGGATTCCTAAACTGTTGTAACATGTTATCTCATTTAATCCATATAACATGCTTTTTAAGAAATATTTTATTATAATACTTTACAGAAGAGTGTACTGTGGCTTGGGGAAGTTAAGGTACTCTGAGGGACTCCCCTCACATTTCAGTGACAACAGCACATGACACTATTCATTATGGGCATACTCTGTACTAAATGTTATTTGATAATTGTTATCAATTTTCTAAATTAAACCCTTGTATTCCTAAATACTTTAAATAAGATTTTCTCTTATATAAGCAGGGGCATATTTACCAAAGATAAAAGCACCTTATGAGAAATGACTTGGGGACGGTGACTAAAAGACCCAGACCTACTTAGAAATTTCAAGTCTCACTTTCTTTTATCTTGGAATTCTTTTTAAGTTTCTCAATTTAAAAATTTTCCACTCTCTCCTACATGGGAAAAAAACTAAAACCTGTCTTTCTATTTTAAGTTTGTGAAAACATGTTGAATGATCCTTTATAACGTGGTCAATATTCTCAGGACCCACGGTTAGCAGACACATCAAGCAGCATTTCACAGCTCAATGGAGATTAAATAACTAGTTATATGAGACCCCATTGATCTTCAAAACACATTCTATAATCCTAGTAATATCAATATACACATTCTTCAAATTCACTTTTCCCCCAAAGCATGAAGAAATGTGAAAATCAGTAAATTCTATCTGTAGTACCACAGTACCAAATATTCCATATTTACATATACTGGTTATAGTTTGAATAGTTTCTTATTACCTGTTAAAACTCATTTTAAAAATAAACTTGTTTTCAAAACCAATAATTAGAGTATTATATTGACAACTACATAAATATTTCAATTATTTTAAATGTTTTCAGTTATCCTTGCAAAGTCAACGAACACTTTATAAGAAAAATTTATCTAAAAAAATATATGGCCATATTATGAAATCAATTGCTAATATGACTGAGAAGTCACTCGATTTTTTAAAAGATTGATTGATTGATTGATTTGAGAGAGAGAGCGTGAGCACACTCAGGGAGCCTGACATGGGGCTCAATCGCAGGACCCTGGGATCATGATCTGAGCCAAAGGCAGACACTTAACCAACTGAGCCACCCAGAAGTCACTTGATTTTCAAATAATAGGAGGGATTAGTTTATCTGTAGATTTGTCACAATCTTTTCTGGGGTTTCATTAGTTGGTTTCATTGCTTTTTTAGACCTAGAATGAGCATATGTCTTGTTTCTGAGGGATAAGAATGATATTAGGACATTTGCCTGGTTTTCTAAGGGAAGGAATGTTCTCATTTTTCCTTGTGATTTTTCTTATTTGTCAGGCCATAAAAGTCACATCATGTTGGCAGAGGAATATTTAATGTGAAGAAAAGGCAGAATAAACCTTGGGACTCCTCACTGAAACTGATCCCTTCCACAGCACTAGGAGGGTTCCTATCAATGTGTTTAAATGGTCATATGTTTCTCTCCTTTCCAATTTACATTCTGTCACATTTCCCCTTGGGCTGAGTGGCATTAGAATAGCATAAACATTTGGGGGGATTTGGATAAATCATGCTTTCTCGCTGGGGGTGATATTGCTCCCAACAGAGGCAAAACATCTTACTTTTAATGTATATAGCATATCTATATACATTACATAAACATACACATAATATATCTTTGGTATTAAAATTTCATGTGGGAAGCAATTAGGAGAAAAATATCTGTGAATGTTCCATGAAGAAAGCAATAAATATTAAAAAAAGAAAAAGGTTGAGAAACATTGGTCTAAGGGGAATTACACTGGAAATACTTTTATTTTGGGTCAGTGGCATATACTTTTCCTATGAAGTCAAAATCATATTGGATGTATTTAGATTAGGTTACAAAAATGGATATATTTAAGAAATATTGTTTGCTGTGCATAATTGAGGAAAAAAATTGTGCTTCTCAGCAGATGGAAGCCATAGATGTTTCAGGTGCAATAGTTCCCTGAGTAAGATAAGTAGTTATTAAATGTAGGCTCCTGCTTCTAACTAATGAGACTTGGTGGTAAAATGATTAAAAGAAAAAAAAATCCTAACATTTACTGAGTAATCACTATGTCAGACACTATTTTAAGCTTTTAGGTACAGTAATTCATTAAATATACACACACAGACACACACACACACGAACTAAAGGAAGATACTATCATTTCCCAATCTTATGGTTACTTAATCACTGAGATTAACTAAGTTACCCAGGATCACAAGGCTGGTAAGTAGTGGAGTTGGAATTGAAACCCTATAGGCTGACTTCAAAGACTCCTCCAAATAAACAATATAGGAATTGTGAAAACTGAATGATTAATCAGTGACCCTTCAAAAACTGATGAATTGAGGCTCACATGAAACAAAAGGGAATAGTACTGTCAAGAGCACTTTAGTGACTACTTCTCAGATAAAGATTAACCTCTGCTTGCTCTGAGGCCAGTAGGGTCGGTAGGCTGCAGGCCACAGACATAAGAGCGAGGTCCTGGAGATGACCAAGCTCTAGGTCAACAGCTCTCAACAGTGTCTCTGCATTAGAACCACCCGGGGAACTGTCCAAAAAACACTAGTGCTTGGACCCCGCTCCCTGGATATTAACTCAATTAGTGTCAGGAGACAGCCCAGCTACTAAATTTTCTTGGGACTACCTGAGGTGATTCTAAAGTGCAGACAGGTTTGAGACACTGCTCTAGCCACACCACAAACTCCTGCCATTGTTATTTTATACATTTCTTGTCCTGAAGCTGACCTGAAACCCAACTCTAAACCTTCAGTGCCCACCCAGCCCCAACTTCAGTATATCCAAGGTCAGAGCCCTAGAGAAGCCCAACCACTTTGTGAAGGAGCCTTCACAGCAATAACAATCCCGTCCCCTTGGTGGTGGGGGGGAACCTCACAGTGAGGTGACTCCTGCTCTGAGACCAAAAGAGGAAAGGAAGGATTGGGGCACAAAGTCTTTCTTTGCTTCCCTCCCCTCAAAGTGATTTCACTCTACAAAGCTGACACAATAAGTACTTCATTCCTTTTCTTTCTAAAGGTAATACTGGGAAGAAAGTGGAATGAGCTGCTGATAGAGTTGGGACTTCTCATGAGCTACTGATAGAGTTGGGACTTCCCTGGCACCTAGCCCTGGCACCAGATAAAATGAGGAAAGCCAGATCCAGGCTCATAGCTGTCTGTTACTTTCCAGGGAAAGCCATTGTTTCAGTTGTGATCTTTATCCTTTTTATTGGCTGTTCTAAGTGAATTTGTTTTAAAGTCTGTTTTCTCTTAAATGTTGCCCACATAATCAATCAATCCGAGCACTAGGGGATGACAGAGAAGATCACATTGAGGACTGGCATGGCAGAGTAGTTAAAACAGGAGATGGGCATTTTTTTAGCAATATGACTTATATAGAGGTATTTTTTTGTTTTGCCTTGTTTGTTAACATTTTTAAGAATTTAAGTAGGAAAGAATGTAAGGGTTTTGTTTGTTTGTTTGTTTTTTCCATGAAGAATAAGAAGTCTGGTTGCATTCAAAGTCAGCCACTGCATTATTAATATTCTGCCCTTTGGAGCTCTATCACCACACTCACCCACCACCTCTCCTACTAAGGAAGTCTAGATTTATAGGGATTCACTTGCAGGGCAGAGTGAAGGAGATCACCAAGTAGAGATTAGATGAATGTGTCAGGGAGAGGTACCTGTACTGGGTTCTGTCGAAGCCTCTGGTTCTTGCAGCTCCATATATCTTCTCCCTTCCAACCAAACCTCCTGGGGGTCATCCTTTTAGTAATGTTTCTACTGGCATTCTTGATTCTTTCCTTTCTCTCTTCCACCTGTGCCTTCTTTGTCAAACCTTTTTAGGTTAAAGTCCCCATCCATTCTTTCTGTGCTTGTTTTCAGCCTTAGAATAAAGTCACAAACCTGGGCTGAATGGATCCACAATGAAACCACCCACCATGACCCTACTTGGGCCCCCACTGATAATTGACAAGGCTCTCTCTTTTATGGATGCATTGATGCAGCTCTCTAGACACTTACACTAAATATTTGTATGAAGCCGTGCTGCCATATTCACTCTCAATAAACAGATTTCTATTCTACTTAATGTAGACCAAGATTACTCAATATAAATCTCCTATGCATTCTTCCTTTTCAACTCACATTTTCTAAGTATTTCTCTCTCTCCTTCCCTCCCACTTTCCCTCCCTCCCTCTCTCCCCCTGCCTCTCTCTCTCTCTCACACACACACATGCACACACAAACCCTTCCTTTATGTCTCTTTCCCAACTACTCTGCCAAGTTGATCCCAGGAGCATTATTCTCTCAAAAAAATCTCTTTCTCTTGACCCTTTAATCATCCTGTCTCCACTGACATTTTTTAATTCTAAATAATATTCTCTAGCACCTTCCAGTTTTCCAGGTTTTTTTTTTAAAGAACCTTTTTCCTGAACCACTCTCATGACACCACCACTACCTTTTATTAAAATTATTTCTGTATATGTTCAGGAATAAAATTTAAACATCTTTTATGTTCTCCAAAGTCTAAGATTGAATCCTATACACACTGTGTACTTAATGTGTATTGAATGAATGAATGAATGAATATCTTTAGTCTAGTTAAGTCGTTTTTGGGCTTATTCTTGGTGTATGAAATAAAATCCATGAGAATGCTCTGAACTCATCTAGGGTTTGGAATGCCTGAAGATTGCCCTGGACTTCCCAGATAATTACCTTCTCAGTGTAATGTAATGCCATAGCCCCTTAGTCAATGTTTCGTCATCTTATTTAGTGATATTGGAAACTTCACAATTAGAAGTTAATTCCCTTGACTTACAACTTCAGTCCCTCTTTAAAGCTGTAACTATTAACAAATAAGCAAGCAAGCAAGCAAGCAAATAAATAAATAAATAAATAAATAAATAACAGTTGTAACTTTCTAGGAGAGGTATTACATTTAGATTGGAGTAAATTAATTTTTCTGATATTTTCCTTTGGACTGAATGTGATAGGGAGAACAGAAATAGCATATTTTGGGGCACCTGGGAACTCAGTCAGTTAAGTGTCTGCCTTTGGCTCAGGTCATGGTCCCAGGGTCCTGGGATCAAACCCCACATCAGGCTCCCTGCTTAGTAAGGAGTCTGCCTCTCCCTCTCTCTCTGCCCCTCCCCCCTGCTCATGTTCTCTCTCTCTCTCACACACACAAATAAATAAAATCTTTAAAAAATTAATATCATATTTTGACCCTCTGTCAGGCCTTCTATTTAGACCCAGTTACTGGCACCTCAAATTAGTGCTGGATGACTTTTAAGTGCTACCCCAAACTGAACTCAAACTAAAGACAAACTTTAGAAGACAGCACCAACAAACTTGAAACAATTTCTGATTAGCACAACTGATCTGACTGGGTTCCCATAGTCACAATCCCCCCAACACATTTAGAGATTTTGAACTTATAAAACAAACAAACAGAAGTCCCTAACTCTACCTGACTTAGCCCATCTGGCTTTTAAGTAGGATGAACATTTTTTTTTTCCTACCATCCCCATCCACACCCCATCTGAGAAGTTCTTAAAGGATGAGGGGGAAGAGAAAAAGGGAATGGGATAAGAAGCAGATGGGGGATTGCAGTGACACAAAGGAATGCAGTGTAAGTGTGAAAAAGAAAGAGAAAGTGAAGAAAGCCTATAAGACAAACTATCTTCATTTCATCGTAGACAGGAAATACTGCTAGAATTGCTGATTCAAGTACTTTGGGACTATTTTATAACTCAGTGCCTTGTCACAAAGACAGAACTCCAAGAAAGGCAGTTTTCCCCTCTTCACTTGTTGTGGCAGACATGACACTCAGGGAAAGCACACAGTTTTGTTAGTTTTCCCCCAAATCACTCTACAACTAGATTTAAGTTCTTCCATTAAGTGGGCCTTTTAAAATACAGCCCTGAATCTAGGAGTTTAAGTGGAAAATATTCATTAGCAATCAAGAATCCTTTCCAGTTAGCGGTTAGCTCCTGGGGAGGAATTTCTCTTTACATGATCCTCATCTTTGAAGGCAATCAAATGCACTGATGCAAAAGAGGATTATGGGACCATTTGTACCTGGCTGTGGTCCAAGAAGAGGTTTACTGGGCATTACTTTATGAAAGAAAGTTGTTAATCTGTAGTAAACACCCACAGATCTCTGAGACCAGGAATGAATCAGAAAGTTAAAAATAGTCATAAAACCTGATCATTTCCTTTTCTGTCATCTACACAGGGGTGAATAGGTTAATATATTTCAGAAAGTTAAAAACAAGACAGGATATGGAGTCCTTGAGAACTCCCTCCTATAGAGAAGCCACCATTAGCCTCCAAACCTCAACTTTATCAACCCTGAAACAGGTCATCATGATGTGGATTAACAAGTGACAGGACAGGGTCATCTAGCTATGAGATGATGTACAGTTGTAAAGCCAGAAAATACTTGAGAATTATAATAATCAGTCATTAAGAATCTCTTTCCTTTCTACCTTGTGATTGATTGGCTTTTCTAATGATTAGGGTTCTAGAGATAGCCCTACATGGGTACTCACCCTTTCCAAAGTGTGTTAATGCCCCAGTAGCTAGAATCCTAGAATTATGTAAATTAATGAGAATTTAAAAAAATTACACACCTGGTTGAAAGCATGGTATGGTTCTACTGTTTTGCTAAGACTTGAGGTCTTCAGAAAACCTACTTACTCCCAAGATTAGTACATGGTGTGACCAGCACCACCACAGGTTCAAAGGAACTGACTCCATATAGGTCAATGCTATAGGCAAATATTTATGAGGGGTGGCATCATCAACTGCCTGTATCTTGGTTCTGTCTGTATCAATTCAGGAGTAAAAGGCAACCCTTTCATTTCCTTCCCAAAGTGAGGAGACCACTGAGAATGTTACCTGCTTTCTGGAACAGCCATGATAAACACTAGTTTCTTTATGAAAGCCAGATACATACAGTGTTGGGAATATAAAAGTTTGTTCTTAGTCCATAGAGGAATGATTTATCCTGGAGGTCATGATTTGTTGCATAAGTCTGTGACACATTGTAAACTTTATGTGGGATTTCTTCCTTTGACTGAATCAAACACATTTGTGAACTCTAATTTAGCAACATTTCCCTTGGCCATATGGGCCTTAGACAGCAATCATGCTCCACAATTTCATAAAATATATCACTCTGGTCCTCCTGCAAATGCTTGTACTTTTTCCTTATTGATTCAGTCTCAAGACTGCAGTTGTTCAGTTTTCAGGTAAAACAAGGTGTTTCTATGTCTGTTATTACCTTCAGCTTAATTCTCCCTTGCTCCCTTGACTGCAGCTTGCTTGAGTATTCCCTGGATATTTTTCCTTTTTTGTCAGGGATTTTTATGGCACAGAATATATCCATCATGATAAAATCCAGTCCACTTTGTTCACTTTATTTGTCAGAATATTGCAGCAGGAAAGCTTAAGGGTTTAATCAGGCAATTTTTCATTTTTCTGTGAAAATGTTATAACAAATCTCCCTTAATCTATCAGACAATACTCATAATGTGATACTTCCCTCTACCATAAAGACAGGAAGCCACAAATTACTTCATTGTTCACAGCTCTGAGTCACTTAGAAGGGGTGATTAGAATCAGAGAATCTAAATCTTGAAGGGAATAGAGAGGTCATCTCACTGACTTATCATGGGAATCACCTAGGTTGCTTTTTGTTTTTTGTTGTTGTTGTTGTTGTTGTTTTGTTTTTAATACAAGATTCCTTCTCTCTTCTTCCTACCCCCAGTGATGCTGATTTTCTAGGTCTGACTTGGAGTTCAAGAATATGTTTTTAGAAGTTTCCCTAGGTGATTCAGAGGATTAGCTGTCAGAGATCCACCAATGCAGTTCCCTCTTCTTTCAAATGGAGGAATATCTACTTTAACATTCTTGAACTGTGAACATCCAGCTTTTGTAGGAACGGTGTAAGAAATGAGACCTTCCCTGCAGAGCTGTCCTTAGCACTTCACAGACTAACTATATAGTGCATTCATCATTCACTCTTTCTGCAAGCATGTGTTAACGCTTAAGCTGAGTCCTAGTACTATTAATAGGAACTACTTGTGAAGAGTCCACAATGGGCAGGCACTGTACAAAACATTTTACAAATAACATATCTAATCTCCACAATAGTCCTGCAAGGTGGACTTGTGTAATTGTCCCCATGTTAAGAAGAAATTTAGGAGAGCTAGAATTTAAGCCCATATCTACTAAGAGCTCTATAGCTCCTATGTTTTCAAGTGTTTCATCCAGTTCCAAAATAATTACATAGATAAGTATATACACTTTGCCTTTTTAAATTAGGAGTTTTTTTTTTTTTTCTTAGCCTCAGGAATATGCTTAGTCTTTCTCTGATCATCTTAATTATGAAAACTTAATTACAGCCAATAATTATTAACCACTTATGTCCCAGGTACTTTATATGTTAGATTAATTATAATACTGGCAATCCTTTTGGGGATATACTATTTATGTCTATAAGAGGCTTTGTGACTTTAAATTTCCACTTCTTTACAGATCTTTTAAATACAGGATAGATTCTTACCTGTTGGGGGTGTAAACACTGTACTACTGAAGAATAGATAAATAGATCCCCAAAATTCATACCAGCCCTCCAATTCTATATGAGGATTATAATTAGCCCTGAGAGATCCTCTACTGAAAAACTTTCTACTTCCTGTCAAATTAAAAGCTGTTTCCAGTGCATTCATGGATTGAACAGGCTCTATTTGGTCACAATGTTTCACTTTTCCCATGAGTTCAATAAGTTATATTTTTAGCATTTTTTCTGAAGCCAGAAGAAAAGCCACCCCAAAATCCCAACAAACCCCAAGTACTATTTTCAAAAGGGAGTTTTTTGGCCACAAGCAGTGGACTACTTTTCAAGTGATTGGAGTAAAACTTAGCTCAAGTTAAATTGAAAGTAGTCTCTTATTTTTTTCTTCCACTCAGACTAAGAATATTTTTAAATGTCTAGATAAACTACACTTGATCTTAGCCAAAAGGCCGAGAAGCAATTAAATGTCTGGATAAACTAGAAATACTTCTTAACTATGAGAATAACTATTTTAAACTTTAATCTTTGAATGGAATTCTAATTTTTTTAAAGGTAAAGTCATGTGTATAAAGTTACAGTAAAACCTAAAAATGAAAATTCACTATATACTCCAAACTTTTCACTTGTTCTTTAATATAAAAATGACTAATTCAGTAAACATTTTCTTATGGCCTGTGGTGTGCCAAAAATCATGCTAGCCACTAGATAAATGGAGATGAGTGAGATAAGGGTCTACTCTTGAGAATTTTCAGGAATACTCCTTTTAAATTACTGGATTAAACTGCGATATAGTCTGGCACTTTACCGTAATCTTTTACCCACAAAAATGGCAATTTCATATGGTTCAGCCTAATAGTTAATATATTGTATTGCACTGATTTCTCTTCAGGAGAATAAGTAGGTATTCCCATGAGAAGACATGGAGTGGAAGATGATAGCAAGACTTCCTCATGCCCATACTGCTGAGATTGTACTGAATCCTACAGCCCAGGAGAACCACTGGAGGTTGCTATAGTGTTCTGGCAAAGGGATGGGGATGGAAAACACTATCCATCTGTGTTGCTAAAAATGTAATATAAGGTTGGGTAGTATAACGGATGAATGCAAAGATGAAGTTGGATATCATGAGGTTAATTGTAAGTTTGTTCCATTAGTTCAGGTGAGAAGTGTTGAGGACTTGAACTAAATCTATTCTACAAATATTAGAGACAACATTTATGAAAATAACAAGATGGCTATGATGGCTAATTTTATGTGTCAACTTTATATGGTTACAAGATGCCCAGATTCTTGGCCAAACATTATTCTGGGTGTGTCTGGTAGAGTGTTTCCCTATGAGATTAACATTTGAATCAGTAGATTGAGAGAAGCAGATTGCCCCCCCTAGTGTGGGTGGGCCTCATCCAATCCATTGAAGACTTAAATAAAACAAATCGGCTGAGTAAGAGTGAGCTATTAACTGACTGACTGAGCTGGGATGTTGATCCATCTTTTGGCCTTCAAACTGGAACTTAAACTTTGGCTCTCCTGGGCCTCCAGCTTGCTAATTGTAGATCTTGGTACATCTTGGCTTCTATAATTATGTGAGCCAATTCCTTATAATCAATCAGTCTGTGTATTTATCCATCTGTCTCTTTATTGGTCCTGTTTCTCTGGAGAATATCTGACTAACAGTTTTTGATACTGAGAGTGGTTCTAAAGAAACAGAATGTGAAGAAAGTGTTTTCTGAATTATTTCTGGGGTTTCTAGAATTGGTTCTCTATTCTGATTAAATATGTTAATGGTTCTATTTTTAGTAATAAAGAAAGCCCTGATATTTCATGGTGTGGTCTGGAATAGAGATGTATGGGAAGACTTCTGGTGAAGCTGGGGACATTAAGTATCTAAATTCTGATGAGTTTTGTCAGTGGTAGAGGCTTCCTGACTCCCAGCAGAAGTAGCCTCTCTACCCCTGTTTGAGTGTATTAACCCTGTGTTGCCTAAGGAAACTCTAATTGCATCTCTTGACACAGCCACTGTACAAGACAATGCTGATTCTCCCCTGGACCACCTCTACCACCCATTCTTGCTTCTAGACCTATGACTAAACTCATATCCCAGAAAGTCCCTAAAGAAAGGTAAGGTGGTAGGGGGTTGGCTGAGCCTAGTGGTGGGTATCGAGGAGGGCACGTATTGCAGGGAGCACTGGGTGTGGTACATGAACAATGAATCTTGGAACACTGAAAAAATAAAATAAAATTAATTAAAAAAAAAAAGAAAGGTAAGGTACAAACTGTGATCCACGAGGAGATATGCTACATTTTAAAAGAACTACTTTAGTTTTCAAATTTATACAGACAGATATCCAGAAAACATGTGTAGGAATGAATATTAAGAGCATGGGATAATAGAGGAAGGAACATTAAGTTTAATTGGGCCAAATTTGATATCGGTTCATTAAGCAGAGATTCTGCATTTAATGTTGCAATTCAGGGAATTAGAAAGGGTTCTAACAGTTTGGCTGGTTGGCTGAAACATGGATCAAAAAGTGGCCCCCTGCAAGCAAGTTGGAAATATCAGAACTGCCTTGGTTTAATGTAGAGGTGGGGATTCAAAGCCTAAGGGAGATTGAAATGTTAAAGTGGATTTGTCATTTGAATGACACACTGGGAGGGTCCAGGAAGACATACTTTTCTTGATGACTGTGGGAAATAAACAACTATGAGGGGAGTTCCAGCATCCTTAAGAGCTGATCACTCTTTGTAGGTCAGAACTTACAGTGGGAACTACAGTCACTGAATTGAGAAACCTAAGTGCAATGAGAAAAACTAGATCATGGGGTAGCAGGGGCCAAGTAACCACACTCAATCACCAAAGGCAAGGTGGGTGTGGTTGCCATAATAGACAGCAGAGTCAAAGCAGCAATCAAAATAGTCTGACTGGCACAGACCTATAAAGTTGGCTACTTGATCTTGGTGTTCCAGAAGTGAAACAGATAGGAAGCCTACTAAATTCTTCCTTGATCTGTATAAGCAGAAGAATTCCAGGTTAAATGAACAAAAACCTTACCTGAATTATAAAAACAGAGAGTCCTAGCCCCTCAATCAATTCCTAGACTTGAGCCAGTTTACTTACCTAAAACTGCTTGAATGAAGGGAGGCTGGGTCCCCTAAGGAAGGACCCAGGTATACTACCAAAGATTTATACTGTCAATCTTCCTCCCAGCCTTCCCCAAAGGGATCCATGGTCTTTTACCAGAATAACTGTGCACTGCTGAAAAGGAAAATCATCAGACCTTTCAGGGACTACTGCATATTGGCTCTAAGCTAATATTAATTCTAAAAGACCCAAAATATCACTTTTGTTCATAAAGTAGGAGCTTATAGAAGCCAGGTGATTGATCAAGTTTTAGCTCAGGTCTGTCTCACAGTGAGCCCATTGGGTCCCCAAATGAATCCCAGTTCCAGAATTCATAATTGGAATTGATATTCTTAGTAGTTGGCAGAATCTCCACATTGGTTTTTGACCTATGGCTAGTATTGTGGAAAAGGAGCAATGGAAGCCACAAGAAATGTCTTATCTAGGAAAATAGAAACCAAAAGCAATACTGCATTGAGTACTAAATTGCAGAGAATAGTGCTATCAAGGACTTGAGACATGCAGGAGTAGTGATTCCCACCACATTACCATTCAATTAGCTCATCTAGCTCTTTAGAAGATGGATGGATCTTAGAAAATGACATTAGATTATCATAAGTTTAACCAGGTGGTGGACTCCAACTGAAGGTTCTGTACCAGATGTAGTTTCATTGCTTGAGCAAATTAACACATCCTCTGGTACCTGGTATGCAGTTAATGATCTAGCAAATGCCTCTCTCTCCATCCCTGTCAATAAGGACCACTTTGTTTTCAGCTGGCAAGGCCAGCAATATACCTTCACTGTCCTACCTCAGGGGTATATTAATTTTCCAACTCTATGTCACAATTCAGTTTGCAGGATCTTGATCACCTTGGCTTACACAAGATATCACACTGGTCCATTACATTGATAAAATTATGCTGATTGGATCTAGTGAGTAAGAAGTAGCCATTACTCTAGGCTTACTGGTAGATATCTGCATGCTAGAGTGTGAGAAATAAATCTGACAAAATTTGAGAGGCCTCTGTGAAATTTCTAGGGGTCCAGTGATGTGGGGCACATTGAGATATCACTTCTAAGGTGAACGATAAGTTAATGGATCTGGCTCTTCTTACAACCAAAAAATAGGTGCAATGCCTAATGGATCTCTTTGGATTTGGGAGGCAACACATCATTCATTTGGAATTGTTACTCTGGCCCATTTATCAGGTTACCCAAAAAGCCACTAGTCTTGTGTGAGGCTCAATGCAAGAGAAGACTCTGCAATAGCACCAGACTGCTGTGAAAGCCTGCTCTGCCACTTGGATCATATGGCTCAGTAGATCCAGTGGTGCCTGAAGTGTCAGTGGCAGATAGGAATGCTGTTTCGAGCCTTTGGAAGGTCCCTATAGGTGCAGGCCCTCAGGATCCTGGAGCAAAATCCTGCCATCCTCTGCAGATAACTACTTCCCTTCTGAGAAACACCTCTTGGGCTTCATAGAAACTAAATGCTTAACCATGGATCACTGATCCATGTAACCTGACCTGCCTCTCATGAATTGGTTTTGTCTGACCCGCCAAACCATAGAACTGGACATGCACAGCAGCATTCCTTCATCAGATGGCAGTGGTATATATGTGACCAAGTCGATCAGGCCCTGAAGGCATAAATAAGTTACATGAAGAGGTGCCCAATTGCCCATAGTTTCCACTCCTGCTAAATTGTTGTCTCTCCCAGCTTGCACCTATGGTGTCATAAGGAATTCCCTACAAGCACTTTATTAAGAACTTTATATTCATGAACTCACAGTGACCTTGAGGTGGGAATCATCATTTCCATTCATTTCAATTTTGAGGAAGCTGAAGTACAGAATGGGTAATATCTTGCCCAGGACCACTCAGCTGGAATTATGCTATGACACCAATCTGATACCAACATCTCCCTTTGACAAACAAGTAATACCATATTTTCTAAAATTCCACAGGACAAATGTTGGAGATCTCCCTTTTAGGCTTGCTATTATTTTTAGCAAATTTCTATTTTCCTTACTGGAAAGGATGATTGTATGGGGAAAAGTGAGGAGAGGAATCAAGCTATATATCCAAAAGATACTTCAGTTAAATGGCATTTACTCAACTTAAATTATTCTAAAAATTAACAATAACATAGAAAGTGACGTAGGTTCTTTCCTGTTGTAGACACAGGACTTATAGAAGGAGTACTATTTATTTTTCACCCCAAACCCCAAAGGACTCAAGTAGTCATATCTACTAAAGAAATTGAATTCATAATTATAAGCCTTCCAATAAAAATTTTTAGGTCCAATTTCATCACTGGAGAATTCTATTTAACATTTAATAGAACCTGTTTCAGAAAATTAAAGATAAGGGAACACTTCCAAACTCATTTTATAAGGCCAGTATTACTGTGATACTAAAATCAGAGACCACAAGAAAAATTATAGATCAATATCCCTAACAAACATAAATGCAAAAACCCTGAAAAAATATTAATAAATCAAATTCAGTAATATATAAAAATGATAATATATCATGACTGAGGTTTATCCTATGAATGAAAGGTTGATATAACACCCCAAAATTAATTACTATGTTAATAAATGACTAAAGTAATAAATCATATGATCATCTCAATAGATACAGGAAAACATTTGACAAAATTCAACACCCATTCATGATAAAAACTCCCAGATAACTCAGGAATAGATGAGAACATGTTGATAAAAGATATGTATGAAAAACCTACGTCTAATATCACACCGGATGATGAAATACTGAAAACCTTCTCCCTAAAATCTGAAACAAGGCAAGGATGTCCACTTTTACCACTTCTATTTCATAATCTTTTGTTTTTTTTTTCCCCAAATACTTCTATTTTTTCAGTGTTCCAAAGATTCATTGTTCATGTACCACACCCAGTGCTCCATGCAATACGTGCCCTCCTCAACACCCACCACCAGGCTTGCCCAACCTCCCACCCCCTCCCCTCCAAAACCTTTAGTTTGTTGCTCAGAGTCCACAGTCTCTCATGGTTCATCTCCCCCTCCGATTTCCTCTAATTCGCCCTTCCTTTCCTTCTCACAATGTCTCCCATGTTTTTTCCTTGTGTTCCACATGTAAATGAGACGATATGATAGTTGACTCTCTCTGCTTGACTTATTTCACTCAGCATAATCTCTTCTGTATTTTTTTGGTTTGTTTTGTTTTTTATTAGTTTCAGAGGTAGAATTTAGTGATTCATCAGTTGCATATAACACCCAGTGCTCATTACATCAAGTGCCCTCCTTAATGCCCATCACCCAGTCACCCTTTCCCATCCTCCACATCCCCTTCAACAACCCTCAGTTTGTTTCCTAGAGTTCAGAATCTCTTATGGCTTGCCTCCCTCTTGATTTTCATCTTATTTTATCTTTCTTTCCATTCCCCTATGTTCATCTGTTTTGTTTAAGTTCCACATATGAATGAAATCATATATTTGTCTTTCTCTGACTGATTTATTTTGCTTCGCATAATACCCTCTAGATCCATCCAGATCACTACAAATGGCAAGATTCCACTTTCTAACAGGTTTCTAAAATGTTTCCCAAACTTCATTCATTTACCAGCTATCTTAAAAATTTCTGTCATAGCTTCATAACTCTGTACAACCACATTTTGGAAATGGCTGAAATAGAAAAATTAAAACAGAATTTCAGGAGCAGAAAGTTTCTTGAGGAGAGGGATTATCTAAACACACGTGTGCATAAGATCAATAGCCATTTATATAGTGGATAATCAGTTTGACATAGCGTAAATTTCCTAGAAAACAGAGCCTGAGGAAAATTTTATGTGTAAAGACTTTATTTGGAGGTACAATCTTAGGGCAGAAAGAGTGAGGGGAAAAAGAAATATGTAGCAGGGAAGGACAGAAAGCAAATACAAGCTATTGTTTTCGCAAGCTGACCAGTCTCACAATAAAACATGGATGCCTGCTCAGTCACAGAGGATATATTTCGAATAGGCTCTTCAGAGCCATATTGCTTTCGAACAACCTAACGAGGACAGGAATTATCAGCCAACCACTTTCCATCTTCCATGCTTCAATAGTCAAAGTGTGGCACATGGTACAATAACTCCCTTGCACTTCCTGGTTGTCCCACCCCACTTGTCCAAGTAGCTGCTGGAGAAGCCAGATACCACACCTTATATTAAGATGCTTCATTTGAGTATAACCCCAGTGCTCCATGCAATACGTGCCCTCTTTAATACCCATCATGGAACACTACATCAAAAACTAAGGATGTACTGTATGGTGACTAAGGTAACATTAAAAAAAAAAAGCTTCATTTGAGACTATGGTGATGGGAGGAGCCAGATTTTGTGTAGGTTTGGTTAGATCACATCTGCATGCTCAACAGGCACAACAGAGACCATACTGGAGCCCAGCAATCACTCTGAGGAGGTGGTGACAGAAGGTGGTCTTAGGTGATGACTTCCCAGTGGTGGCCAGGACCCTCCAGTGACCAAGTAGCAAGAACCCAAAGGGCAGGTGGGCCTGAGTAAATCTGTAAAGGTGCATAAACCAGGTCTGATACAGTTTCCAAAGGACTAATTGCTGTGGGTGACCTGCTGACAGTTTGAAATACCCATCTAATATTTGGCCCATTTTTGAAATCCTTTGGGATAATTTTCTCAAAAATATTTCATGCGCTATTGTTTATTGGCAATACACATAAAGAGTTGCTGAGTTACCTCAAATGTTGCATAGAGTGGAATTTAATTGAACACCATTTCATTATCTATGGCATAAGCCTGAAATTTTTTTTCTACTAAGATGCATACCCAGGTGATGTATCAGGACATGATATACTCCCATTAGCTTCCCTGAGATGGGGTGGAACTCCTAGTGTACTTGACATAACCTGATTATCTCTCTCTCTCTCTCTCCTACTCAAGGGAATTGTCTACTAGAGAATCACACAAGGATAACTATAATATATATATATTATAATGGTGCTAAGTGGATACTATATATATACATATATACACACACACATATGTATATATGTATATACTATGTATACACAAAGTATATATATATGTATATACTATATATATATACACACATTTGGTCACACAACCAAATTTGGTGCCAAATATATAAAACATTTGAAATTATTATTTTTAGAGAGTGAAGTACAGTGCTTAAACATTTGAGCTCTAGAGTTCTTAAGCAATCCAATTTCTGCCACTTTCTAACGATGTTACCTTGGACAAATATCTTCACCTTTTCTGCTTCATTTACCTTATCCATCAAATACAGATAATAATGATATCCACCAAATTTGGTTGTGTGAAAATTAAATTAATTCATCTCTTGCACCAAAAGTGAGAATTGCTGAGTTAGACCAGTGCTTAGCATATATTAAGCATTCAATAAGTGTTAGTTACTAGCAATAGCTAGCTACTTGTGATATTATTTGAAAACTATTATTAATAACAAATGACTTCATTTGCCAATGTGCCACTGGTATTCAATTCAATTCGATTCAATTCTATGAATATAAATCACAGCTCTATAAGAAAAGTAGAAACTGTGTTTTGAATTTGCTATAATTTTCTTCTTTAAAAAACTAAAAATCTAAGTCATGTGTATAGTTCAAGTATTAACCTCAGCAAGGTACATTCTATTTCTATAGGTTAGATCTTTATTCTAATTGTTATCAAGAGCTGTGAGATTCTGGGTTCTTACTGAAAAGGTTATTCTAGAATTTTCAACTGGTTTTATTCTCAATAGATAGGCAGGGCAAGTTAAATATTGCAAAGTATCAGAACTTGTGCCTTAAAACCATTGATGGAAATGAGCTCATGTACACAGGTAGGTGGGAGGGCTGTAGAGCAAGGTAAAACAGTGTGGGTGCGAACAACAAGTTCTGCGAACAACAAGTGGGTGTTTGTCTTTTTCATGTGCTGTTTTCTTCCTAGGCATTAGTTCTCTGTTGTACTTAAACAGACATTGTTTAGTAAGAGTCACCACTTTAGGTACCTAATCACATATCTACATTTTCTGTTAGAAGCAGCTTCATCCTTTGGGCCTGCCAAGACAGAAATCTTGGTCTGGTCTTTGTTTCATCCCCTTTAGCCCCTGCATTCAATTTGCCATTATATTCTCTAGTTGTTTCCTCTAATTTACCCAGGGCCTCAATCTGTGCATACCCAGTTTTTATTTGTTTCCAAAATGTATTTATCTTCTTATACATCTATTTCCCCCAGGAGATGAACAGCTACTACAGGGCAGCACTGTCCTTACCTCTCCACCCCAGTACTTAGCACAAGTGTCACAGAAAATAACAGATTACTTACAAGCTAAATTACCTTTCCCCCAAAATCTTCAAGTAAAATCAATGCAACACATTTAGTGTGTGAATGTGAGTGGGAGGTGTATACCCCAGTTTGAAAAGCACACATCTATTTTGTCCAGCATGTATCAATGTTTCTCACAGATGTTCTAATCATGACCCACCTCTACTTAATAATTTATAAAACTTCCATGTGTTCCCTGAATCAAGCCCAAACTCCCCAGTCTGGCTTCTCTGTGCCCACTGCCTCATTTCTTCCTCGCCCAGTGAACACATCACTCTAACCAGCTTATATGCTCACTGTCTGTCCCTTATGTCATCTCAATTTTATCTCTAGACCTCTACTAATTCTCTAAAATGCTATTATCTTCTTTATTCTGTTTTTCTTAACCTTTCAAGAACCAACTCATACAACTCCTCTAAGGAAACTACAGCAGCTCAGGGGTTTTACCTTCTCTAACATCCTCTGTTAAAACACGGTTATAATTTCTTGTTGTTTTAAGCATTTCCTTTATCTTTTCAGCAACTTTTAAGGCAAGGAGCAAGGGTTCATTTCTCTTTGTATCTCTCACATGGTGCAGAGTGGATACTAGAAAAATCAAAGAGTATCAGCATTCTTCTAGACTTCTGTGGCCACTTAGTCTAATCTTGTATAGTAATACACTTATTTATTTACAAAACATAAATTTTTCCAGTTTTATTGAAGTTATAATTGACAAATAAGAATTGTGTATATTTAAGGTGCACAATGTGATGTTTTGACCTATGCATAAATTGTGAAATGATTACAATCAAGCTAATTAACATATCCAACACTTTACATAGTTGCAATTATTTACCAATATGAATTGAGGGCTTATTTTGTACAAGTCGATATGTGTAAAATTTTCCCAAAAAATACATTTGAAGAGATTATTGGTTTTGCCTGAATATTTGTCATGACAAAAAGCTTAGTTCTTCACAAGAAGGTTTATTTTATTTTTGGACAGCTGTGCAACTTCTTTTTTATGATGATCTGAAATACGTTTTTGTCTGATCTTAGTTGTTTCTGGAACAATTTAGAAAAATATTTCTTCCATATAACAGTCCTTTGGTGTTCATCTAATTTCATTTTTTTTAATGATTCTATCCCCAACTGACATTAAAATTTTCATCTTCTGTTCTCCTTCACTATTCATCTTCTACTATAACTCCATGCTTTCTAAACCCTTCCTCATCTTAGCTGTCTTCTTCTAAAGACACTTGATTTTGCCACAGTCCCTTGGTAACTGAATATGGAAGTATCACTGGACTATTATCAGTGCCAGTATCTGTTGCTTAATCAGGGCACTTTAACATTTTAGCCTAGAGGGCAGTGTCTCAAATGACACATAGGCATGTCTTAGTTACCTATATCACCAGTCCAGTCTTAGTTGTCTTCTCATAGTCAAGCTTATTGACAACAATCCAATCTCAAACTATTCTTTTATTATAAAAAAATGACTAGCAAAAATGCATTGCAGTTCCTCTTTGGAATATATAGAAATCAATATGCAGCAGAATGCACTACGTTCCTGGCATGGTACCAAGGCGCTAGGTGTATGGTAGTGAACAGAGTTGGCCCCTGCTATCAAAGAGCTTTCAAATTTTTTATAAAGAAAAATAACAGAAAGTAAACAAATAATATAAACAAACAATATACAAACACAAACAAATTAATGTAATTGTTATAAAACAAATAAGATAAAGAATAGAGTTAAAAATGGTGGGTCCTACTTATGGTAGTAAGGAAAGGTTTCTCTTTGGCGCTGACATCAAGCTGAGACCTAAAGAGAAGAAAGAGGCTGCTGTACCAAACAAGAAAGGCAGTCTCCCAGGAAGAGAAAACCAATTCTGCAACAAGATTAGGGAGAACAATCTTGGTTATGTTTTAAAGCCAGAGGCCAGAGGGCTGGGGCAAGAGTAGAATGAGACAAGACTGAAAAGATAGGTAAAGGCCAGGATAGACCAGATCTTGTAGGTCATGGGAGATTTTGGGCAGGATAGAACTCAGAAATGGCTTTTAATTTAAAAAAATATTCTGGCTGCTAGAAACCAAGCCAGGAAGCAATTGTAGTGGACCAGGAAAAAGATGATAATGAATGACTTGGACCTGGTGGCTGTAGTGGGGCTGAAGACAAGTTGATAAATTTGAGATGTATTATGGAGATGCTAATGACAGTTTGCTGATATATCATCTATCAAAAAATACGCATCTATTCATGAATTCTTACAAACTAAAGAAAGATATTTTCATGTAAGCCACAGGCACATAAAATAAATAAGTACATATTTTGTAGTCTTCTAAAATCCAAAATACCCCAACATATAGCAGAGTTTCTGTTTGCGTTGATAGGAAGTGGCTGTTCATTCTTCAGATTTGAAACATCTGTCACTATCTATTCTGAAAACATGAATGAAAAGAAGCGTAATCTAAAATAGTCATTGAGGTTATGCTCCTTTGATTCTTGGAATAGAACAGTGGATCCCACGCTCTTTCTGGATTTACATTATAAAACACTAAATTTGGTTCAGCCTTAGATTTGTGAGTTGATATTCCAGGAAAATAGATTTCTGCTCATTATATGAAAGAACTTTCCCGTAGTTGCATTTTGACTAGGTAAACTTCAGGACAAATTATCTGTCAGACTTCTGTCATCTCCACTTTTTATAGAGTGGTCACTTAACTCACCTAGGGGTATCAAGAGAATGACTTGCTTTGCTTTTAGGGACTTGAGAAATAGAAGCTGAATTTATTAGGTCTCAGGAAGGAAATAGCAGAGTATCCCAGAAGCTGGTAACTTAAAAAGTGCTTGAATAATAAATATCCAAAGAAGAATGTTAAGACATTTGAGTTCTATTGCTAATAGAGATTAACTTTGTTTTCTTGGACAGGATTCTTGATTATTCTGAGACTTGGTTTACCTAAATGTTAAATAGTATAAAAATCAATGGTTCTCTCTCCCCCTGCTTCTTAGTAGTGAATTAAAATCTGAAAAATCCCCAAAACTGAAAAGGAAAAGTGAGAGAAAGTACCTAATAGTCAAAAAAGGAAAGAGGGCATTATTGAAGCACCTGGCAACATTAAGCAATCATGACTCAATGAGCAGAGAAAATCAATGAGTCAAAAATGAACGCTTTTTTTTTTTTTTTTACTTGAATAGACCTTCTCTGGTCTGTAAGCCTCATCTTTTCACTAACTTCTAATCCTCTGAAAGGCTGCTGTGAGGATGCAGATGTCACCAAGACACCGTGACCCCATCCTCATCTTGCCTATTGACCTATGTCTGAAGGTGCATTCAAAAGAGGGTGAGAACTTGGTGTTTATCCTTTAAAATGTGGCCTTTGGATTGATTTCATGAGTGGCTTTTCTAAAGATCCCAAAGTGGCAGACACTTTAGTATTATTGAAGATATCTCTCTCTTCCTGGACAAGTTCCTAACCTCTCTATACCTCAATGTTTTCATCTGTAAAATTAGAATAAGGACGTCACCTAACTTATTACAGTTGTTATAATGTTAAGTGATAAGGGCAAGCTTGAATAAGATTAAAAAAAAACTTCTGAAAATATGTTTTATGTTAGTGACATATTATGGATAATGTTAGTGACAATAGATGGTAGCCATTATTCATTTTACATTCTCATCCATAGTCACAACTTCAACTTCCATGTGAGTGCTCACAGTCTCCAGTTACTGATCAGCCCATGTTACCAAACTTCACACTGATACAGACACTTGTAGTCCCCCTCCAAAATGTTCAGCCCACAACTGTAACCCTTGTTTATTTAATTCAAAGTGTCTACTCCAGCAGATTCCCAACAATTCTGCCTTGGCTCTGTCCTTTGCTCGCTGCCCTCATTCGCAACCCCTCCCTCACTTCCTCCCACCAACTGCAGAGATGCACAATGACAGACAAAATCCATATCTATGGCTTTGTTCATGCTGTTTCCCAAATTTGGAATGCCCTTTTCTTGGCACAAACAAATCCTATGTATTCTTCAAGGCCTTCACTTCCATCCCTCTTACAACTTTACCTTAACGACATAAAACATATCTCTACATCAATTTAGTACTTAATTATAGCATCCTTACTTGTGTTTTCATTTGTTTTCTGAATGAAAATCTAATTTTTCCAACCAAATTGGAGATTTACTGAGAGTAAAGACTATGTCTCATGCTTTTTCCATATCTCCTACAGAATCTATCACTAATACAAACACATATAAGCACTACTGGACTTTAATAGATTCTCCACTGGAGTCAGTTCTTTTTGAAATAAGCTCAGAAGATGCCATGGAGATGGCTAAGCATAGTAAAGACCAGGTCTATAATTCCCTGAAATCTCTCATAATAATTACCTCTTAATGACTTATCCCATGTGCCAGACCCCATACAAGGCCAAAGCACAATTAACACTCTGTGAAACCTATTATCTCCAGTTTGCAGATGAGGAAAATGAGAGAGATGTTAAGTAATTTTCCTCAGGAGATAGAGCTTGAAGGTCATTACCTTCAAACTGCTAGTTATACTGTTTTCCCTGAATTTAATTACAGACTGTTTATACCCTTTTAATCCATCAGCAACGTAACAAAAACAGTCTGATCTTATTTTCTTATGTGGAATCTTTGTAATGAGAAGTCATGAACTGTTAGTCTATGGCCACATCTGGCTACCAACATCGTTTTATTTGGCTTACACAATAAAAAAAAAATTTTTTAAGCGGACTTACACAATAAAAAAATTTTTTAAAGTGGACAATTTTACATGAAAACCTAGATTCCCGGCTAAATTTGAATGAATTCAACTTAGATCAAATCTTTGTGAAAAAAAATAAAGTATTAGAAGAAAACATGAATTGATACTTATATACTCTTGGGACTATAAAAACCTTTTCTAATAAATACATGAAGTCCAAAGGTCATAAAAACTTTTTGACACAAAAAATTAAAAACATCTATATAGCAGAGAGAAAGAGACAGAGAGAGAGAGAGAGAGAGAGAGAGAAGGAGAGAGAGAAAGCAGGAAGAAAAGGAGGAAGAGCAGGAGGAGAAGGAGAAAACAAGGAAATCAAAAGACAAAATAGGAAATTAAATTTGCAATATGTATAGCAGACAAATGCTAAACTATCCCTAATATATAAGAAATTCATCAAAATTAATAACAAAGTTATTAAATTCCCAATAGGAAAAAAGATAGAATTAGGAATTCACAGAAGAATAATACAAGTGGCCAAATAAACATATGAAAATATGCTTAGTAACTTAACAATGAAAGATAGTTAAATAAAAACTAATAAAATAATGATTTTCAGTCATCACACTGGCAAATGTTAAAAAGATTAATAATATCCAGTATTGGCAAAAATATGAGGAAATAGGCATTATTCTACACTGATGGTAGAAATATAAAATAGTACCATCTTGCAGAGGGTATTTGACAATAGTCCTTAAAATTTTAAAGATGCCTTTCCTTTGATCTGACAGTTCCACTTCCAGGGATTTATTTTATATACATTGAAAAGATGTGTACATAAAAATATTTATTGTAGAATATTTGTAATAATGAAAAATTTAAAACAAATTTAAATGTCTAAATCAACAGATATATTAGACAAATAAATTACGGTATAACCATACAATGTAATACTGAGAACTCCCAGGAAAAAAATGAATATATGAAAAAAAATATGTAGCATACTATTAGATGAAAAGTATGTGTGTATATAACGATTTTATTTTAAAATAATTATATATTTCTATGTGGGAAAAATCCAGGAAAATATATACAAACTCTTACCAGCAATCTTCTCTGGTGGGATTCTTTTATACATTTCTGTGTTTTTTGAATTTTTAATTAGAGTCTATTTCTTTTGTAAACTTCATGCATCCGGGGGGAAAAAAGCTATATAGGTATTTTATAGTTCCTTTAGTATCTGCTTCTTCCTTACTTCTTTCCAGGGAGTCATTCCAGTAGTCTAGTATCTTGGACCATCTGAGAAGAGATTTTACTATTTTCTCTATTTCCCCCTCCATCCAAGGACCCCATGCATTTATATATTTACAATCAAGCAAACTAGTGGGAAGAGGCTATTTCCAGTCCTATGTGCTCAATTTTCATTTAGGCTCAAGGAGAATACAATTTAGTAGTGTGTTCTTCAGAGACAAGAAAGTGTGTGTGTGTGTGTGCAACCTTGGGCAAATTGCTCAATGGTTCTTAACTTCAGTTTCCTTCTCCATAAAGTAGTCACAATAATGTATAATTATTAGAGTGGCTGTAAGGATTAAATGAGAATATAAATGCCTGGCATATGGTAATTACTTGCTAAGTGGTTATCATTACTATTTTCATCTCCTGTGTCTCTTAGGGTGAGGACTGTACATTTGACTTAATTCAGCTTTAGCTATAAATGGGTCCCTAATAAATATCTTTTTTAAACTTTTTAAAAAAATTTTATTTATTTATTTGACAGAGAGAGAGAGAGATCACAAGTAGGCAGAGAGGCAGGCAGAGAGAGAGAGGGAAGCAGGCTCCCTGCCGAGCAGAGAGCCCGATGTGGGGCTCGATCTCAGGACCCTGAGATCACCACCTGAGCCGAAGGCAGAGGCTTTAACCCATTGAGCCACCCAAGCGCCCCCCTAATAAATATTTCTTGATAGTTATGGCCACATAGTTCCAAATTATTTCTGTTCCTGTCAGTTTGAATGAATAGTGAGTCTTATTATATTTTTCAGTTTGGAGACTCTGCTTTTACAAGTTGACTCTGAGAAATGTTGACCTTGTTCATTCAATCTAAGACTTAACATAAAATGCTAGAATTGCCCAGGACTGACTAGCAGTGCTCTGGGAATGAAGGGATAGAATAGAGAAATGGACAGGTAAATTTCTCTGCAGGCAGGGCAGGGAAGGGGGTAGAGAGGAAGAAACTGTGTTTGCATAAACCCCAACCCAATCTTCCTTTCAGTTTTCTCATCTTGATTTCGCTAAAGATAAAAACTAGACCTGTCTTTACTTACTAACCGTCCTCCCCGCAATTAAACATGATCTCTTCAGGTTTGAAATCTTAGAAAGTTTTTGTAGTTTGATCATTCTTGTCAAAGACCCTCAAAGAAATATACAGGCAGTCCTAACTTAATAAACCTCTTAAGAATTTGATTTAAAAAATCTATTCATGATTGTGTGTATGAGACACACCATTGTGCATGACTAAAAAAATGTGTTACAGGGGAAAAAAGACTGTTTTTGAGTATGGGCAGGGGATTCCTGATATGATCAAACCATTAGACTATGTTTTCTTGGGTTTATGATTTAAGAAGGAATTTCATTTCCTCCGCAGTGAATTTTCTTGCCTTTGTTGATTGCTTTTAATCTTAATACCATTGAAAATTGTGCTTTTAAAAAATATAAAGTTCTGAATGTGGAAAAACAAATTGCTTGCTCATTCTCATTTTCAGTGGTGGAAGGTATGACTGCAGTCACTGTGGTGCACACACCTCCCTTACTTTCAGTTTTTCCCTTGTTAAGATATGGAAAGTAATAAAGATGGTAATTTGAATAAAGGTGGGAAGACCAAGTCTTGGGCAAATTTCTCCATTACTTTTGCTTATATTATCAAGTTGATGTGAATAAAAACTCCAGATTTTTAAGGTAAAATTAATGCCAGGATTTCAGCATTTCTTTCCATTATATCAACTCTAATCAACCTCCATCTTTCCCTCTTCAGAAGGGGAAATACATACCAAGGTTTGATATAATGCTTTGCAACTTGTTAAAAATTTCCATTTTTTTAAGGGTTTAACTCCACATCATCATGATCCTGTCAAAAACTGAGAGCTATGAATGTACTATGATTACTCCAAGGCAAAAATTCACATTTGATTTGAAGGAAACTTTTTTATGTGTATCTCAAAATTATTACACAAAAAATCATGTTTGTTCCATAATTCAAAATGCACAGTGGGAACCTCTAGCTTTCTCCCTAGGGTTTGCAGGTCAAGCAGCAGAATGTGAAACAGCTGAGAAAGACTAGCCTGCAGTACAGACACGTGGTGCTGGAGTGAACTCTGGCTTCATTTCCTGGTGCTCCTGCTTATCTTCCTCCCCTAACGAGGAGGCAGCTCAGGAGCAGGAGCTGGAGAGTATCTCTGCCCCGCTAAAAAAAATCTAGCCCAGAACAGGGAGTCGGTCTAGAAGGGCCAGGCAGACAGGGAGGGCTGTGGTCTGGAAATGGGACACAAATCAAAGAGCCAGGAGTCACAGGGCAAGAACTGGTGAGTGGAAATAACCACAGAGGAGACAATTGCAATGAATTAAAGATCTGTGTGGATAGGTCACCTTATTAGAGACAAGGGTATGGCAAATAACCATATTAACTTCTACTTTTAAAACCCAGAAGTATTTAATATTTTAAGAAGTAAAATTAAAAGTGTAATCTGCAACCTCATTTGAGCCCTGAGTTACAGTGGACAATAATTTTAAAACTAACAAAAATTTTAAAATGAGTGAGCCCTTTGTCTCTGTTAGTAAAACTCACAAAAGGTGGTAAGCCCCCCTTTTTTTGTTTGTATAACCCATGACTGGCCTTATTAGTTTAGAGGCACAACAGCAGTCATAATGTTCTAATTTTAGCCATTAATTATTTTAGCATCACCTGCAAGTCATCAACAAGTCCAATATCTCAATCTTAAGCCCTTCCTACTTTTTCAACTCCCAACCCACATTAATTGCCAAGAAAGCCAGGTGCCTATTCAGTTCAGAAAGGTCAATTTTTATTCTAAGCACCAGGTAGAAGAGACTCTTGCATTGGTTGCTGCTGTGGGTCCCACACAGGCCAATGGACACTGTCTCCTGGTGAACTGATGTTCTTGCTTCCCCAGATCATGCCCAGGCTGAAGTACTGCCACATTGGGCATTAAGGAGGGAACCAGCCAATCCACACATTCACAGTTTTTGTTCTAAAGACTGAGTTCTAGGCCAGAGGGACTCCCTGGGGAGGCCTTCCAGCCTCAGCCATGTGGTGCAGATCTTCCCCTGTGCATCAGACCAGGCTCCTCATCCTGCATGGCATGCTTTCTTCGGGGACCCATTATCCTTTGAAACTACAGGAAAATCTCAATTAGAACCATCCTAACTCATCAGAAAGATTCTAGTGAACTGAGCTTTAAAAGGCTTTTCACCCCCTTTTTCTCCCAGAAAGTTGCTTAGCATCTATGCAAATCTGTCTACCTCTTATTCAGCAACTAGCCATGCACATCAAGGGGTCTTAAGAGAGGTCTTATGATCATGCCATATTGAGATTCTGTTTCACCCTTCTCCTGGGGCAATAGGTATCTGTGTACCTTTTATTTGTATAACTATGTCGGATCACTCAAATGACTATCTTGAAAAAGAAGACCCACTGCGCTTGCCTATAAATCCTGGCAACTTCAAGTGCTGGCTGAAGTTCTTACATTTCTATCCCACAGCACTTTGTTAGATCTGGAAACCCAAATCTAAATTCATGGAAAATAGATTGGGTTTGAAAACTTATGCCACATTCATCTTAGAATGCAGAGATGTCTGAGTATATAGAAGGCAAGCACAGTGACCCACAATGGGCTTATTTGCCTAAAGGACTGAAGAACCTTCTGAGAAAGAAAGAATTCATTCAAACGAACACAAACGTCCACACCTCAAGTTTGATTCAAGAACAGAGGATCAAGGTGGGCAGTGGGGAAGGAAGTCAAGGAAGGGAGTAGAGCAGGTGTTTACTACTCAGATTGTCTTTCAGTCCAACTCCCATGGACTTACTACTTCAAGTGTCTAGGGAGGAGGGGGTTACAATAAAGTATGAATAAAAACTAAAAGAGTTGTTTCACTAACCTTTATAGACCTTAAGAAACCCAATGCGGTGTTTTTCAGGGAAAATCAGGAGAGAAGGGAGTATTGTCAGAAGCCAGTAGGGCCTTGACAATATTGGCAGCTCCAGAATATCACCACTGTGGGCTGGAGAAGAGAGCAGGAATGGAAAATGCCATGTGGGAGCAGAGACTAAGTTAGCAAACACAAGTGACCTCCCATTGGTCTTTTCAGAATTAGCTGGGAGTATCTGCAAAGCAGGTAGAAGCAAAGCAAGAGAAATACTGTTTTGTGACTGTTATTGTGACCCTGCTTATACCCCAGAGCTAGGACTGGGGACACAAAGCCTAAAATATAGTTGAAGTTTCAACATTTGTTCCATGGAAATCCACAGGTCTTCTGCATTTTATTTGTTTTCTATAGATAAAAATGTTTCAAAAACTATTTGATAGGAATCTTCATAAATGGTAAGCAGTTGCCTGGGGGCCACAGGGAGAAGAAATCAATTTAGAAAATGGGCCTATATTGTTGGGTAAGAATCAGCTGTTATGAACTAAGTGATGATAATTGCTTTGTCTTGTCAGTGGTAATATGTATTTATGCCTGAGGCTCAGTGTTCTAACAGGTGCTCTCTGCCCCGAAATTTTTTTACTACTTAGAGATACCAAACTTTAGGAATACTTGCTTTCAAATTTCTTTTGAAAAGAGCCTGTACATCAAACTCTGAACTTACATGTTCTCATTGCTTTTAAATTGAAGGTAACTGTCTCTCTGTGATGATTATGACCAATGTTATATTTTCCTTCTTAAAAAGCTATTTTGATTTTTTGCTTTTTATTGGTTAATCTTTTAGAAGATTCTTTCCTTTTTCTTAATCTAATTTATCTTTTATCATTCTTTCATAAGTGAAGAGAAAGAAACAAAAGAGTATCAGATTCGAGGATAACCCATAGCTGATAAAGGGAAACCTGAGACTGTTTTTCTCCCACAAAGAGAATAGTCTTTATTGTTACTGTTATTATAAAGGTAATACTGCTTGTGTCAAAAATTCCAAAAAACATAGAAAGACATAAAGGAAAAGTAAAAATTATTTCAAAATCACTATTCAGAAGATAATCACTATTAATGTTCTAGGATAGAATTTACACGTGTCTCTCCATATACATATAGACAGACAAAAAGAGAGGGAGAGAGGGCTTGTGCAAGAGCCTTTCTAGGTCCTTCAAGAAAAGCCTGGTACTGCCCCTTGAACCAGTACCTAAATGTTGTCACCTAGGGAAGAAAGAGCTAAGCAAACCTCATGTTTCAAAATTACCCATAACACAGCAGCTCCACAGATCAAATTAACCACACAGGACAGCCCTAAAGATCGCTCAGGAAAATTGCTAGAACCACATTGTTATCTTGTTTCCAGAGCGATTCAGAACATCTATGAGGAAACGCATAAACTATAAAGCATTGTCTTTGACGTATATTGTCATCTGATAGGGGCCACAACTCTTGAGTGGCTCAAAATACCACAGAAGTGGGTGGGGAGCGCTTCTACTCAGGGAGAGTCTTTTAACCACATTTCCCTGCATCTGATCTTTCAGAAAGTCCAAGTAATTTTAATTTACCTTTATAATTGGAGAAGGCCTCCCAGAAAGACTTTAACAAACGTTTGGAATCCATTAGTTGCTTGTCTGCACCCAGGATAAACTGACTTACTTTTCATCAAAGCAAGAATTTAAAAACAACATAAAGTGAAACAAAACAAAAAAATTTTATTAACAGGGGAAGAGGAATGATGCTGGTAAAATTCCTAACAAGGTTTTTCAATATAGAAGTGGTATTCCCTCTGAGTGGGAGAACAGAGTCAGACTATGGAATCACATAGTTATGAATCAAATACTACATACTTAGGGCTATCTATTGTCTATTGCATGCAATATTTGGGACATATTTACACTAAAAAAGTATTTGCTGTTTATCTGAAATGCAATTTTGACTGTGTATCCTGTATTTTTATTTGCTAAATCTGGCACCCCTACACTCCCTCAGTGTATGACCACCTACAAGGTACTTGATTTCTCAGGATCTCCAGCTCTATATATGTAAGTTGAGTGACTGAGAAGCACCTAGCATTCACTCACTAGGTATTTACTGAGTGTCTATTATGGCGAGGGCTCTCGTCTAGGCCAGGGAAATAGAACATGTCCTCCTGAAGATTAAACAGTTAACTGCACAACTAGTTACTTACCTTAAACTGTGATTAGCACAACAGAAAAATATAGGATGTTATGAGATGGAGATGTAACTGGTCAGAGCAGCTTTTCTTGTAGAAATGACATTTGAACTTGGACGCATATATTCAAAGGTGCATACTTGGAGTACTTGAAACTCAAAATGTCCAAAACTGAACTGAGTACCTTTCAACTATTACTTGCAAACCAGTCTTCTGTCCCAAGTCCTTAAACTCCAGTTTAACGGATAACATTCATAGGTAGCCAATGCCAGAAACCTAGGAGTCATTCTGAACTCATTCCTGACACTCATTCTTTATATCAATTCAATTATCAGTTTTTCTTTCAAACATTCCTCAAATCTGTATACTGTTTTCCATCTGTACTACCACTGCCCTCACTGTCTCTTGTGTGATTATTTTAATAGCTTCCTAACCAGTTAATATACTGCTAGTTCTGCTCCCTTAAAACTTATATTTTATACTTGAGCTAGAAAAAGCTATTACATTTCTCTACGTAAAACATTTTAGTGACTTCCTTTTACCAAAAGCCCAGGATTTCCTTCCCTTTCCCCTTTATAGCCTCTTTAAGAATCTTCCTGAGCAGCCAATAACCTATGCAGGGAATCGAGGATGTGTTTTATAACCAAGGATACTCCGTATCACCCCAAAAACAGAGAGCACTGAGAGACTGTTAGAAAACCAACATAGGGCTCCTTCTGAGTACAGCAAACAGTAATATGCCCAGCAGTGGGATTGAAAAAAAAAAAAACCCAAAACCTTATAAAAAATTTGTCCTTCCAAACAATCAGTGCCTATAATAAACTTAAGCCCCTTTGCCAAAACCTGAAGTGTTTGGAAAAGAAGAGCAGAGGGAGTCCTGGGTACATGTAAAATACTATCACCACTTAGCTTCTTTGGATCTGAACACTTCCTACTACCTAATCTTCATTGCCTTGTAAGCGACATCTGTTCATGAGTTGTGTTTGGATCTTTGGTGTTGACATTCTATACATATGTCACTTCTATGTTTGAATGATCAGTTTCCATCAAAAAATGAAAATACATACCATATTTCTTCAAACACCAATTGTGAAAAACCATTAGCCAGATCCCTAGACTCAGAAATCTAAAGTAATTTTTTTATTTCTCTTTGCCTTAGAACAGAAGAACCACTAGTGTGGGAGGGATGATTTCCATGATAGGATTTAAGAAGCAGGCTCAGAAGGGAAGTTTATATAGAGGAGAGCAGTGCTGTTCTAACAGAGAAAAGAATTGGAACTGGAGGCAACAGAAGACAATTACCTCCTACTTGATGCCTTGGTTCCAAGTAGGTCTGGGATTCCATGGGGTCATCAGAAGGGCTTCAGTCTTCTCTCTGTTCAGATTAGGACGAACTTGAGAATGGTAGAGGTGTGGGAAGTAGATCCTCCCGTCTTGCTCTGTTCTGCATCCAGCTCCTAGATGCTGTGGGAACAAAGGAGGACTTAATGAAGGCCAAAATGAAGTCCCTTTTGCTATAATCCTTTCTCCCTCTACTGTGGACTCTTCACACTGACTGTCTAGTGAGTTACAAGAGATAAAGAGAGGAGATAAAGAGAGTTGAAGCAAGGAAGAGGACAACTCTAGAGGCTTAGGTAAGGAGGGAAAGATTTCTCCATATTCTGTCAGAGCTTGCCAATCCAAAATAACAAAGGCCTCTTTTGGGGACAGAGGAAGAAAGATAGACTTCAGGAATCCCTCATTCCTCACACAGACGCTGTGAAAGAGTTATGAGAATAGATCATCAGGCTATTTGTGGGGTAACAAAAAAGCAGGTCAACCACAGCTTCCTCCAGCTTCAATTGCGATTCAGTTCACCAAACCAGCTGGGCTCTTTTGGACAGGAACCCAGGAGGTTGGGCTGAAAACCAAAAGGTAACAGGGGGTCATGGACAGCACCGAGTCTCCCATGTCCAGGAGAGCTGCCACAAGTAGACAGCCTGAAGCAGTCATACAGACTAGGGTAGCTAGATTGGACATATCTAGATCCTTATGCCTATCATCAACTATAACTCATTTCCATCTTCTGGAAGAAATGATGAGCACTGGTTGTTATATGCAACTAATGAATCGTTGAACATTACATCAAAAATGAATGATGTATTATATGTTGGCTAATTGAATTTAAATTAAAAAAGAAAGCAAATTATTCTACAGTGAATTACATATGCTTACATACATTATCCAGTTTGCAGTGTGCAGAAGACATTATGTTTGCTTTATGCAGACCCCTTTTTCTTTGTCACCTGCCATCCAGGGGAGGCCATGGGTCATTCATTAACTCTGGCTAATTATATGTAAGTAGGGCCACATTTCCCCCTTCTTCCTGCTTTAAATACAAACTTGCTATCTGAAATTGCAGCAGCCATTATGTCACCATGAGGTGACAGACATATATAAAAAAGGCTGAAAATCATGGACAATAACCTTGACATTGTCAAGCTACTGAGCCAGTACAAGCAAATACATATGCCCAGCTTTCTTATGTGACACAAAATGATTTGTTTAAGCCACTCTTTTGGGGTTACTTTCAACCTTAAAGATTCCCTTAATGATACAGGGAGTCCATCTGCTTTACTGAATTATTAAAGTGTTGGTTACTGACAAGAGAAAGGATAAATACCATATGATCATTTCCATAGTTGCATAAAAAGCATGTGACAAAATAGAACATCCATTCATGATAAAAGCCCTCAACAGAGTAGATTTGGAAGGAACATACCTCAGCAGAATAAAGCCCATATATGAAAAACCAACAGTTAATATCATCCTAAACGGGGGACAACTGAGAGCTTTTCCTCTACAGTCAGGAAAAAGACAGGGATATCCTCCCTCACCACTGTTATTCAACACAGTACTGGAAGTCCTAGCCACAGCAATCAGATAACAAAAAGAAATAAAAGGCATCCAAATCGGCAAGGAAGAAGTAAAACTTTCACTATTTGCAAATGACATGATACCTCTATTTAGAAAACCCTAAAGACTCCACCAGAAAACTGAACTAGAACTAGATAAATGAATTCAGTAAGATCGCAGGACACAAAATCAATATACAGAAATCCATTGCATTTCTACATACTAATAATGAGGTAGCAGAAAGAGAAATTAAGAAAACAATCCCGGGGCACCAGGGTTGCTCAGTGGTTAAGTGCCTGCCTTCAGCTCAGGTCATGATTCTGGGGTCCTGGGATCGAGCCCTGCATTGGGCTCCCTCCTCAGTGGGGAGCCTGCTTCTCCCTCTCCTGCTCCCCCTACTTGTGCGCGCTCTCTCTCTCTCTCTCAGATAAATAAATAAAACCTTAAAAAAAAAAATCCCAGGTACAATCACATCAAAAATAAGCAAACACCTCAGAATACACTTAATGAAGGAAGTGAAAGACCTGTACTCTGAAAACTATAAAATACTGATGAAAGAAATTAAAACAACACAAGAAAATGGAAAGATATTCCATGTTCATGGATTAGAAGAACAAATATTGTTAAAATGTCCATACTATCTGAAGTAATCTACAGATTTAATGCAATTCCTACCAAAATACCAACAACATTTTTCACAGAACTAGAATAAACACAACTAAAATTTGTATGGAACCCCAAAAGACTCTGAATAGCCAAAGCAATCTTTTTTTAAAAAAAGATTTATTTATTTATTTGAGAGAGAGAGGAAGTGCAAGCAGGGGGAGGGGCAGAGGGAGAGAGGAGAGAGAGAATCCTCAAGCAGACTTCCCACTGAGCACAGAGCCTGATGCGGGGCTCCATCCCAGGACCCTGAGATCATGACCTATGCCAAAATGAAGAGTCGGATGTTTAACTGGCTGAGCCGCCCACATGCCCCTAGCCAAAGCAATCTTGAAAAAGAAAAAACAAAACAAAACAAAACAAAACAAATCACAGATTTCAAGAAATACTACAAATCTATAGTAATCAAAACAGTATGGTACTGGCACAAAAACAGATGCATAAATCAATGGAACAGAATAGAGAACACAGAAAAAAACCCATGATTATATGGTCAATTAATCTTTGACAAAGGAGGCAAGAATATGCAATGGGGAAAAGTCTCTCCAACAAATGATGTTGGGAAAACTGGATAGCTACATGCAAAAGAATGAAACTGGGCCACTTTCTTGCACCATGAACAAAAACATACTAAAAATGGATTAAGAACCTAAATATGAGACCTGAAACCATAAAGATCCTAGAAGAGAGAACAGGCTGTAATTTCTCTGACATCAACTATAACAACATCTTTCTAGATATGTCTCCTGAGGCAAGGGAAACAAAAACAAAAATAAGCTATTGGGACTACATTAATTGGAGGAAATCAGAGGGGCGAAGAACCATGAGAGACTATGAACTCAGAGCAACAGACTGAGGGTTTTGGAGGGGAGGGAGGTGGAGGGATGGGCGAACCTGATGGTGGATATTGAGGAGGGCACGTATTGCATGAAGCACTGGGTGTGGTACATGAACAATGAATCTTGTAACACTGAAAAAATAAAAGTATTTGGGGAAAAAAAAATAAAGGGCTTCCTCACAACAAAGGAAACAACCAACAAAACTAAAACACAACCTACTGAATAGGAGAAGATATTTGCAAATTATATATCCAATAAAGAGTTAGTATCCAAAAATATATAAAGAACTTATATATAACTTAACACCAAAAAAAAACCCAAATGATCCAAATCAAAATGGACTGAAGACATGAACAAAGAAGACATATGGATAGCCAACAGACATGAAAAGATGCTTAACATCATTCATCCTCAGGGAAATGCAAATCAAAGCTACAGTGAGATATCACCTCATGCCTGTTAGAATGGCTAAAATCAACAACATAAGAAACACCAGGTTTTGGTGAGTATGTGGAGAAAAAGGAATCCTCATGCACTGTTGGTGGGCAAGCAAACTGGTGCAGCCATTGCGGAAAACAGTATGGAGGTTCCTTAAAAATTAAAAATAGAATTACCAGAGGTGACTGGGTGGCTTAGTCAGTTAAGTTTCTGCCTTCAGCTCAGGTCATGTCCTGGGATCCTGGGATTAAGCCCCATGTCAGGCTCCCTGCTCAGTGGGGAGTTTGCTTCTCCCTCTCCCTTTACCCTTCCCCTTGCTTGTGTTCTCTCTTTCTCTCTCTGAAATAAACAAAATCTTTAAAAAAATTTTAAAAATAGAATTACCATATGATCCAGTAATTCTACTACTGGGTATTTGGCCAAAGACTATGAAAACACTAATTTATAAAAATATGTACCCTATGTTTATTGCAGCATTATTTATAATAGCCAAATCATGGAAGCAGCCCAAGTGTCCACCGATAAATGAATAGGTAAAAAAGATGTGGTATACATATACACGATGGAATATTACTCAGCCATAAAAAGAATGAAATCTTGCCATTTACAACAATATGGATAGATTGAGAGTATAATGCTAAGTGAAATAGGCTAGTCAGAGAAAGACAAATATCATATGATTTCACTTATATGTGGAATTTAAGAAACAAAACAAATAAAGAAAGAAAAAAAAATACAAACCAAAAAGCAAACTCTTAACTATAGAGAACAAATTAAGCGTTACTAGAGGGAAGGTGGGTAGGGTCAATGGGTGAAATAGGTGAAGGGATTTAAGAGTACATTTATCATGATTGGGTCATGTACAGAATTATATATAAACTATACTGGAATCAAAATAAATAATAAAAATAAATAAAGTATTGGTTGCAATGACTTAAGCCAAAACTAAAATGACAGATGCATAGCTTTGTCAAATAATTTTTCTGCCAGTATCTACTCATGCATGCAATAGAGTCTTCACTCTAAGACCTTCAGTATAAGAGAGCACAGGAAGAAAGTTGGCTAGAGAAAAGGTATTAGAAAGTTAGGACTTTCATTTGCATATGAATATACTGTCAAAGTCCTGGCTATAGAGGATATTGGAGCTAATGTTCCAAAATCCACTTTATTTCAGAAGATTAGTGTAAGCCAATCATGATAAGACTATGTCCCTTGGAACTGTTAACTGGGGGTTGAGTAGACCTAAGTCAATATGGATCAACGACCTAGTTGAGTTCCTGGGAAAAACGTCTAGTTTCAGTCTCCTGCTAGAAATAATCAAGGAAGTATATTATTCTATCTGTTGCTGGCAACCATATCATGACCATGACAGTAACCAGTTTTGGCAGAAAGCCAACTTCATGGCAGCAGAGAATTGGGGTGCCTAATGACATCTCTAAGCTGCTAAATCAATTAGCTCTGAAGTCTAATCTACTTTTAGACTTCCTAACATGTGAAATAAATGTCTTTGGTGTTCAGGCCAATTTGAGGCAGGGCTTCTGTTACTTATGGCTGGGGGTATTCTATCTGACATGGAGTTTGGTACCTGAAACTGAAATGCTCTAAGTCTCAGACCCTAAAATGTGATGTGCAATTTGTTGAGTGGAGAAAAGTGGGCCCAATAACAATGGGCACTCTGTTATTATTCCTGGTTGAAAAGGTTCTAGAAACTTCCTTGAGAAACAGTAAAACTGTTTTATCTTGGGGGACAGATCTATGCCTATTAAAGCTACAGTATTTGAGGAAATGATAGGAAATCAAGAATGTTGGAATGCATCAACTGCTTCTTGCTGCCTTAGTAAAACCCTACAAGAAAGAGAGAAGATGAAACTAAAGGTGGCTCATTCGATAGCAGAGAAGGAAGAAAATATAGATCTTTTCCAAGGGAGGCCTTTTCTGTCTATAGCCTATATTCTAAGTTTCTTGAGAGTGCAATAATTTTGATCCCTGCATGCTGAAAACAGACAAAACAAAAAACAAGAAACAACAATAACAAAAACCAAAAGCCAAAACAAATGAAATGAAACAAAAACACCAAAGTCTTTTCTTCCAAAAAGTAGGGAAAGGGGTGGAATGTAAACATCCATAGACAAGATTTGGAAGACTCCCAGAAACTCTAGCTAGAATGATTAGTGGCGATCTTTCCTTACTGAAGCCAATCCATAAAGAATGGGAGAGGTGGCTGTTTCTTCAAATGTAAAGACATCAATGCAAAGCTACAAGGAACATGAAGATTCAGGGAAATACGACACAACCAAAAGAACAAAATAAATCATTATTAGCCAACCCTAAAGAAATGAAGATCTATGTATTTCCTGATAAAGAATTCAAAATAAGCATCTTAAATGTCAGTAAGTCACAAAAAAACACAGATAACTACATGAAAACAGGAAAACAATATGTGAACAATATGAAAATATCAACAAAGACATATAAAACCATAAAAAAGAACCAAACAGAAATTCTGGACATCAAGAATTTAATAATTGAACTGAAAAATTCAACGGAGAGCTTCAACATCCAACTTGACCAAGCAGAAGAAATAATCCGTGAACTCGAAGCCAAGTCACTTGACATTATTCGGTCAGAGGCACAAAAAATAAAAATAATGAGAAAAAGCAAAGAAAGCCTGAGGGAATCATGGGACGTCATCAATGTACCAATATGCACATAAAGGAGAGAGAGGAAAAGGAACAGAAAGCTTAAAGATATACAGGAATTTCAACATAATAAAGATTATATATGACAAGCCATAGATAACATCATATGCAATAATGAGAAACTGAAAGCATTTCCTCTAACATCACTAACAAGACAAGGATACCCATTGTTCCCACATCTATTCAACACAGTACTAAAAATCCTAACCGTAGCAAGAAAAAGAAGTAAAAGCCATCTGAATAAGAAAAGAAGATACACTGTCTCTGTAGATGACACGATCTTACATGTAGAAAACCCTAAAGACTACACACACACACACACACACAAACCCATTAAAACTAATAAGCAAATTCAGTAAAGTTGAAGGATACAAAAATCAGATGCATTTTCTATAATTACCAATGAGCTATCCAAAAAAGAAATTAAGAAAACAATCACATTTACAATTGTATCAAAAAGAATAAAATACTTAAGAATAAACTTAACCAAAGAGGTGAAAGACTTATACACTGAAAACTACAAAACAATGGTAAAAGAAGACACAAATCATTGGTAAGATAGCCCATGTTCCCAGGTTGGAAGACAGTATTGTTTACTAGCCATACTACCCAAAGAAATCTATACAGTCAATGTTATGCTCATCAAAATCCCAATGACATTTTTTACAGAAATAGAAAAAAAATCCTAAAACACATTGGGAACCATGGAGGTCCCCAAATAGCCAAGACAATCCTGAGAAAGAAAAACAAAGCTGAAGCCATTATACTTCCAGATTTCAGTATAGCATTTCGTATGTGCAAGATGAATAGGTTCTAGAGATCTGCTATAAAATATAGTGCCTATTCTTAATAATATATTGTATACTCAAAAAAATAGTTAACAGGGTATATCTTATGTTAAGTGTCATTACTACGAAAGTAGGGAGAGTACAAGATAGATACATTTATTACTTTAATTGGGGTGATGGCTTCATGGGTATGCCTATGTCAAAACTCATAAAATTATATATATTAAATATGTGCATTTCTTTGGTATATCAATTATACCTCAATAAAGTTGTGGGAAGGGGCACCTGGGTGACTCAGTTGGTTAAGTGTCCAACTTGTGATTTCAACGCAGGTCATGATCTCATGGGTTGTGGAACTGAACTCCCTGTTAGGTTCCACACTGAGTGGGGAGTCTGCTTGGGATTCTCTCTCTCTCTCTCTCTCTCTCTCTCCCTCTGCTCCTCCTCCCACATGTGCTCTCAAATAAATAAATACTCTTAAAAAAAATAACCTTGTGGGGAAAAAAGTTAATAAAGTCTGAAAGCATTTATATTCTTAGAAATTCGGTTCAAATTGGTTGAGCTATCTCTTTATTGAGGTCAACAATAAAATGTGAAAAAATTTTCCAATTTATCTAATAAAGTTTGCTCATTGAAATAATATCCCTAGTTACATGAGAATTTTGAGTCACATACATATTGCTGACAGAATTAAAATATAATGGTTGTTTCTATGACTGCTCATTCATGGAATATCTAAATAACTCTTGTATGCCATGGATTTGTGGGTTTTAGCTTTGTTTTTCCATCTTAGATTGCATATTGACTTAAAAGTAGAGAGTTGCTTTTTCTCAGAAAGTGAATCTCTTTGAAGCTGAACACCTGAGTAGAAACAATTGGGAACAATTGAGTAGGGTGAAACTAGGCTCATTGATGCCAATTTCCCCCACAAGCTTTCTTAGTGTCTATCTGGAGATGTAGAACAAATTCCTTGGATTGAATAGTAAATTTGGAGACAGAGGGAGGTTAACCATCTCCCCCTAACTTAATAACTTTCATGTTTTACCTATTGTTTCTAGTTATTGATTTATTTATGACTTGGATAGAAATTTTAAGCCCAATATACATGACCAAGGAAACACTGAAATCCCAGTGGAATGGTTAGGGGTGGATATTTGAAAGAATGTAAAAAATTTTAGTATGGTGACTTTCTTTGTAAAATTCTGCAAAAACTGCAGATATTCATGGGTAAAAGTAGATAATAAAAGATTGCTTTGCCTTTATTTGATGAAATGGAGGTAATGCTTCAACCAAGAAACACTTTATTGCTCAGACATGGGTAAGTAGAAAATGACCTTTCTCTCTACAGTTACCACTCTTATGTGTGACTAAAAGCACAAATTTCAGTCCATGTAACTTGGGAAATTTGAAAACAGGTGTCTCTTAGTCATGTTAATACAACCTTCTCTTAATAAACATTATTTCCTTTTATCCATGAATCTACTCTTACCATCTTGACATTTGTGTTTTGTAAAATTAAAAATATTTGCAATAATTATTTAAGTTGTAAACTACATGAATCCAAGAATGAACAGGTATGAAAAAATAAACCCAAGAAGACATACCACAAATGAGGGAACTAAGTTTTCCTTTGATTGTTACCTGCTTAGTGGGACAGAAGCAATAGTCTCTCACTCAGCTATTCTATTTAAGACAACTGCTCTTTCAGTTCTTTTTGGTCAAAAAATTAGCAATATGTAAATTAATAGAAAGTACACTTTTAGGAAATAAACTACATATCACACTAAATGGTTATGGTAATTGTGAAATACAAACTTTATCTATCCTAGTATAAATACATATCACAATTTTTCTCAAAATATATGGCTTAATCACAAAGAGAAAATCTTTATAAGAGCATGTCACTTAACTATGAAGAGTAGTGTTAAGATGGAAAAGTTTCCATGCAAGGACCAACTTTTCATTTCAGATTATAAATAAACATTGAAAGAAATCAAGACATACACTTGACCATACATAGTAGAAATTAGCAAAGGAGGTTGTTTTTATTTATAAGGGCATATTCTTCTGCTCCCCTAGAATTCAGGCACTTAACTACTTGAGAAGCAGTGCACTTTTTCTATCCAGAACACTATAAAGTGGACACCTACTAAGGGCTACTTTTGGCCAAAATAAGAAAAAAATGAACAATTTTCTTGCTTACTCATGATGAAATAGTTTTGTGTCAAAACTTCGGTGGATTACTGCATACATCTTTCTCCCCTACACCAACTTTTTCAACCAAAACTTTCAACACTCTTGCTGATTCCACATATGATAGCATTGCCTCAATTTAAGTCTCTCAATACATGATAAATTTACATACAAACCTGATGCTGTATCTCATGCTCACAAATTGGCAAATAAAATTGCAAATTTATCTTTTATTTAATCAAGGCTTTTCTCAAGGAAATGATAAGTTATGTTCCTAAGCTAAGTTCAGGTCCAAATAGAGTGTTTCTGTAAAATTTGGGCATGAGAAAAGGAAGTCATTCCTGTGTTTGGCTCTTTCAATTTCTCTTTGATAATATTACTACAGGAATCTTTATAAAATGCAAATACAAAATCTATCAATAGCTAAAAAAATAATAAAATAAAATCTATCAACAGCTTTCCATTGTACTCAGGAAAAATCCTACCTCTTTAGAATGACATACTGTAAATATTTATTGAATGACAACTGTGTGTCAGATACTATTATAAGACCTAGGGATAGCAATAGACATCCCTGCCTTCACAGAGTTTATATTAAAGTGGAAGGACACAGACATTTAAAAAATAAATAAGAAAACTATGCAATGTAATTAGAAGGAGATAATAACACTTGATCTTAGCCAAAAGGCCGAGAAGCGATAGAAGGAGATAATAAGAGGGGAAAAAAGCAGGGAAGGGAGATAGCTAGTTCCTGGGAGGTCAATATTAATAAGGTGATCAGAAAAGAAAGACATTTGAGCAAAGAACTGAAGAAGGCAAGGGAATAAGTCAAGCTGATATTGAGGTGGATAACCTTTCAGGCAGAACAGCAAATGCAATGGCCACGAGGATGTCACATGCTGTTTTGTTCAAGGAGCAGTAAGAAGGCCAGTGTGACTGGAGGTAAATAAGAGAGAAGAGTAGTGGGAGAGGATATTATTGATGCGGGGGAACTTGTAAACCAACTAATGACTTTGGCTTTTACTTTTGGTGAGATGGAATGCCACTTGAAGATTCTGATAAGCATGACATAATTTGATTTATACTTTAGAAGGATCATTCTGTCTCATGTGTGAAGAGAGGTTTTTAGTGGAACAAGAACTGAAGGAAGAAGTACCATTTAGGACAATGATTGAAATTTTAAAACGAATGTTGATAATGGCTTAGACTAGAATGGTAGAGATAGCTGTGGTTAGAAGTGATGGATTAAAGACAAATTCTGAAGATAGAACCAATAGGATTTCTTGACAGATTGAATATGGAGCACAAAAGAAAGAAAGAAAACAAAGATGATTGCATAGATTTTTGTTTTGAGCAGTTAGTAGAATATGAAATTCCCAGTAATGAGTGACAGAGAAGACCTATGGAACCATCTTTTCTGGAACCATTGCCACATTTCTATAGTATTTGTTGGTACAGTTATTTATCTTCAATGTATTTTTTAAACGTTCAATATACTGATGTTAAAGGATACCATTTTCATTTGATAGTCAAAGAAAAAGCATTATCACTTCTTCAATGTTTGGGCCTTAATTAGGTGATGATAATTGGCAATAGGAGTAGTGACTGAATATCCTGTGGTGTCTTTCACTATTTAATAATAGTGACAATCAGAGAAAGACAATTATCATATGATCTCTCTGATATGAGGAATTTGAGAGGCAGGGCGGGGGTTCGTGGGGGGAAGACAGGGAAAAATGAAACAAGATGGGACCGGGGAGGGAGATAAACCATAAGAGACTCTTAATCTCAGGAAACAAACTGAGGGTTGCTGGAGGGGATGGGATGGATGGGATGGGATGGATGGGATGGGATGGATGGGGTGGCTAGGTTATGGACATTGGGGAGGGTATGTGCTATGCTGAGTGCTGTGAATTGTGTAAGACTGATGATTTACAGACCTGTACCCCTGAAACAAATAATACATTATATGTTAATAAAAAAGTAAATAGAATATTTAAAAAAAGAAAAAAATAATAATGACGATCTTAAGTCTTAATCTATTGATTTCATTCTTCTTAATTTTAACAATACAGTTGTTTTACATATACTGGTTATATACACAATTCTTAGAGATAAATATAGTTTCATTTGGGGACATTGTTTATTTCAGTATAGCCACAAACCAAAAGCATTCTGCATATGTTTCAACCACAATTATGAAACTAGCAAAACAAAACAAAATAACAGCTTTGAGATATAATCTACATACCATGAGTATACAATTCAGTGGTTTTCTAGTATATTCATGAAATTGGGCAACCATCACCACTATCTAATTTTAGAACATTTTTATCACTTCAAAAAGAAACCCCATGCCCATTAGCACTTACTGCACATTCTCTCTTATCCCAGCCCCTGGAAACCAAGAAACTACTTTCTGTCATGATGAGTTTGCTTTTCCTGGATATTTTATATAAAAGGAATCATATAATATTTGGCTTTTTATGACCACTTTCTAGAAATTAGCATGTTTTCAAGATTTGCCTGTGTTGTAGAACGTATCAGTTCTTCAACATTTCCACTGCCAAATAATATGCCATAGAATGGATATGCAACATTTTATTTATCCATTCATAAGTTGATAGGCATTTGGCTTGCTTCCACTTTTTGGCTATTTTAATTAATGCTGCTGTGACCATTTGTTTACAAGCTTTTGGATATGTTTTCATTTTTCTGGCATATACCTAGGAGTGGAACTGCTGGGCCGTAGAGTACTCTACTATTTTGAGAAATTACCAAATTATTTTCCAAAGCAGCTAAGCCATTTTTTTACATTTCCACCAGCAATACACTATGGCTCTATTTCTTCACATCTTTGTCAACACTTGCTAGCGTCTTTTTTCATGTTAGTTATCCTAATGGGTATGAAATGGCACCTCACTGTGCTTTTGGTTTGCTTTTCTCTATTGATTAATGATATTCAGCATCTTTTCATGTGCTTTTTGGTCATGTGTACATCTTTTTTGAAGAAATGTCTATTCAAATCATTTGGCCATTTTTAAATTAGGTTATTTGCCTTTTTATTGTTGAGTTGCAAGTGTTCTTTATACATTCTGGATACAAATCACTTATAAGATTCATGATTTGCAAATATTTTCTTCCATTCTGTGAGTTATCTTTTGACTTTCTTTATGGTGTCCTTTGAAGGACGAAAGTATTAGTTTTATTAATAATGTCCAATTTATTTTTTAATAATGTCCAATTAATTTTTTTCCTTTGTTGATTTTGCTTTTAGTGACATATCTAAGGAACCACTGACTAATTCGAAGTCAAGAATATTTACTCCTGTGTTTTATTCTATGAGTTTTGTTATTTTAGGTCTAAAATTCAGGCCTATGATTCAGTTTTGGTTAATGTTTGTATATGGTATGAAGTAGGGGTCCAACTTCATTCTTTTGCATATAAATATGCAGGGGTTTTTGTGGTTTATTTTTTTTAAAAAATGTTAACAAGTCCCAGTACCAGCTGTTGAAAAGACTATTCTTCCTCCCTTTGGCAACCTTGCCAAAAACCAATTGACCATAAGGGCTTATTTCTGGACTCTCAATTCTATTTCATGATCTGTCTGTCTGTTCTTATGCCAGTAAAAACTAGCAAATTGTACACTTAGCAATTAACTGCCCACCCATCCCTTTACATTCACAGTTATACTAGAGCATCCCTATATGTCTGTTTTTCCTACTAAAATGTAAAATTTTGTAGGCTAGGGATAGTTACTTATTTTTGTCTTCCTATAGCCCATGATGTTGTTCAATAATGTACCTTAAATATTTTGCAGTCCAAAAAATCCAAAAAATCCCAAATAGGACTGTCTAAAAAGAACATGACCTAATATACTCATACAGCATTGTTAACAGTTGACCCTTAAACAACACTGGTTTAAACTGCACAGATCAGATTTTTAAAATAAGCACAGGATAATACTGTAAATGTATTTTTTCTTCCTTATGATTTCCTTAACAACATTTTTTCTCTAGCTTACTTTATTGTAAGAACATGGTATATAACACATACTATATATAGTATATGTTTTAATCAACTGTTTCGGTTATCAGTAAGGTTTCCAGTCAACAAGAGGCTATTAGTTAAATTTTGGGGGAGTCAAAGGTTATACATGGATTTTCAACAGTGCAGGGGTCAGTGCTCCTAACCCCCACGTTGTTCAAGAGTCAACCATAATGAGAAGCCCAAAATAATAGTGGCTTAAACAAATATGTTTCTTTTTCACATAAAAGAATTTAGGAACTAAGCAATCAGAGTTTATTTGGCAGCTACATGAAATTGTCAGTATCACACCTCTCAGTTTTTAAAAAATGTTTTTAATTTATTCATTTGAGAGAGATACAGAGACAGAGACAGAGCACAAGCAGGGAGAGAGGCAGAGGGAGTAGGAGAAGCAGACTCCCCGCTGAGCTGGGAGCCCAACATGGGACTTGATCCCAGGACCTGGAGGTCATGACCTGAGCTGAAGGCAGACGCTTAACCATCTGAGCCACCCAGGTGCCCCATAGCTCTCAGTTTTAACATGCCTAGAGTATGGTCCCCTGTCCTTAAGGTCCAGAAGAGTTACTAGAGCTCCAGCCATTATATCTGCATGGCCACACTTCACTGCAAAGGGAAAGTAGGGAATATGATCTTTATTGAGGAGTAGCAGGATTCTTTTTCTAAGCAGGAGAGAAGAATGGATATTAGGATGAAATTAGCATTCTCTACAACAGAAATAACAGAATAACTTTTCAAAAATCCTTTGGGCCTGAAGAAAGCAAGTTATTTAGGAAGCTCCAAGGCAATTCAGTGTCTTGTAGCTGCCTCTATAAGACTGGTCTGAGATGAGTTTGGGAGGGATGTAGAGCTTGTTCTTCCTTTACTTAGGCTCTGATGCCCTAGCCAACTGCAACCCTTATGTAGTTCTGTCTTCACCTGTGGGGTGTGGCTCTTGAATTTGTATTCCCTAGGAAATGGTACCACACAATCTAAATCTAAATCTTCCCTAAATGCGTAATCCATCAAATTTAATCACTTTGTGTTCCATTTTCACAAGAAACTATGCTAGTGTAGAGAACACCCAACTAATCTCTTAAAATGAAAGAAATACTAGGGTTTTATTACATTAATTCTAAGTAGTAGTGAGCAAGTCAACAGAACCTTCAGTGATATTTTAACCACACAAAAGTATTTCTTTGTTTTTTTAAAGTATTTCTAAGAGTTGGAATTTCACTACTACACAGCCAACCACAGAGATTGAATATAGGAGTAAAAGAGTATGTTATCTCCAATTACATGAGTGTGAGGCAACAAAAACTTATTCTTTGTCTTCTGTATATTCTACACTGAAAACATGTTATTTTTTGCCTGACCTGAATATATACTTTCAATACTCAAGAATATTTTTTGTACTTTTATGTTGCTTCTTACCCTGTTCATAGGTAGTTCTAAACCAAACAATAGTGATTTCTCATTTGAAGAAGTAAAATTCTTAAGCGTTATTTTTCTTCCTGTATTCAAAACATTATATCATCATTCTGGTCCATGAAGCAGCAAATCTGTAGCCACTCTTTTAGGAACTGTACCTGCATCTTAACTGAGCAAGTATTTTCCTTGGAGAACTCTTATTATTGCTGCCCCCAAGCCATACCCCAAACTCAGGATAACAAAACTGTAAGGATGCCCATTATGCCCACAACACCTAGGGTATCTTCCAGATGGTCCCTGGAGTGCTCCAAGGGTTTACTGCCTCACCTTAGAAAAGAAGAAATGCTAAAAAATTAGTTGCTCTTGGTATGCTTCATATTTTAAAATTAGCTAAATGGTTTTGTAAGAACTGCCCTATTTTGCAGACTCACAATGTGGGGAATCTATGAAAAGTGGGAGAGTGAGAGAATAAGAGTGAAGGGTGGGGGATGAGAAAAATCTGTTTCTCCAGGTTGATTTTGCATGGGAAAAGTGCTATTAATGTGGATATTTTCAATGACTATGTGCCTTTAAGATGGGTAGAAGCTTTGTCATATTTGTATACAAGGGCTGATACAATAACTGTCAACAAGCTCACTTACAAGATTTTATTCCTAGGTTAAAATAACCTTATCTTGTGGCTCACAATTTATGAATCAGATGAAAACATCCCAGAGACTTGTCAATGTCTGGAAAGCCCATAATACATTCTTACTCCATGGAAAAATCTGCCTGAATCCTCAAGAAATAATTACAGATGCATACACACATACGCATAAAAAGACAGAAGGTCTGTATAGGTTAGTCTATAAACAGGTTAGGCCTAAGGAGTAAAATGAACTCTACAAGAATCTTAATATCATCAGGTGAGTAGTTCAGAATTATTTGCCTAATACTGTGGGACTAGCTTGATGCTTATCAAAGACAGAGAAGAGAATTAAGAAAAAGGTGCATATTTATAAATTTAAAAAAAAATTATAAAAGAGGCAAGTTTGACTCTAAAATTAGCCACCTGTATAACTACTTCTGGAAGCTCTACCAGTGTAAATAAGTCCAGTTTCCATGAGGTGGTGTAAAAGCTTTCTCTCTGGTTCCTAGTAACAGAAGCTATAGGTGCATCTTATTTGCAGAGGCTGGCTCCTCCTCCCATCTCTATGGGTTGCAAGGGTAGGCCCTGACAGAGTTTTGATTTACTTTATTTCCTCTTCTTCTCTAGCATTACTGTCTTCTATGATAATTTTTTTTGCCTTGATTTGCAGATGTATGAAGTGTTTTCATCTGCTTTGCTCTAATATCAAATTTATTGAAACCATTTGAAATGGAAATCTCTCCTCAAAATATTAGGCATACTGTGGCTTCCTAAACAAAGCAGATATAAACAAAGCAAAACATAATTTACACATTTTTTGAGGAGGCGGAGTCATTACTGTGAATGTTAATCACTGTACTCCGCTATTATATAGGACTCTCAGGACCTGTTGGCGTGCATAAGATGACCAGGTCATATACGAAGGTTCCAGAAGGCTGTGCTTTTCTTTGGTTCCTATATTTACTTCACTTTTTAAATACTTTAGGTGTTTTCTATTTTTCTACGTACCTCCTATGCCCCATTCTTTTAAACTGTTGGTGATCATTTATTCTGCATACAGCCCAATTCCCACAGTTCCTTCACAGCTACCAAGCTCTTGAGAACAAGTAACATAGTTGGCTAGAATTGGGCTAAAGAAAGTATAGGCATAACAGAAATGAAGAGCAAGCACACAGACTAATACTCCACATTCCAGAGCCCATTTCAGATTAAATATCCACAACGTGTTTCTTCACTGAGGACAGAATAATTCTCAGTACAGCACTCCAAGCATACGCTGCTAATAATTCAGCGCATGAGAGGACACCCATTTACCACCTTCACTGTGAGATTTGTTGCACAAAGGACTTTTAAAAAATTAATTTTCTGGTTTTTGGTTGTGTTAAAAAAATGAGTTTGTCTTTCAGTTCAGATCAGGATAGGCCAATTTCGACAGTAAACAGTAGCAGAATGTACCACCTCAAAATATGCTTTGTTGGTATCAGTATTATTTTGAGTTGATTATTTTGAAAAACTGCAGACCCAGGAGAGGCTCTGAAAATAGAGTAGAACTTAAGTCTTTTATAAGGGAAAACTATGTTTATAAGGCAATTTACATTAGGAAGGGGCCTGTGCTAGGAATAAAGCTATTACCAGAGATAAGTTCTTCACCTGAGAGACTTAACTGCATGGCAAAGCAAGGTAACTTTTGCTTACCAAATATTCCCTCTTTTCACCTTCCCATGAATTGCCTTCTCCCCTTTGAAGCCACAGACCCCCATCCCTTTCCTTAGCTCAGGATGGGATATAAGCTTCAGCTGTTTAGGTGCCCTTTGAGTCTCATATTTTTGTGGGGATCCCACAGGTATGCATGTATGTAATTAAAATTATTATTTTTTTCTCCTATTAATCTGTCTTTTTTATAGGAGAGGGGGTCTCTGCCAAGCACCTAGGTGGGCAGAGGGCAAATGATTGTTCCTTCTCTACAATGGACAGAGATCCCCTTAGGTGGGACTGATATATTATGGAATAATAACCTTATCTCTAGTGACTTCACAGAATGATTAAAAATTATTTGGTTAATTAAATTAGATTCTCAGTTTAATTTAGGTAATGTTGGGATGGTAAAATTTTCACCTGTTTCTTTCTCAATCCTCAAATTAGGGAGATTAGCAAACCTGGATGATATCAAGATATTTTGCAAAGCAAATGCCATCATTTTAAACAACATCTTAGTAGCAAAGGACAAGGTAGTAGCATATCAGAAACAGATCATGGGATCACTTATTAATTCCAAGTTAATAGATTAGTGTTGTGTGCTCTCATTTATGCTATCTTGTTTGTTACTCATAAGAGTCCAGGGAGGTCCATATTGCCATTTTAAAAATGAAGACATGCTTAGGGAAGATAAATAACTTGTTCAAACTCAAGCAGCCAGTAAATGATAAATAGGACTCCTACCCAGGTCTGACTGACTCACAATTCCAATGATGGACCTCAGCATATTAGTATAACCACCAATCAGCACACATTTCACTAAATCCTCTCCTTTCTCCCTCTTGCCCCCTCCCCTATTTGATAATATGGAACCAATATAGGCAGCACAGAAAAATAGGCTCATACCAATGATAAGGAATATTAAATTTTTATGAACTTTCTGAATAAGTATCAAAAGCCTTAAAATGTTCATAGTCTTTGACCCAGTAATTCCACTTCTAAGATTTTATCTTAAGAGGATGACTAGAAATTTACACAAATATTTATGTGCAAAAGATTTCAGTGAATTACAGCACCGTTCATAATGGTGAATGATTGGAATTAATGTAAACTCTGATAATAGAATACAGTCACACAACAGAATTCTATGTAATCATTAAACATAATGTTTTAAATGAATACGTAATATGTGATATTTATAACGCATTAAAAGAAAAATAACCATGAAAAACTGTAAAACAGAAAAAAGGACTAAATGGACTTATACCAGTATGTAATATCAATCAATAGTTACCTCTATCTGGTACAATTACAGTTGATTTTCACTTTTTTCTTTTTTAGCTTCTTTATAGTTTCCAAATATTCTATAATGAATATGTATTATTTTATAGTTAGATAATGTTATATTTTTAAACAAAAAATCAGGCTATAGCTGTAAAAATTATTATTAGTGTTAAAAACAAGACAACAGGCCCAAAATGAAGTCACTTATGCTAAGCCCCACATCACTAAACCAAGACTTAATTAGAGTTTCGGTTCTCCCAGGAATGAAATCTTAAACCAGTCAAGCAGGAATCGCCTGCTCAGCACTAGATAATCACCTGACAGACCCATGCCATCTCCTAAAAGAAAGTAGCCTTGTAATAACCAACTTTTTTTTTCTTTTTTTGAGTAGTATAACTTGCTCATTCTTGCTCCCTCTGGCTATAAAAGTCTTTCATTTTGAACAACTCCTCAGAGCTCCCTTCTATCTGCTAGATGGGATGCTGCCCAATTCAAATGGATTTTTGCTCAAATAAACTCTTAAATTTTTAAATACACCTCAGTTTATCTTTTAACATGAATGACGGAACAATGGATTGTCGATGATACATCCAAAGCTACTGTAGAAGAGGGAAGAACAAATGTTGACAGAGAACTTAGAAACAAAGTTAGGAAAAGTATTTAAATGAAGATAAATAATTTTATTTTCACAAGATTTTAATGAAAGCACTTATCTTAGCAGAGGAGAAAGCTAATATTTACCTGTAAGTTGCAAGCTTAATTATTAACGTACAAAGAAAATAAAGTTGTTAGTGAAATGCATACAACCAGAAAATGTTTCTTTACCTATTTTTCCATAAGAGTAGATAAATGGATGTGAAAGTGGTTTATAAACTTGAAATGTCTTGCAAATCTATTGCTATCACTGTCAGATTATCCCATTCTACTTCTGGTAAATGCTGTGTAACTTGACATGGGTCTTATATTTACACAAAAAGTAAAGTTCCTAGGGCTTTGAAGATACTCCTGTTATTACACTTAGGCAGTGAACAGTCTCTAGGTTGCCAAATGCAGACAACTGCCTACTGTGATACCCCCATGTCAGCCTTAGAATACTGTACTCCTGAAAGTACAATGCAACTTAAATCCACAGTAGATGCAATAATTTTCTTACTTCAGATACAGGAGAAGTGTTAGGAAACATCAAGTGCTCTACTGCTTTTAAAAGACCCCAGAAAGAGGTGAAAAAAAAAAGAGTAAAACCTAGCTTCTGTAGCTGTGTGAATTCAGCTGCTGTAACTTCTTAGAAATCCTAAAACTGCTCAGACAAGGTATTGGTTAGACGAAGGTGGATAATGCCTTACCTGACTCATCAGCTATCACTGATAGAGTGAAGTGAGATGGAAGAGCAGGCACAATCTAATTCAGCCTTCTCTGTGTACCCTAATGCACTAGAATTTGGCATCACTATTTTACACCGGAAATACACATGATCATGGGGTCAGGAAGACTTGGGGTTTTGCTCTAACTTCACCACTAACTTAACAATGTGATATTGGGCAAGTTATTTAACCCGTACAAACGTCAAATTTCTTATCAGTAAAATGTGACTCAATGAGATAATGAATTTGAAAACACTCTGTAAAACTAAAAGTACCAAGGAAATAATTCTTCCATCCCAAAAGATTATGAACATCATTAAAATTGCCCACATGGAAGAAAAGCACACACGAATGAGACTTAACTGTGATCCACGGATAGATTTACGGTATTACCACATCATAGAGGACCACGGGTCTGATAAAGACAAAGACGGGGCACCAACCTATGCCTGAGGAAATTCAGGTTTTCACGGAAAGCACAGAGCTCTTAGCTGAATACTCTCTGGGTGGTATGGAGATTATTCCTCAATATGTCCTCATTTCGAAGGGAGATAATTGTATCTTAAAAAGCCAAGAAGCCTGTAGAGACTAATATGGGCATGAAGCAACAGTCTAAATTAAAGTTTTACAAAGCAATGAGAAAGGGTCAGGAAGAAAACATTCTTGCAGGAGGTGGAGTCCTTGAAAGTCAGCTTTGATGAATGGACAATGTGTGCAACTGACTGACCAATCTCTTTGGTAGGCAGCTTCAGAGACTAGGGCTTCTCTTTTAAAAGAACCTGGGCTACTCTTGAGTCTAAAAGGCTGAGTCACAAACAATGCTTAACAATGAAAATAGCTTCTTATTGAATAGAATTTTATTTTCAAAGGGGAAGTAGGGGGTGTGACACATGCAGTAGCCTGAAGTCTCTTACTGACTTGACCACCACTACAGCCAGAGAAGCCAGCTGATGTGTCAGACATGTTAAAAAGTGAAAGTATGCCATAGTGTATGGTAGTTTTATCCCCAAGCATTTCAAGAAAAAATTACCAGGCTAGCTTCATAATGGTGCCTGTTACGGGAAAATAGGGATAAGTCTGGGGCTTAGGAACTCAATCTTCTACAAGGTCCCATCAATGCAGCCATATACTGACCTATTCTCTAATGGAAATAGCTGGAGAACTAGAAATATCAAGACTATGAGAACATCAAAGGCCTCATTGGAAAAGCGCCCACACAGAAAAACGTGTGGGCCTGAATTCTTCCATTCTGGAAGGGTAAAGGCCTGAGCTGATGATGCTGGGATGAAACACTGAAGTCTTTAGAGAAGCAAAACAAGTATAATAAAGTTGACCCACAGATCATTAAATAGCCTTTCCCTTAGAACTAATGCCAACTTAGTTTTGATTTGAAAGGTACAGAGAGAGATTTTGCACTTTTTAGTAATAAAAAGAAAAGATCATGATCATTTGTTCCTAACTTGTCTCTAATCTTTTCTAAAAGATCATTGATTTCTAATCTGGCTTTTCCTTCATTTTTTTTCCACCTGAGGAACTATTTAATGTTTATTTTTAAATTTTACAAAGATGTTTTATGTTCTTCAGAATGTTACCTGATGCATAAATAGTACTAAACCAAACCATTTTTCTTTGGTTTTTGGAGTACAAATGCTCTTTAGAATGGTTAACCTTTCCTGCCTATCACCCTCCTCCTAATCCTAAATTTACATATCTACAGTTTAACCATGTTGTGAAAATCCAGTTTGAAGTCATAGTCTTTCTTCAAAATTCTTTATATCCGCTTCCCTTGAGGCAGCAATTTTTATATTCTACCTGGGATTACACTCGTCTATGTACACATCTTTCATATTGCACATCAGTTTCGTTAAGAAAGAATACAAATAGTAAGAGTGGACTTTGCAGTCAGAATATTCTGGTTTCAAATCCTTGTTCTTCCACTTCCTGGCAGTAAGGGTTTCATGACCTAGAACAAATTAATGTATCTGAGATTCAGTTTTCTAATCTGCAAAATGGGAATCATCACAAGTTTGTTATAAGGTTTAAACTAGGCTATATGTGTTCACATTGTTCCTTTCTCTCCATTTCTGTATACCTGAGATGCTAGATAAATAGTCTTTTTAAAGACTAGACACAAAATTAATAAGGTAGTAAATTGGAGGAGTTATAAGCAATCTTTTTGAGGGTTTCCTCAATTCTCTGTAGTTTAAGTTACAAGTATATACCTGTACTATCATTATACTGAAGCTGTTAGTGCATTATACTGAGGACACATTAACACATGTCCTAAGTATCCTACCCAGTCTACTGACTTTAAGAATATTGATCTGATCTTATTTCAGCATTATTATTTTACACTCAGTGTCCCAGATGCTGTAGTAGATAAACCTAAGTCTATTAAAGAGGTAAAAACATAATAAGTCGAAACTTATGAGCTGGTTTACATACAGACATATAAAGTCTATTATAAAATTAGCATCGGTACTGCTGGATGCAAAGCCTTTTCTCAATATTTGTCATGAGTTGTTTGTAGTACTTTATTCATTTTTTCATAAAAGGTGCTCTAAAATTATAATGGATACCCTTTCTAAGTAACTTCTGTCAATTCAATTCTGGCCTCTGTATAATAAGAATCATCTTGGAATAAATGAGCCCAAATATCCCTGCTCCAAGGACTGTTCTTACTCCACAAGGCACATGCACACACAAACACCCCCACTCCATGACCTGCCTCAGCCTCCTGGGCTATTTACTACCATGCCTTTCTCAGCCCCAGCCACAACACTTAGGCCAGAATTGGTATACCTCAAGCTAGCCACATCATATTCTCTTTCTCCTAAAGTATGTACAAATAGTGTCCAGAAATTTCAGTTAGTAAGCTTCCACAAAAAAACTTGGTGATCCCTATTATTCTCATTTTCTGCCTTATATTTAAAGAAATATAAGCAATCTGTTTAAGAGAGAGAGAGAGAGAGAAGTGAAATGGACATAAAGTAGGAAAAATATTTAATAGCTCGGCTGGTCCCTGAGACCAAGAGGAAGAAAAACCATCCTTGGTTCTTGTGACATTCCAACTCACCTTACATTCCCTTGATGCCCAGCAAAAATAATAAAGCAGCAAAAATATATTTGTCTAAACCCTCCTCTCCAAAACTAGCATCAGTACCCTTTCATGCAAGCCCTTTTCTGGGTATTTATTTGTTAAACATCATACCCATTAAAAAAGTGTACAACAGCTATTAAGAGATTAAAACAGATACAAGAAACATTAAAATTAAAATAGCATAAAACAGTACCTCAAGCTCAATGAGCATTTATGTATTCTGGCCTTAATTTTTCTAGCTGATTGTGTAAGAAGTAATCTATCATGTATGCATTAGCTAAGTCATTGTGTAGATCAAAAGGTAAAACCATCCTAAACAGGAAACCAGTATTCTTCCTGTTTAATCAACAAATCTAAAAATTTATTCTTTTCAACTATTTACTCTTGTCCACCACACCATAAAGCTCCACATGTTCATCATAGTTTTATGACAAAGAGAAAATTTTCATGAACCACTTTTGTATCCCCACCCCCTTAAAGAAAGAGGGAGGAAAAACTGTTTCATACAGAAGGCGTTAGTTGTATGAATTACAACAGCCACCTAAGTGTGGGCTCATGTAACCAACAGGGATTTTACCTACATCCATTCAGTCAGTTTATGGGGGTTTAAAGAAATTCCAAAGAGTCATCAGAAGAGGAAAAATAAAGGTAATGCTTTTTGCCACACAGGTAGAATCTTTGAAAATATGCGTAATATGTAAAACATTTTGACACCCCCATAAATATTTTTCCAGAATTAAGAGTATAAATTGCTTCTCTTGTTCAAGTGCTTCCTATCAGCCTCTGTAATCACTACTCACAGTAACCTCAACTCCTGCCACAATGTACAAAATGCAACTCTTGTCTTGCATCGCACTGACTCTTGTACTCGTTGCAAACAGTGCACCTACTACTTCAAGCTCTACGAAGGAAACACAGCAACAGTTGGAGCAATTGCTGCTGGACTTACGGTTGCTCTTGAATGGAGTTAATGTGAGTATATTCCCTTTCTTACTAAAATTATTATATGTAATTTTTTGAACTGGAGTTCATTTTTTAATGAAAATATATTATGCTTTCTCAGAATTATGAGATCCTCAAGCTCTCCAGGATGCTCACGTTTAAATTCTACATGCCCAAGAAGGTAAGTACAACTTTCTACATTCAACTTATGTCTTAATAAAATTCAAAGTAATATGAAAATTTGTAACTGATTAGATTAGTAGCACTTCATCTGAGGAAAAGCATCAGTAACTTCAATATTTAAAAAACAATTTGGTAATGAAGCTTCTGTAAAATAGCTTTGCACATATATTTTTCTGTATGTATTTGTGTGTGTTTTGGGAAAGGAAGTGGGAAAAGAAAAGAATAATATTCCCAGTTTATTGATGGGACAGTTTTAAAAGATTATATTGATGTATTTTTATTTAAAAATGTAAAACTTGAGAGATATTTGATTATATCATTTTACCATGCAAATTATCAAAGTTGATTTCCTATTTTTAAAAATCCTTCATTGTTTTAGGAAAAATTCCTGAGAGTCTACCTTGAGAGGCAGCATAGTAATGACCAATAGCATAGTCTCTAGGGCCAGATTATCTGAACTAAAATCCCAGCTATGTCTTAGCTTTTGTGACCTTGGGCAAGTTACCTACTCTGACTCAGTTTCTTATCTACTTATGTGAATGATAGTTATATATAGTTCATATAGTTTTGTGAGAATTAACAGGTAAATGAAAAGTACTCAGAACAGTGTCTGACACAGGGTAAATATCATATAAACATTAGCTATTAGTAAAAATAAAATTCTCCCTCAAAGTATAAAGTAAAATTTTGGACTTACACATCTTTTGTGCCAATAGACCTAGAGACTTATGATGCTATATGACTTGTTTTCCAAGATTTGGTCATTTGGGGATTCAGATAGATAAACATAGATCATCCAAGCTTCTATGGCTATACAAAGAACATAAAGTTTCCTAGTAGTTGTGCCAGTCAACAGAGAATGAGCATAACTTTGTGCTGGAAAGAGTTTGTCCCAGGGTGAATCCAAGCCCAGAAAAAAAAAGGGGGGGGGGATTTAAAGGTCATGGATGCAATCTCATTGACCTCTTATTAATTGAAAGAAATTATTCTTCAAACTACTCTTTCAAAAGATGAAAATAACTTAAGAGCTTCTTCAATTTAACCAGAGCCACATAACTCAACTCCAGCGCCATAAAGACACTAGACTGTTTTCTGAGGGAAATAGCTCCAAAAAGTTAAGCCCTGAACTTGTAGTAACAAGTTAAAAAGGCAGTGGATGGAAATGTCATAAAATGTGTGTGGTGTAGTCCTAACTCACCCTTTAAAGATTTTTAGAAAGATAACATGAGATTATGTGCATAATTTAGAGGGTGGTGAAATTCTTTGAAATCTAACAGTTTCTAAATCACAACTCAAAATCTATTTGAAACCCAAAGTAATGTGATAAGCTCCATTCATTTGCTCATTTTACCACCATTCTATGTTTGCAAAAAAAATTCAGAAAATTATAAAAACATTTAATTCAAAGGATGCTATGTTAGAGCTATAAAGAAAACGAACTAAAATTTAATCTTGGCTCCACCTAATCATGTGACTTTGGAAAAACACTTAAATTCTGAGATTTAGTTTCCTTATTTGTAAAAAGGAGATAACAGCACTGCTTTGTTATCTCAAGAGGTGGCTGTGAGACTTAAATGGGCTTGTTTGGGAGAAGACAGTTTAAAATTATAATGTGCTATGGTGAGCGCTGTGAATTGTGTAAAACTGATAAATCACAGACTGGTACCCCTGAAACAAATAATACATTATATGTTAATAATAAATAAATAAAAATAAAATTATAATATACCAGAAAAATGTGAAATACTATCATTATAACAAACCACATGGGCGAGTGGGTGTATAGGTCTAAGTCAGGAGGGCCACCCAAAAGTCCTTCAAATATTCTAATCTTTTATTTGGTTGGGACACATAATTTTTTAATGCATTTTAATATACTTATTATAGAAGAGTAAAATTTAGGACACTTATATGACTTGCTATATTAAGAGTCATTACTATACAGTTAAAATTGCCTAATCTATAAAATGCTGGTATTGTGACAGTATCCAAGAGCTCCTCTGTCCTTAACATTCTATAATTCTCACCTCTTAGGTTAAATGTTAGAATTATAGAATGTGATCCTATACTTCCATGCTGTGACTGTTCTGATTCTAATAATTTCTATACCGAGTGGAAAAGAATTCTGCGTAGATCTGTGATTTGCATTTGGGTACAGAAATGTTGACATTTGGCAAAGCCAAATTAAGTTGAAATTATTGACTCATTATTTAATATTCATTCATTCATTTATTTTAGAGGAGGGGAGGATGAGCAGGGGGAGGGGCAGAGGGAGAGGCAGCCTCCTTGCTGAGCAAGGAGCCCAACATAGGGTTTGATCCCAGGCCCTTGGGATCATGACCTCAGCTAAAGGCAGCCACTTAACCTACTAAGCCACTCAGGCCCCCCTTCATTATGTAACATTTAATGCTAAACATGGGTAGATGAACTCTAGTTTTTCCAGTCTTATAAGCTACATTGGTCCGTCTTTACAGTAATGGTGAGAACAGGGAGAATAGTTAAAAACTACTCTTAATAGAGATTAATTTCTGATTCTAACCTTCAGGGCAAACTGACCTGACAATTATTTTTATTTATTATTCAAGGCCACAGAATTGACTCATCTTCAATGTCTAGCAGAAGAACTCAAACTTCTGGAGGAAGTGCTATATTTAGCTCAAAGCAAAAACTTTCACTTCACAGACATCAAGGAATTAATGAGCAATATCAATGTAACACTTCTGAAACTAAAGGTAAGGCATTACTTTATTTGCTCTCCTGAAAATAAAATAAATGGAAGGTCATTTTAAAGTGGTATAACATTTTTATAATTTGTGAAGTTCTCATGCATTTTAAGACCACTGTGAACATGTATCATTTTTATGTTAGATGATACACTATGGAATGGGGGAGTATAATTTAGAGGGTTTCTGCCTACCATACACTTAGAGATAAGCCCATAACCCAGCACCCTGCCACCTCTCTCTCACATTAAGACAAAACTGGGAGTGGGAAAAGACAATTGAATTTTGCATAAAGCGGACAGGTTTTGTTACATATTTTCTGATTCTTTCAGATCATTTTCCAGAATAGCCAATACTAATTACCTGAAAGGCTTTTAAAATGGGGTTTCCATATTATTTGCTGGAAGGATTAAGAGATTTATCTAAAAAAATGAAAACTACTAAAACGGCCAATGGGCTAGATAATTAACTCCTTATTTAGAGATAATACTTTTAAGAACTTAAGTATTTTTAAATGCACAGGAAATACTAAATATACAACGACTCAGGTGATGTGAAGAGATTCATGGCTCTCTTTCTTATCCTGACAAAGTACAAATTTCATGAGTTAATAGGCATCCTAAATAGCGGAATTTTAATTACTGATAGAACCAAGTTTCTAAAATTATGTAATTCCAGTTGTTTCCAAATAAATCATTGTATTAGTAGACTGTTTCTTTTCATCTAATTAAAAAAATACATTGAAATCAATGTCATCTAGACACTGATAGACAATGACTATGTCAAAAGGTTTGTTACAAAATTTTGACCATCGGAAAACTCACTCTTAATTCTTGATGGAAAATTAAGATAAAATTATGTGAAAGAAAATGTCAGCTATTTTTAAAAATTTAATTTAAAATTTAATTTAAAAAATTAAATTTAAATTTAAAAATTAAAATTAGAAATTTTAAAAGCTAATTTAAAAAATTAAAACCTTCCCAAGAGATTGTAATATTTAAATAATTACATGTAAGAGGGCATATAACACTACAACAGTTTATTTAAAGGGAATACTTATCTTATTAGGTTTATATTTCCATTATAGGAATTACCTCAGTTTGAAAAAATGCTCTCTTTTATCTTGTTATATTTCAAAATATTTTGTCAGCTAGAGGCAGAGTTGAAATAGCTCCTACCAGCAGAGAACGTTAATTTCTAAAAAGTCAGTCCACAGAACAAAATTTCTAATGTTTAGACTTAAAATTTGGGAAACTCACCTGCATTAATACTAAGATGGAGTGGGAGTGGGCATGAGTATTTATGAAAATGTTCTTCACAAAAATTTCTTCCAAACAAAAGCTTACCCTAACTTACTCTGGGCTGGTTCTATTTTGCTTTGGGAAACTATGAGGAGATTCACTAAAGTTAAGATAATAGGAGACTTAAGGTCTGAAGAAGAAGTATAATATGTATATGACTGTATACATGTAACCTATAAACAGATATATGCCCGGGGGTAGAGAAGTTTGGCAACTTTATTTTGCATGCAGCATTTAATGAAGTATTTGTCTAGAACTGTTTTTATTTAAAATGTTAACCTGTACACAATTTGGGAAAAAGAATTCTTGTGTTCACTGAGAGTGACATAATTGACAAATGAGGAAAATCTTAGTTTATATGTTACTATCACTTGTTATCAACATATAACTTTTTGGCATACCATTTCAATCGCTTCAAGAAAATGTGAATGATTAATATATTAAACATACTTGAAAATAAAATAAAGGGCATCAGTCGTAAGTTATTCAACTGAGAATAACTATAATGGGAAATTACCTTGAACTAAAAAAATTAAAATTTTTCCTTTATAGGGATCTGAAACAAGTTTCAAATGTGAATATGATGATGAGACAGTAACCATTACAGAATTTCTGAACAAATGGATTACGTTTTGTCAAAGCATCTTCTCAACACTGACTTGATGATTAAGTGCCTCCTATTTAAAATGTACCAGGCTTTCTATTTATTTAAATATTTAAAATTTATATTTATTTTTGATGTATGGTTTGCTACCTTTTGTAATTATTACTTATACTTCACATGATGAATATGGATCTTTTAAGATTCTTTTTGTAAGCCCTAGGGGCTCTAAAAACTCACTTATTTATCCCAAAATATTTATTTTTTATATTGAATTTATATTGTTAAATATAATGTCTATGTAGATCAGTTAATAAAATTATTTAATAAAGTTGATGAATAAAAACAAGCCCAACCATTTATTATTCTGGGAATAGCACAGAGTAAAACTTTTCTGAACTCACGTGAATTCATAAGATAGTTAAGATGCTTCCCAAACCCACTCTTCCCCTGGAAAGGTATGTGGAATAGGGAAATGGGCTTCTCAAAGTTCTTGCTTTCTCCTTTCATAAGTTGATTGGATCCCTAATTCTAGTCTGAGCAAACCTCATCAAATCACACTACTTTCCTTCTTCAGGTTATGCCTTAAACAAGATGCCAAACTTGAAACTCTTCATATAATTGGTGTGCCTCTCTATCCATTCTCCAGCATCTTACAACTTGCTGTCAGGAGGCTTACCTGTATAACATATATCAAAGTTCTCCCCTGCCCTCTGGCTTTCCAATGGCTCCCACCACTGGGGAGCTCTGGTAAAGATGTCTGGGGGACATGTGACTCTACATGTGAAGTAGTCTCTGGATGGCTGTGCCTCCCAACCAAAAAACCCAGTTTCTCTCAAGATTTTTTCCTTCTGGGTTCTGCTAACTTTTCCTTTCACTCCCCCCATCAGCCCTAGGGATATTAACACTTCAACCATTACTAGCTCCAGGGTACTACATTATCCCTTGCAGATTCCCTATACCATGACCATAGTTTGGTAAATTGTCTCTTTATTAGATCTTCCTTGACGTATTCTGAATATGCCACCGCTTTTCTGGCTCAAACACAATAATCATGCCAGAAATATCCGCAAGAAATAGACCATCAAAATCAGATCTGGAACTGGCTTCGTTAGGAATATAATGATCTAAGGGATGTACTAACATCCTGATTACTCAAATTATCATCAATGGTAGCACAGGATGAAATGCAGATTGAGGGCACGGTGAGAGATCAAATGGCCATGACATAACAACAGTTATAAAAATTATGATTATCACCTAGATTCTTCTGATGGTCTCAAAGAAAAAAGGTGTTAAAAATAACTTATGACTATACAATTAAAAACATGCATGGGCAACCAGAAGTCTTTTTAGCAGTTTTGAAGGAGTCCCTCATCCCCTGTAGTCATAGAGCACAAATGACAGAGAACAAAGCCAAGAGCCTGATGTAAGGTCTGCAAAGGTATAGCGCCAATTAAAAATTTAAGCCTTCTAGGTTTCTTACGCACACTAAGAATGGGGAAAGAGTGAGATCATGAGATATGAGATGTAGATATTTTGCCAGACATAGAGGCTGGGAATTTTAAACATCCTATTGACAGAGGCAACCCCTTTTTCTTTAATAGTATCCTTTTTGAGGAAAAATCACTCTTCTTCTTAAAAACCTTCCAATGACTCACAAATTAAGGGAAATTTTCCTCAGAATTCACCTCTATCACCTTTCATTACCTCTAGGCCTAAAATGATAGATCTCAACATCACTGAGGCCATGAGAATAAAAGGTGTTTAGACCACAGGGGTGAAAATTAAGTCAAGTGTAGGCTGATATAATTTAGGGCAGTGCAACTCCCTGGGATTCAGAATTCAAAGATAACTTGCAAATGGCATTAATAGTTGGTTGAATAAATTCGTGGACTCCACAGTGACCTTTTTAAATGACATTTAAATGCCAGAGTTTCCCTGTAGAACAAAGAGTCCAAAGGACAGGGAAATAGAAATACTGGAATGGATCTATTATGTGCAGTCTTCTCATCTTGCCTAAGAAGTTATTAAAAAATGCAATGGTAAGGGGGACACTAGCATCCACCAAAGTTGTGTGGTGGTTTTTCTTCATTAAACCAGAAATGACAGATGGTGATGAAATGGAATTGGTTTCTCTGATCTGAGAATAACGGAGCCCTGGAGTGATAAAGTCCAGGTGATAGCATTTAGCCCTCAGAAATAAGGTAGAAGCAATCTCTAACTACAATAAACCATAGGACAAAGTGCTAATCAAAGTGTCTTGATCCAAAGGGATCTGCAATGGTGACTGACTGATCACAAGATCCCTAAAAATTAAAAGATTCTAACTCTGCTGGGCAGAAATAATTGAAAAATCACCATACTTGGGAATTATGGACTGTTTCCAGTTCCCAGTCTTGAGCCATTTCCTAGACCTGGTCTTCAAGGAGGCTGGATTCCTTTAAGCAAGGGCCCCCTAAAATGGCCACAGATATATACTGTGAAATTTTCTCCCAAGCCATTTCAGAAGAGCTATTTGCCAGGGAGACCATTTACTAAGGAATGGAAAATGTCTAGATATTCCAGAGGTTATTAGTTAATGGCTCTGTTTGTACCCTGTAACTCTGAAACTCTGCTGTGAGCCTCCAGACAGACTGGGGCTTATGGAAGTCATGTGAGAGATGGAACATTAGCCTGAGTCCATCTTAAGAGGGTCCAAAGGGATCATAGACCCTACCTGTGACATAGCTCTGTAGTGGCCAGGGAAGCACACTGTTCAGGACTCCTTTCAAGGCAGCCTAATCGACTGGCAATCTCTAGCTGTTGCCATTTGCATTTACACGAATGAGAAACAGAATACCTTCAATGTCTAGTCCCCCATACTCAGTTCTGCTCTGTTATAATTAGTCTGGAGAGTACTTGATCTTATTATCTCATAGAATATGCTGGTCCATTGCATTAGTGATGTTATGCTAATTGGATATGATTAGAAATAATAGAAGTAGTGCCTGAGCAAGGCATATGTTTGGTAGAAGAAGAGAGATAAGTCTTGCAAAAGTTCAAGGATGTATTAGGAAAATGAAGTTTCTAGGGGACCAGTCATTTCATGCATGTTAAGAGATTCCTCTAAAGTGGAGGATGAGATGATGTACCTGAACAGTCCACAACAAGGAGGTATAAAGCTTGGTGGGCTTCGTTAGTCTGACCCACTAGGTTAGGGGAGGTAACCCATGAGACTGTCAATTTTTCAGTGTGGCCCACAGTAAGAAAGGACTCTGTAACAGGTCCAGGCCTCAATACAAATTCCCCAGCCACATGGGCTTTATGACCCAGGAGACCCGGGGATATTCAAAGTATTATGACACAGATACTGTTAAAAGTCTCTAGAAAGCCCCTGGATGTTTTTCAGAAAAAAAAAAAAACATGCCCTATGCAGATAATACTTCATTTAAAAACATAACCTGGCTTGTGACAAAACCCTGATAGAGAAAAATGTCTGACCACAGGACACCAAATGATTATGCCACCTGAACTTCCCATTATGGACTAGTTATTAACTGATGTATTGAAACAATATTGGGTGAACAGAGCAGCATTTCATCATAAAATGAAAGTGAGTAGGTTTGAACAGGTCCAGGAGGGAGAATTAAACTGCATAAGGAGGTAGCTTAGAATCTCATGGTACTTGATTTAACCATTCTTTCTCAGTCATTTCTTTTGGCTTCTTGGGGAGCTTCCTATTACAAATAAAAAGAGAGGAATAAGAACCTAGTTTAAAAATGGATTTGCATCAGATGCTGTCATCAGCCAGAAAATGGATAATCCCAGAACCATAACCCTATTCAAAACAGTGCATTTGTCTATTTCATACAGAAGGAAAAATGGACATAGGGTGGATCTAGAATAGACTGACTTATGGGAAGTGACAAATGAGTTCACTAGATGATCATACATTCATTGAAAAAGAAAATGGAAAATAATGACAAAGAGGTCTGGGGGAGGTATGTGAATGGACCTCTTGAGTGAGCAGAGAATGTAAAAATACTAATGTTCCACTATAAAGAAGACTCTCATTATACAAATGGACAAGATGACCCTTCCTGTGAATGCCAATCAGCTTCTTTCCCTGCCTAATCCAGTACTTACTCAATAGACCTATGTATGAAGTGGCTATGGCAACAAAGATGGAGGCTATATATAAGCCCAACAACACGGCGTTTCACTCACAAATGCTGATCTACTACCACTATTGAGTATCCAGCTTCCCAAAAGCATAAGCCAATGCCGAGCTTTCAATATGGCACCATTCCCCAGAGGAACCAGCTGGCTATCAGATGGTAGATTGATTAAATGGATCCCTATCACTATGGAGTAAACACTGTTTTGTACTCAAAAGGATAGATCTATGTTCTAATTTAGATTTTCTTTCTCTGACTCACGTTCTGCAGCACTACCATTAGATTTATGGAATGTCTTCTCCATCACAACACTGCTTCCAAACAAAGAATACAGTTTATGACAAAAGAAGTGGGGCAATGGCATCATGCTCATGGATTTCACTGATCTCACTATGCACTCCATTCAGAAGCAGTTGGCTTGATAAGAGAGTGAAATAGCCTGCTAAAGTTTCAGTTATAACACCTGTTTAAAAATATTGTGAAGATGAGGTATGGTCCTACCGGATGCACTATTTGTGTTAAACCAGTAGCCAATATATGATACAGTCTCCCTCGACAGATTGCATAAGTCTGGCAATCAAGAAGTAAAAGTGGTCACTCTCATTACTATACTTACTCACTCGAAATATCTTTACCTACAGTCAGTAAAACCCTAGCTTTGTCATTTTTAAGGTCCTAGTGCTCAAGAAAGCATGTTTCTACCATCAATCTTGACTTTGGTAACTGATTACATGGAAGCTAAGACTATGTTTTGGCCATGTGGGGGCTTTTCATGCAGCTGAATGAACAGGTACATAAAGGACTACTGTACTGGCCAGACTGATCGATTCTGGTGACAAGGGGAAATGGAAGTTCCTGCTACAGAGCAGAGGCAACAGCTACACAAAGGGTAGCACTATATTTGGAAACCGAGAAATCCAGCAAGGCATTTTTAAGCACTCTCTTTCCAATAGTACTAGTCAATGAAAAACTGTACCAATCCCCCAAAATGCAAGAACATCAAAGACTCCCAGAATTGAAATTTGAAGTCCACTACTAGGTAAAGAATTCCATTCAGCCAAAGTAATGGCAGAGGGTAAAGGAGAATATACAAAGAATATTGGAAGAAGGAAGCTATGGTTACTAACTCTCATGACTAGCTATTGAGCAGAGACTCAAGTGTATTTATTTTACCTGTTTTTTTCTCTTCTCTCCCCATACTATGTGAAATGGGACTTCACATAATCTCACTTTCTTTATGTTAAAAATACTGGCGGTCTCTAACATTTTAAGTTTCAGGAAAAGTATTTTTGAATTGATATTACTTCACGATGATACCAAACTTGGAGAACTTCATGTGCTCCTTTGCTTGGGCCACTTTCCTCCCAAATGAAGGAAGAGTGTACATGTTGAAGAATAAAGGGGCAAAGTGTGCCAGATATCGTCTATTTTTTCCTTGATGACTCTACATCTTTCCCCATCCTGCTAAGCTGACCTGTGTGGACTACATTAATGTGTTTTCTTGCTTTCTGGTTTCTGGTTGAGTTTGGCCAAAGAGGATCCCTGGTAAGAGATGGATGAAAGATCACCTCAGGATGGCTGCATCACTTGACGAAAGGTATATTCCTCTCAATGTGCTCCTTTTTTCATGACCTTGTCCTTAAGTTTCCAGTAATCTATGCACTCCTCCTCCCTTCAGGCCTAAGCCTGGCAGGAGTTTCCCTATATGAGGACAGAAACCAATGCAGGCCGGTCTTGCATATTATATTTCTCAAGAGAAATAATGTGTACAAGGGAATCCTGTATTTTCTCTGAGGGTATGTTCCAAATTATGGCACAGGGAAATGGAACCCAAGTGGTAGTCCCACAAGGAAATCAAAGTAGGAGTTCACAGTTTCAAAACATATATGGGATTTGAGAAGCATGTGGAGGAGGAGCCCGTACATCCACATACAAATTCTCTTCAATGGCTGATCCATCAGCTGCACATGCACCTCTCAACCACACACACACACACACAAAAGGCAGAACACAGTAACTAGGAGGCAAATGAGCTACGTAGAGAGCTGTGTGGTGCTGAGGAGACACAGGCTGGAGTTTAATCTCTGCCATTCATAGGGTCTAGTAAACATGTCAAGACTTAAGATGAGAAAAAAGAAGGGCTAAAGTTCTAGGTAAACAAGCCTTGAAATAAGGGCATATGTGAAATTTAACAGCTCTAACAAAGCCTAAAACCACACCTCAAAAGGACTAAAGGTATCTGCCAGATTCTACTTGCCTCCTGAAGAAAATTTAACTTACAGATACTATCATCCAGAGCCTCTATAATATTTCATCCACATATGGCATTAGTTAAAAAATTATGAAGTATGCTAACACACGCAAACACATCCAAAATTAAGAGGCAAAACCAGTAAAAAAAAAGAAAATCTCCAACACAGAATTCAGATACAGACTTTAAAATGACTGATTAATATGTTCAAGGAAACAGAAGACACCTAAAATATAGATGAAAAAATAGATTTCTGCAGAAAATTGAAATCTATTTGGAAAAAATCAAGTGTAACATTCTAGAACTGAGAAATATAGTATCTGAAATTAAGAAATCACTAGATGTGTTCATCAGCATACTGGACGTATGAGAAGACCAGATTAGGGATCCAAAGACAGACAAATAAAAAAAAAAATATCCAAAGTGAAGACCAGAGGAAAAAAGAAGGTACTAACAAGAAAAACATAAGAAACAAGTGAAAAAAAGCAAGCAGAATAAATACAAAACAACCAAAAAACCACAAAAAATCCTCAAATCCATACTTAGGGAAATCACAGAACCATTGAAAAGCAAAGACAAAAAGCATCCAGTGAGAATAAAGGCATTGCCTTAACAGAACAATAATAAAATTATTGGAAGGGAAGGGGTGGGGGGTTTGGCGAGCCTGGTGGTGGGTATTGAGGAGGGCACGTATTGCAGGGAGCACTGGGTGTGGTACATAAACAATGAATCTTGTAACACTGAAAAAATAAAAGTATTTGGGAAAAAAATAAAATAAAATTGTTGGCTAATATTTCAACCACCCCTATGGAATTTGGAAAAAACAAAGTAATGACATATAGGTGATAAGACAAAACACATGATAATCTAGAATTCTGTACCCAGAATTCCTTAGAAATTTAGGTGAAACAGATATTACAGACAAAACTCTGAGAAAACTAGTCAAAAGCAGACCTGAACTATAAGAAGTACTAAAGGAAAAATTTTCCGCTGAAGGGAAAATTCCCAGATGGAAGCACAGACCTGAAAAGAAAGAAAAAAAAAAAAAAAAGGAAAGGAAGAAAAAGAAATGAAGAGTATTACATAGAGTCGATCACAGCTAATTAAGAAGACTATATATCTTGTGCATTTTAACATACACATAAGTAACATATCTGACAACAAAAAAACTAAGGGCAAAAGATGATAAATGAAAATTTATATAAAAATTAAAATGTTGCAGGATCCTTGCATTGTTTGGGAAGTGCTAAAGGAATGTATTTTAGGTAGACTGCAGATAAGAGTTAAAATGAAGCAAACGAGACCTGTGTTGGAAACTTTCTGAGCAGAGAACACCAGTTTAGTCATACAAACCAAAGCTTAATTTAGCTTATTTTTTGCAAGACTAACTTGACCTGGGTCATTTCTTGCTTATGCCTCTAGAAATCATAAGTAAAACTTGAACTGTTTCCCAGGTTTATATGAGATAACCACTGAACAATTTCCTACAATTTAAAAACACTCTAACATAACCTATCACTGTGAAGAACAGAGAGTCACTTCTCTCCCATTGTGTAAGCCTATTCATAACAATATACCACAAGCCTCATTCTATGTTTTGGTTTGAGTGCTTCCAGTTTGCAGACTTTCTGATGTGTGCAAAATGTACTTATAATTACTTTGGGGATTTACTGGTTTTGCTTGTTATTTCTTAACTTTTGACATAAGTCAAATTTGCATATTATAGGTAACTTCTAAAAGAATAGTATAACTAAAAAGTAATAAAGCAGGAAATATAATATTAGAAATACCCAACCTAGAAAAAGGCAAGGAATGAGGAACAAAGGGAGGCTAAGGGAAGAAAGAATAAATTAAACAGAAAATAGATAAAAGGAAGAGTTAAAACAAACCCCATCAATATCTCATTAAGTAAAAATGAATTAAAATCTCCAATAAAATACTACACTGTTTATAAAAAGTATGCTTTAAATAGACAGACAAGGAAAGGTTAAAAGAATGAAAAAGGATATAATGCAAACACTAGCCAAAACCAAAACATCCCCCAAAACAGAAATAGCTGTACTAATTTTAAAAATGGGACCTTACCACAGTTTGGCGATTGTGGCCATTGCTGCTATGAACATTGCGGTACATACGGCCCTTCTTTTCACTACATCTGTTATCTTCGGGATAAATACCCAGTAGGGCAATTGCAGGGTCATAAGGTAGCTCTAATTTTAATTTTTTAAGGAATCTCCACACTGTTTTCCAAAGTGGCTTCACCAGCTTGCAATCCCACCAACACTGTAAGAGGGTACCCCTTTCTCCACATCCTCTCCAACACTTGTTTCCTGTCCTGATAATTTTGGCCATTCTAACTGGTGTGAGGTGGTATCTCAATGAGGTTTTGATTTTGAATTTCCCTGATGGCTAATGATGATGAACATTTTTTCATGTGTCTGTTAGCCATTTGTATGTCTTCTTTGGAGAAGTGTCTGTTCATGTCTTCTGCCCATTTTTTGATGTGATTATCTGTTTTTTGGGTGTTGAGTTTGGGGAGTTCTTTCCTTCAACAGACGAATGGATAAATAAGATATGGTCCATATATTATGCCTCCATCAGAAAGGATGAATACCCAACTTTTGTATCAACATGGACGGGACTGGAGGAGATTATGCTGAGTAAAATAAGTCACACAAAGAAAGTCAATTATATGGTTTCACTTACTTGTGGAGCATAAGGAATAACATGGAGGACATTAGGAGAAGGAAAGGAAAAGTGAATTGGGGGAAATCAGAGGGGGAGATGAAGCATGAGAGACTATGGACTCTGAGAAACAAACAGGGTTTTGGAAGGGAGTGGGGTAGGGGGATGGGTTAGCCTGGTGGTGGGTATTAAGGAGGGCACATATTGCATGGAGCACTGGGTGTGGTATATAAACAATGAATCTTAGAACACTGAAAAAAAAATCAAAAATAGAGCTACCCTATGACCCTGCAATTCCAATACTGGGTATTTACCCCAAAGATACAGATGTAGTGAAAAGAAGGCCATATGTACCCCAATGTTCATAGCAGCAATGGCCACAATTGCCAAACTCTGGAAAGAGCCAAGATGCCCTTCAACAGATGAATGGAAAAAGAAAATATGTTACATATATACACAATGGAATATTAAGCAGTCATCAGAAAGGATGAATATCCAACTTTTGTATCAACATGGACGGGACTGGAAGAGATTATGTCAAGCATAATGTCTTGACATTGTAAGCATGATTATAAGTCAAGCAGAAAAAGTCAATTATCATATGGTTTCACTTTGTGTGGGGCATAAGGAATAACATGGAGGACATTAGGGGAAGGAAAGGAAAATCAATTGGGGGAAACCAGAGGGGGAGACGAAGCGTGAGAGACTGTGGACTCTGAGCAACAAACTGAGGGTTTTAGGGGGGGCATGGGTGAGCCTGGTGGTGGGTATTAAGGAGGGCATGTACTGCATGGAGCACTAGGTGTGGTACATAAACAATGAATCTTGGAACACTGAAAAAAAAATTAAGATGTGAAAAAAAAAGCAAGAAAAAATAAAGCTACCTTTATATATATAAAAAAATGGGACTTTAAAGCAAAACATATAGCTAGAGATAGAGAAATTTCATAATGACAGGACTTCATTCCATTAGAAGATGTAACAGTTCTAAATTTGATCCATTTAATAATTCCATAGCTTCAAAATGTATATAACAAGACTTCTGCTTTCCAGCTTTGAGTAACTGGTACCAGACTAGTCTCTTATAACCATAAAAGTAGAGCATTGAAGAATAGGCAGTATAGAAATGTGACACTTAAGAAAATGGACAAAAATAAGGTGAGCCCTAGAGCACAGCAACCTCACTGAGCTAAAGCAAGAGAGAGGTTCAATGTTACTGAAACAAGTGAAATTTGTGGTGCAGCATACTGGAGAAAAGAGAGTTGTATAGTGAAGAAGCTACAGAAATATGTATAGACCTTTATTTTTTTCTTTTCTGTTTTTGGATGAATACTAAGCTATGGCTATTTAGAGGTGAGATTCCACAAGGCTAACCAAAGAACAACTAATAGGGAAAGCATGTATCCTTAAAAATTGTGGTCTAAACAACCACAAAAGCTTGTCTAAGATCAGAAGATGCTCAAATTCTTTTTTTTTTTTATGTTCAGTTAGCCAATAGTACATCATTAATTTTTGATGTAGATTCTCAAATTCTAACAAGGCAGAGTAGAGAAACCTTACTGAACACCCTGGAAATTTGTTAGAAATCCTAAAAAAACCAGGACTTAGATTTTGGACCAATCTAGTCTTATTTTAAGGACGACTCTAGACATGCCCTAACAAAGCTTGAAAGCAAGTCTTGAAAGATTCAAGATAATCCACAAGTAAATTAATTTCATTCCAGAATAAAATTCAACATTGCCTAAAATAAGACAACAGCATGGATGGTGCTAGAGTATATTATGCTAGGTGAAATAAGTCAGAGAAAGACAAATACCGTATGATTTCACTCATATATGGAATTTAAGAAACAAAACCATGAACATAGGGTAGGGGGAAAAAAAAGGAGGCAAACCATAAAACAGACTCTTAACTATAGAGACAAAATTGAGGGTTGCTAGAGGGGAGGTGGGTGGGGGATGGGCTATTAAGGAGGGCACTTGTGATGAGCAATGGGTGTTACACGTAAGTGATGAATTATGAAATTCTACTCCTGAAACTAATATTACACTCTATGTTAACTAAAATTTAAATGAAAACTTGAAACAAAAATTAATAAAAAATAACAAAACCCAGTCCAGCATAAATCAAAAATGAAGAGTCATGTGAAAAAACATGAAAATGTGACCTATGATGAGCAGGAAAAAAACACTCAATAGAAGCAGAAAAACAAATGACAGAGATGATGGAATTCACTATTATAAATAAGTCCAAGATTTAAAGGACAAGCTTAACACAATGAGGAAATAGACAATCTGAGAGAAATGAAAACTGTAAAAATGAAACTATTTAAAAAGTGAAAAATGAACCACAGTTCTAGGACAGAAATTTTACAACTGAAAAATACATGGGATGAAAAATTCACTATATGGGCTTAAAAATTAGACACTGAAGAAGATCAATGAACTTAAATATACTATGAAGTAAATTCCAGAGAAAAAATGACACTAAAACACAAAACAAAAAAAGGCTGAATGGAAAGTAAACGGGGGGTGTCTGGGTGGCTCAGGCGGTTGAGTGTCTGTCTGCCTTTGGCTCAGGTCATGATCCTATGGTCCTGAGATTAAGCTCCAAGTCATTGGGCTCCCTGCTCAGTGGGGAGTGGAGTGTGCTTCTCTCTCTCCTTCCTGCTCATGCTCTCTGTTGCTATCTCTGCCTCTCTCTCTCAAATACATAAAATCTAAAAAAAAAAAAAAAAAAAAAAAAGGTAATAGGAATACCAGAAGAGGAGGAAAGGAAAAAAAAAAAGTTTGAAAAAATAATGGAAAATGATTCTGCAGTTTAAAATTTTCCCATGAAGGAAACTTCAGGACTAAACAGCATTTCTGTCTTATTCTTCCAAATATTAAAGAAATAAATACAAGCAATCTCACACAAGCAATCTGAAAGTAGAAAAGAAGGGACACTTCAAAAATCATTCTATAAAGCTAGCATAACCCTGACACCAAACTAACATTACCAGAAAGATAAGTATAGGCCAATATCTCTGATAAACATAGACTCAAAAAGCTTTAATAAAATATTACCAAATAAAAATCAGTGTTATATATAAAAGGTAATATATGTGACCAAATTAGGAATATAAGACTGGCTTGATGTTAAAAAACAAAATGTAACTCACTGCATAGAAAAAAAAAAAAAACTTATATAGACTACATGTATCAGTTCGATTGATGTATAAATATCATTTAAGAGAACTGAAATAAAAACAGGGCTCAGAAAACTAAGACTACGAGGGAATTTTCTTCATCTGAGTATCTTTGTCACAACAACCATAGCTAGTATGTTAATGATAAAAGATAGAATACTAAATTTGAGACTAAGTTTAAGACTAAGACTAAGACAAGGATATGTATTGCCGTTTCTATTCAGTAGTGTAGTGGATGTTCTAACAAATTTAATAAGAAAGAAGTAAATTATTAGAAAGAACTAAAATTATCATTTTTCACAAATATGAGCATATAAATAGAATATCCGAAAGAATCTACAAACTATTAGAATTAATATGGGTGAACATAGTAAGGTTACTATTAGTAAGATTAATATACAAAAAATCAGTTGTATTTTTATATGCCATCCTCAGATAAGGAAAATTTAAAAACAATACCACTTGCAATAGCACAAAAATACTAAAAAATTAGGAATATATGTGATGAAATATATATACCTCTCTCTTAAAAACAAAACATTACTGAGAGAAATTAAGACCTAAATAAGTAACAGCATATACTGCATTCATGAATTATAAAACATAGTATTCAAATGATCTATAGAGTTAATGTGATCCCATTCAAAATTTCGAGTTTTAAATGTGTGTATGTGGTGAAAGCAGACATAAAATCAAGAAAGTGAGACTTATATTTATATGGAAATACAAGGAATCTAAAATAGCTAAGGCAAATACACATTCTTATCAAGTGCACATGGAATATTCTCCAGAACAGATCATATATTAGGCAACAAAACAGAGGTCTCAACAAATTAAAAAAGATCAAAGTCATACATGAATCTTTTTGGACCATAATACTATGAAACTAGAAATCAACCACACACACAAAAATCTGAATAGAGCACAAATACATAGACGTTAAATAACATGCTACTAAACAGTGAATGGGTTAACAAAACAAAAAAAAAATCAAAGAATAAATAAAAAAATACACAGAGACAAATGAAAATGAAAACACAATGGTTCAAAACCTTTGGGATGCAGCAAAAGAGGTTCTAAGAGGGAAGTTTATAGTAATAGAGGCCTATCTAAGGAAAAAAATCTCAAGCAACCTAACCCCACACATAAAGGAGCGAGAAAAAGAGGAACAAACAAAACTCAAAACCAGGGAAGGAAGCAATAAAAATTAGAGCAGAAATAAATGAAATAGGAACTAAAAATGCAACAGAATAGATCCATGAAACCAGGAGCTGGTTCTTTGAAAAGATAACAAAATTGATAAACCTTTATCCAGACTCATCAAGAACAAAAAGAGAGGACTCAAACAAAATCAGATATGAAAGTGGAGAAATAAGGACCAACACAACAGAAATACAAAGGACTGTAAGAGAATATTATGAAAAACTATATGCCAACATATTGGGACAATGGAGAAGAAAAGGATAAATTCCTAGAAATATATATAATCTCCCAAAACTGTAGCAGGAAGAAACAGAAAATTTTAATAGACCAATTACCAGCAAGGAAACTGAATCAGTAATTAAAAAACTTCCTCAGAAAACTATTAAGTGCTCATGAAAGAAATTGAGGAAGACACAAAGAAATGGAAAAACGTTCCATGCTCATGGATTGGAAGAACAAATATTGTGAAAATGTCTATGCTACCTAAAGCAATCTACACATTTAACGCAATCCCCATC
>CM052899.1:86963138-87009979 GCA_028534135.1 Potos flavus
GAAGGAGACAAACCATAAGAGACTCTTAAACTCATGAAACAAACCGAGGGTGGCTGGGGCGTAGGGGTGGGTAGGGATAGGGTAGTTGGGTTATGGACATTGAGGAGGGTATGTGCTATGGTAAGTGCTGTGAAATGTGTAAACCTGAGGATCCACAGACATGTACCCTGGGGCAAATAATACATTATGCTTTAAATAAAAAAAAATAAAAAAAAAAAACTTTCAACAAACAAAAGTCCAGGACCAGATGGTTTCATAGGCAAATTCTACCAAATATTTAAAGAAGAGTTAATACCTATTCTCAAACTATTCCAAAACATGGAAGAGGAAGGAAAGCTTTCAAATTCATTCTTTGAGGCCAGCATTACCCTGATAAAAAATCTAGATAAAGACACTACAAAAAACTATAGGCCAATATCTCTGATGAACATAGATGCAAAAATCGTCAACAAAATATTAGCAAACTGAATCCAACAATACATTAAAAAAATCTCTCACCACAATCAAATGGGATTTATTCCCATGATGCAAGGGGTGACTCAATATTTGCAAATCAATCAACATTATACATATTAATAAAAGAATAAAAAATGATCATTTCAATAGATGCAGATAAAGCATTTGACAAAGTACAACATCCGTTCATGATAAAAACCCTCAGTAAAGTAGCTTTAGAGGGAACATACTTCGACATAATAAAGACCACCATACTCAATGGTGACAAGCTGATAGCTTAGCCCCTAAGGTCAGGAATAAGACAAGGATGTCCATTCCCACTAGTTTTATTCAACACAGTACTGGAAGTCCTAGCCACACCAATCAGACAAGAAAAAGAATTAAGAGGCATTCAAATTGGTAAGAAAGAAGTAAAACTTCCACTACTTGCAGATGACATGATGCTATATATAAAAGACCCTAAAGACTCTACCAAAAAAACTACTATAACTTTTAAAATTCAGAAAGGGGAGTGCCCTTCAGTCAGTTGAGCAACCAACTCTTGGTTTCAGCTCAGGTAATGATCTCAGGGTCATGAAATCGAGCCCTGTACTCAATGCAGAGTCTGCTTGAGATTCTTTCCCTCTTTCTTCTCCCACCCCTCTCTGCTCCTCCCCCAACTCTCTCACTCTCTCAAAAAATAAATAAAAATCTTAAAAAAAAAATTCAGAAAAGTCACAAGACACAAAATCAATATACAGAAATACATTGCATTTATTTATATACACTAATAATGGAGTATCAGAAAGAGAAATTAAGAAAACAATCCCATTTACATTCACATCAAAAATATCCAAATACCTAGGATTAAATTTAACCAAGGAGGTGAGAGACCTGTACTCTGAAAATTATAAAACACTAATGAAAGAAACTAAAGATGACACAAACAAATGGAAAGATATTCCATGCTCATGGGTTGGAAGGATAAATATTAAAATGTCTATACTCCTCAAAGCAGTCTATAGATTTAATGCAATCCCTATCAAAATACCAACAGCATTTTTCATAGAACTAGAACAATTATTCTAAAATTACTATGGAACCTCAAAAGACCATGAAGAACCAAAACAATCCTGAAAAAGAACAAAATTGGAGGTATCACAATCCCAGATCTGAAGATATACTAAAAATATGTAGCAGTCAAAACAGTATGATACTGGCACAAAAATGTATCAGATCAATAGAATGGAGCCCAGAAATAAACCATGATTATATGGTCAATTAATCCTCAACAAAGTAGGCAAGAATATACAATGGGAAAAAGACAGTCATCTTCAGCAATTGGTGCTGGGAAAACTGGACAACAGGCAAAAGAATGAAAATGGTCTACATTCTTACATTATACACAAAAATAAACTCAAAATGGATTAAGGACCTAAATGTGAGACATGAAACCATAAAAATCCTAGAAGAGAGCACAGGCAGTAATTTCTCTGGTATTAGCCATAGCAATATTTTCTAGATAATTATCCTGAGACAATGGAGACAAAAGCAAAAATAAACTATTGGGACATCAAAATAGAAAGCTCTGCACAGCGAAGATGATAAAACTAAAAGACAACCTACTGAATAGGAGAAGGTTATTTGCAAATGACATATCCCATAAAGTAGTTTCCAAAATACAAAAATAACTTCTACAACTCAACACTCAAAAAAGTAATAATCCAATTAAAAATGGGCAGAAGACATGAACAGATATTTGTCCAAAGACAAGAGATGGTCAAAAGACATATGAAAAATGCTCAACGTCATTCATCATCAGGGAAATGCAAATCAAAATTACAATGAGATATCACCTCGCACCTGTCAGAATAACTAAAACCAAAACACAAGAAACAACAATTGTTGGCGAGGATGTGAAGAAAAAGGAATCCTCGTGCACTGTTGGTGGGAACACAAACTGGTGCAGCCACTGTGGAAAACAGTATGGAGGTTCCCAAAAAAATTAAAAATAGAATTACCATGTGACCCACTGATTGCACTACTGTGTATTTACCCAAAGAATACAAAAACGCTAATTCAAAAGGAAATATGCACCCCTGTTTACTGTAGTATTGTTCACAAAAGCCAAATTATGGAAGCAGCCCAAGTATCTAGAGATAGTTGAATGGATAAGGAAATGGTGTGTGTATGTATAGACACACAGACACACTAGAATATTATTCAGCCATAAAAAGGAATAAAATCTTGCCATTTCCAATAACATGAAGGGATCTAGAGAGTAAAATGCTAAGCTGTCAGTCAAAGAGAAATACCATATGATTTTACTCATATGTGACATTTAAGAAAGCAAATGAACAAAGCAAAAAAGAGAAAACCAAAAAACAGACCCTTAACTATAGAGAACAAACTGATGGTTCCCAAAGGGGAAGCAGGAAAGAGTATGGGTGAAATAAATGAAGAGGATTAAGAGTACTCTTATCTTGAGGAACACTGAGAAATGCACAGAATTGTTAAATCACTATACAATACACCTGAAACTAATATACGTGTTATGTTAAGTATGTTAAGTATACTGGAATTAAAATTTTTAAAAAACTGAAGTTACCTCATTTTCTTTCATACAAAACAATTACCCTGATTTTGGAGTTAAAATTTATAAAAATAAAATATAAATACATAAATAACTAAAATAAATAAAATAGCCAAGACCTTCCTGAAGAAAAACAAAGTTGGAAGGTTCACATTACCAAACATCAAGACATTTAAAAGCTACTTAGTAAATAAGAGAGTGTGGCACTGATTGACTGACAGAGCAGTAGAGAAAAAAAAGACCAGTGTATATAAAGTTACACTAATGTGCAAGTATAATTCAGTGAGAAAAGAACAGTCTTTTCAGAAGTACTGCCAGATAAACTGAATACATATTTTTTTAAATGTCCTTGAACACTATGTCCAAAAAAAAAAAAAAAGAAAGAAAAAGAACAACTGTTGACAAGAATATAGAAAAATTGATACCCTTGTGCATTGCTTGTGAGAAAGCGAAATGGTGCAGCCGCTGTAGGAAACAGTGGTAACTCCTAAAAAGTTAAACACAGAATTATCATATGATCAAGCAAATCCATATTTGGTATATGCAAAAAGAACTGAAGACAGGGATTCCAACATACTTATACACTCATGTTCATAGCAGCATGATTTACAATAGTCCAAAGATGGAAATAAGCTAAATGCCCATCATCAGATGCATAAAACAAAAAATGCAGTATATCCACACAATGAAATACTATTCAACCTTAAAAAGGAAATTCTGATACATGTTATAGCATAAGCAAACCTTGAAAACATTATGCTAGCTGAAATAAGCCAGACACAAAAAAGACAAATATTGTATGATTCCACTTATATGAGGTAACTAGACTTGGCAAACTCAGAGAGAGACAGAAAATAGACTTGCTCACCTGGGGTTTGGCGGAAGGAAGGAGTAGGAGTTATTGTTTAATGGGTACAAAACTTCTGTTTGTGATGATTTAAAAAGTTCCAGAAATGGGTAATGGTGATGGTTGGACAACACCGTGAATGTACTGAGTACCACTAAATTGTATAGAACTAAATTGTACTGGTTAAAACAGTAAATTTTCTTTTGTATATTTTTCATAACAATAAAAAATGCATGCATGCTCATTACAGTTCTATTTACAACAGGCAAAACTGGAAACAACTCAAATGTCCTTAAATGGTAAAGGGATAAAAGAAATTGTGATAATATACTAAACAGAATACTATTCATCTATAAAAAAGAACAAACAGTTGATATACTCATGAACTCGGATTGATCTCAAGGTCATCATCATGAGTGAAAAAAGTCACTTTCCAAACATTATATATATGATTCCATTTATACAACATTCTCAAAGTGAAAACATTATATATAGAGATTGCCAGAGGTTGGGGGAAAAGACTATAAAGCCTGAGGGAGTTCCCTGTGGTGACAGAACAAATTTCTTTTGTGGTGATAATTTTATCCATATGTACATGAAAATATTTCATAAAACTATACACATGAAAAAGGAGTATATATGAAAACTGATAAAATCTAAGTTCTGTGGTCTACTTAATAGTATTGTGCCTATGTCAATTTCCTGGCTTTGAAAATTCTCTATAAGTAAATTAAATTTTTAATTTAATTAAAAATTAAATTAATTACCCACCACCATTAAAGGAAGGTGGGTAATGGGTACACATGATCTCTCTGTACTATTTATTCTACTAACTTATGAGCCTATAATTATTTCAAAATAAGAGTTTTTAAAATTCTGAGAGGAAAAAGTAACTCCTTTATTTAAAAAAGAAAACATTAAACTTTGTGTCATATACCATAATAATTCAAAAAGTTCTTGGCTTCTAAAAATGCAAGTTAATGTTAATAAGTACACAGTTCTATAGGAGGTGTGGTAATTAAAATTCTAGCAATAAATGATTAAATAAGATAATTCATCTAAAAGAACATATAGCTAAAGAAGCCAGAAAGGCTCCGAATTTCTGTAGTAGTAAATTTTATGGTTTCTAGATATGAAGGATAGCTGTATCTTTCATTCTTGGGAAAAAAATTTTTAAAAATAATTGCAGTTTTCAATAAATAAATTTTAACTAATTACTATAGGAAAGTTATTGTCCAAGAAGCAATAAGTAAAAAAATGAATAAATTTATAATTTAGTAATTAAAATGTAAAAATAAATGTAATAAGATGTGGTAGGGTATATAGGAGTTCAGAGATAAGAAAGACATTTAAAACTAAAAGGTTTCAGAAAAATTTCATGGAAAAGTTATATTTCTATAACTTTATAAGCTGTTAAAATGGAAGAATTTTAATTAAAATGGATTAGAGAGTTTCCAGTTCAAGATGGAACATAGATCCTTAACTGATTTCCTCCTACAGGCATATTGAACCTACAGATACATGTAGAATGATTTTCTCTGAAGAAAACCTAAAAATTGTCAGACTAACTCCCTCACATTGGGCAAGTGGGAGGGAAACAATATCAAAGCAAGGTAGGGAAAGCTGAGACACAATCTCACCATAAATCCCATCCCCAGCACAGTTACCCAGAATTGGGAGAGAATTCAAAATGTAAAGCTTCTCCCTGAGGAGCAAAGAGTCAGGCACCCCAACTTTTAAAACCAGCATCTGAGGGACAAACTCCCAAAACATCTGGCTTTGAATACCAACAGGACTCTTGCCCAGGAGACTTGTGGGGGTAGTGGTCAATTGAGGAATAGTTTTTAAAGGGCTCATGCACAGATCCAGCTGCTCCAGGACCCAGCACAGAAGCAACCTCTCGAAAAGAAGACTTCTTAATTTTAAAGCACCAGTCTGAGGGTCAGTGGCTTTCTGGGATACTCTGCAGCGACAGAGGCTAGCGGGTGCCATGTGCTTGCTCTCTACCTGCCTTGCTAAAGCCAGTGAGTATCCTCTTTTTTTTCTTTTTTGCAGGTGTGTCCTCTTTGCCCTCTCTTTCTGCCTCACTCCGGGCAGAACATCTTCATGTTCTCCCTCTGCCACACTCCAGAGTGGCAGTATCTCCTGGAAGGGAGCTTCTACACATTTGGTATCCTGATTTTTACATCTGGTGACACAGTCTTTGTGATTGCCACCCAGGGGATGCCACCTCACGCTCATCTGGTCCTGGTGGCTGGTTGGGGGGGGTGGGGGGAGCTTGGGGGAGCTTGTGTTCCTGGGTTCTCTGGGACTGTAACAATCAGAGAAACAGTTCTTGGGAGGTCACCACTCCCAGAGCACTACACAGATAGCAGACTAAAACATATCCCCAGGCTTTCTGTGAAAGAGGCCTACTTGCTAAGTCCTGGAGTTTCAACCTTAGTAGCAGGCTTCAGGTTTGGTATATGTCTAGAGGCTACAGAGGTCATTTCAGGGAGCATAAATTGGGGAATACCATCATTGTACTCTACCTCTACCTTGCTACACCTCCCCAGTATCTCCCAGAAAGGAGCTTATACACTTGTTTGGAGCCCCAATTTTTATGACTGCTGCCCAGAGGATACCCCCAGATTGCCTGGCTCTGGGGCCAGCAGGGCTTATGCCTATAGTCACACAGGACTGTATATATTTATGCATACATTAGAAGCTGTTGCTTGAGGGGCTGGCTTACAGTGAGATCTGAGATCCTCCACTTTGAGACACTGAGAAGTCTTAGCACATCCTCAACTACTGGGAGCTATTAAAAATAAAATAAAATATCAGTCCTGTACTGAAATAAAGCATACTGTGTGTGTGTGTGTGTGTGTGTGTATGTATGTATGTGTGTGTATATATATATATATATATATATATATATATATAAATAGAAAATACTGAATAGTTCCAGTAGTTGAGGGTATGCCACTAACTGGAATCTAAATAAAAACTTAAAACCAAACCAAAAAAAAAACAAAATAAAAAAAACCTAAAAGAAATAGACTGCTTGGACAATCGTAAAAGCTAGACAATAAGAGCTAAGACAAGTTTGAGTGATAAATTTCATCCTCTACCTGAGGCCACTCCTACAATACTGTTTTATCTAATGCACAGAAACCAACCAGAGATTCAATGAAAATGAAGAAACAAAGGAGTAGATTTCAAATTAAGAACAAAGTAAAACCTTAAGAAGTCCTTAATGAAATGGAGATGTTATTTACCTGATAAAGTACAAAACAATGGGCTTAAAGATGCTCACTGAGCTCAAGAATGAATAAACAAAGTAAGAGTTTTAACAAAGAGACAGAAATATATGACAGTACCAAAAAGAAGTCAGAGAACTGAAGACTACAATAAGTGCTCTAAAAAAAACAATAAAGGGACTCAATAGGAGACTAGATGAGGGAGAAGAAACAATCAGAGAACCTAAACACAGGGCAGTGGAACTCACCCAAACAGAGCAGCAAAAAGAAAAAAAGAATGAAACAAATGAAGACAGTTTAAGACTTATGGGCCAATACTTGCATTGCAGAAGTTCCAGAAGGAGAAAGAAAGGGTAAGAAAACTTATTTGAAGAACGATGGCTGTGAACTTCTTTAACCTGGGGAAAGAAACAGACATCCAGTCCCAAAAAGCCCAAAGAGTTCCAGCTCAGGTGGACCAAAAGAGACCACACTAAGACACATTATAATTAAAATGTAAAAACTTCCAGTCCCATCCATGTGAGATTATTCTGAGTGAAGTAAGTCAAGCAGAGAAAGTCAATTATCATATGGTTTCACTTACTTGTGGAACATAAGGAATAACATAGAGGACATTAGGAGAAAGGAAAAGTGAAAGGGGGAATTAGAGGAGGGGGACAACCACGAGAGACTGTGGACTCTGAGAAACAAACCTGAGTGTTTTAGAGGGGAGAGAGGTGGGGGGATGGGTGAGCCTGGCTGTGGGTATTAAGGAAGGCACGTATTGCATGGAGCACTGGGTGTTATATGTAAACAATTATTAATCTTGGAACACTACATCAAAAACTAATGATGTATTGTATGGTGACTACCATAACAGAATAACATAAATGTCAAAACTTAAAGGAGAGAATATTAAAAGTAGCAAGAGAAAAACAAATCGTTAGGTACAAGGAAATCCCCCCAAAAATATCACCAGATTTTTCAGCAGAAATTTTGCAGGCCAGAAAAGAATGGCATGATATAGTCAAAGTGCTGAAAGAAAAAAAAAAACTTGCCAACCAAAAACACTTTTCAAATTGTTCTTCAGAATTGAAGGAGAGATAGTCTTCCAGATAAGCAAAAGCTAAAGAATAAAGAAGTTCATACCACTGAACACCCTACAAGAAAGGTTAAAGGGATTTGTTTAATGTATATTAGAGGCAGTGGATCAATTTTAAGGATAATATGAAGATTAAAAGATAAAAGTAGGAAAAAAACTGTAACTACAATAATTAAAGAATAAATAAGATGAAAAGACGTAAGCTGTGATATCAAAAACATAAAATGTGGGTTGGTGGAGTAAAAATGTAGAGCTTCAGAATGCATTGAACTTAAGTTGTTATCAATTTAAAATAGATTGCTATAAATATAAGTTGTCATATGTAAAATGGACTGGAGATACTGGTCTCACAGAGTTGAGGGAAGAACATTAGACAATACAGCAGGAAAGACAGACTATATTTTTAAAAACCAGAATTATTCTAATTGGCTAAAAAAACCAGGATATTATTAAAGAACTAGGAAGTAATAAACTGAAGAATAATTGTGGTGGACTCCAAAAACAAAACAAAACAAAACAAAACCAAAAAAAACCCAAGGATTTTCCTATGGTAAAGAACACTGAAGGCAAAGCCACCATCATATTTTTCAGTTCTCAAATATAGTAAAGTTTGACAGTCTCAGAGCTATAATATTCAAAGTTTAATTTGAAAATGATATAAAACTATACTTTAAGCATTTTTCAAGTAATGGGATAATTCAAAAAAAGTGGATAGAAAAATATCACTAAAATTTTGGAAAAGCGTCCATAGATGTAGCTTAATTATATTAAATCATCTGTCCAAACAATTTACATATTACAATGCTTCTTCTCCAACAGTGAATTTCCTCTATATTAAAGTCAAAGTGCAAAGCAAAACTCTGACAAGCATACTACTACATGTAGAACAGTTAAAACTATAACTCCCAGGAAATAATTCATTTTTAAGTTTTAAATGGTAATACCAACCTTCCAGGATCAGTATAGTCTTTTACCTTGACCATCATGTAACAAATAAAAATTATAGCTTCTATGAAAACAGAAAACAATCCAGACTTCAAATACCCATAAAGAAAGGCAATTTGGACTCAGCAGAATTTTTAACAGAAACATGTATGCTATTTCCAAACACAAATGTTGTTTTGGTCATCAGGATGCTCTTTGGTACTACTAAGACAAACAAAACCAGATATTTTTGACATCTATTATAACATAAGAAGTGACAGCTCGAGCTGTATTTTAAATCAACTTTATAGGATGGTAACAGAATCAAAAGGTTTCTAAAGAGGAAATTCTCATGTTTCCTGTTTACTTAACAATATTCTTTTTCCTTTTTCACATCAAAGAACGATTATCTTTATCTAGGAACCATCAATTTCAGCTCATTCTAAAAGAAAATAAACTTGCATTTGAAAGTAACAGTGATTCTTCATTAACTGTCATTATGAAGCTTGACAACATTCATATCTATTCCCCATCAATATTTTCAAAGTATTTGTACATATGTAATGCATATATTATACTCAAATTATTTTTCACAAGGTTCATCTAAGGCTTCCTTAAAGTAATGTTCAGTCATGTCACTTAACCTTACATGCAAAATGAAACATAATTATCTAAAAGTACCACCCAACGAAGAAATTCTTTTTTCTTAAAGGATTTATTTATTTATTTGACAGAGAGAGCACAAGTAGGCAGAGCAGTAGGCAGAGGAAGAGGGAGAAGCAGGCTCCCCACTGAGCAGAGAGCCTGACGTGGGGCTTGATCGCAGGACCCTGAGATAATGACCTGAGCCAAAGGCACACACTTAACTGACAGAGCCACCCAGGTACCACTCCCCCAAGAAATTGTTTCAATTGCTTCTAACGCAGATATAAACAAATGTCCGTTCTATCCCCTATAGTTAGTGCCTTTTTTTTTGAATTTTATTTATTTGAAAGAGAGAGAGAAAGCACAAGCAGGTGGAGTAGCAAGCAGAGGGAGAGAGAAGCAGGCTCCTCTCTGAGCAGAGAGCCTGACATGGGGCTCAATCCCAAGACCCTGAGATTGTGACCTGAGTAGAAGGCAGATGCTTAACCGACTGAGCCACACAGGTGCCCCAGAGAGCCTTAAGACATGATCGACACCATTGCATGTTTTATTAAAAAGTTTAGGAAGCTATAATCATCAAGACAATATGGTACTGGCACAAAAACAGACACACAGATCAATGGAACAAAATAAAGAACCCAGAAATGGACGCTCAACTCTATGGTCAACTAATCTTTGACAAAGCAGGAAAGAATATCCAAAGGAAAAAAAAAAAAGACGATTTTTTCAACAAATGGTTTTGGGAAAACTGGATAGAAACATGCAGAAGAATGAAACTGGACCACTTTCTTAAAACCATACACAAAAATATATTCAAAATGGATGAAAGGCCTAAATGTGAGACAGGAATCCATCAAAATCCTAGAGGAGAACACAGACAGCAACCTCTTTGACCTCAGCCTCAGCAACTTTCTACTGACAGTCTCCAGACGCGAGGGAAACAAAGGTAAAAATGAACTATTGGAATTTCATCAAGATAAAGAGCTTCTGCACAGCAAAGGAAACAATCAACAAAACTAAAAGACAACCTATGGAATGGGAGAAGATATTTGCAAATGACATATCAGATCAAGGGCTAGTATCCAAAATCTATAAAGAACTCACCGAATTCAACACCCTAAAAGCAAAAAATCCAGTCAAGAAATGGGCAGAAGACATTCACAGACATTTATCCAAAGAAGACATACAAATGGCACACAAAAATATGCTTAATACCACTCATCATCAGGGAAACAGAAATCAAAACCATAATGAAATACCACCTCACACTGGTCAGAATGGCTAAAATGTTAAACTCAGGAAACAACGGATGTTGGTGAGGATATAGAGAAAGGGGCACCCTCTTGCACTGTTGGTGGAAATGCAAACTGGTGCAGTCACTGTGGAAAACAGTATGGAGATTCCTCAAAATATTAAAAAATAGAGCTACCCTATGACCCAGCATTGAACTACTACGTATTTATCCAAAGGATACAAAAATAAGTAATTAGAAGGGACACATGCACCCCAAAGTTTATAGCAGCAATTTTCACGACAGTCAAAATATGGAAAGAGCCCAGACATCCATCAAGGGATGAATGAGTAAAGTGGTGGTGTACATATATACATATATAGATATGGGAATATTAGTAAGCTATCAAAAAGAATGAAATCATACCATTTGCAACAATGTGGACAGAACTAGAGTGTATTAGGATAAGCAAAATAAGTCAGTCAGAGAAAGACATATACCACATGATTTCATTCATATGTGGGATTTAAGAAACAGAACTGATGAACAAAGGCGAAGGGAAGGAAAAATAAAATAAGATAAAAACAGAGAGGGAGGCAAACCATAAGAGACTCTTAACTATAGGGAATAAACTGAGGGTTGCTGGAGGGGAGGTGAGTGAGAAGATGTGGTAGGTGAGTGGGAAGATGGGGTAACTGAGTGATGAGCATCAAGGAGGACACTTGATATATTGAGCACAGAGTGTTATATATAACTGATGAAGCACTAAATTCTACCCTTGAAACTAATAATACAGTATATTTAATTAAATCAAATTTTTAAAAAATCTTTTAAAAAGTTTAGAATGCTGTCTTCTAAACTTTTTCATACCATGGCACAGACAAGAAAATGGCATTACTGAACACAGGGGTAAGTAACAGGCTGCCTAAGGCCAGGGTTGACTGTTCAGGGCTCTAGGTACCCCTGGCACTACAAAAGTCCCTCAAAGATTGAATGGAATGAACACTAAATCTCAATTCATAAGCCATTTTTTACGCCTAGATTTCAACTATTATTTCTAATAACTGGGGTTAGACTGGAGGTGAAGGAAACCTGACAAAATACAGGCCAGAATTAAATATCTAAGAGTTCAAACTTAGAAAATACCCTGAATACAATCTCCTGTTCTCTCACATTTGCACTCTCACTGAAACTGCTTTACCTCCACTTAATTCTACGTACTCATAGTTTATTTCCCCCATTTTGGCTTGAGCCATTTCAGTAATACATTCATATCACCCAAAATTCCCTAAGCAGAGCTGATCTCATTGGAACTAGGCCAATTATCAGAACAGACATCCACTAGTCTCCCCCAAAAGTCATCAATATTACATTAGGTGGCTCTACTGTAAATTCATGCACATTGATGAAATCTCTATCTTATAGCAAAAAGATCCAAAAAACCCAAACAGCCATATTAGTCTCACCACCACGCTGCTAGAAAGAATTGAATTCAATCACTGACTCCAAATCCTCATCTCTCATTTATTCCTGAATTGTGGCCAATCTTTCTGCCACCACCAAACTTTTATTACTTTGTAGGGTGGTGTTTTTCAGTGTGGTCAATGTACTACCCACATCAAATCATCTGCAATAACTTGTTAAAATGTAGATTTGGGGGCTTCTCCAAGAACTGCTTAATCAGAGTACCCTAGAGTGATGACTCTTCTGAGCAATCGGCTAGGGGAACTGCTATTTTAGTCATTTGTGGACTCCTGGTTGTCATTCTAGTGATATTTTTTGTAGTTCTCATTCTCCTTGACCTGTGGAGCACTTAAGAATGCCTACCCTATTCTTTGAAATTCCACTTTCTGCCAACCTCACTCTTCACCCGTCTGTTGCTTCCTTATTTTTCCAAATGCAAAATTTAAGTTTCTTGGGAATCTAGCCCTAATATTTTTTTTTCATGCTCGCCAAGAAAAAGGAAACATCTTTTCTCACAATTTGAGAACTGCTTCTTTGCAAGTGATTCCTAATTTTTTATCCTTACTCCAAAACTTTCTCAAAGGTCTCTATACCTGTATTTCCAATTGCTGAATATTTCCACTTGATGAACCTTAAAAATATATGTCAAAACTTCAAATATTTTCAGCCACACCATTCTTGACTCCTCTACTTATATTTATAGTACTTTCAGTTTCTAGCTCAGTTAGCCACTGTATAGTACATACCCATGGTATCATTTTCATCTTGTCTTCTCCTGTGTTTCATATATTCTATTTTTAGGTCCTATCTCCCCTTCACTGCCTGAATTTATCTTTCCCTTAATAACTGGCCACAACCTTGGTTGGGTTGGGGTCATCATTACTTATTAGGCTACTGTCATGGCCTCCTGACTTTCTAGTTTCTACTCTAAACGACCAAAAAAAAAAAAAAAAAGAACTGTCATTACAAAAAAATAGAAAATAACTCAAATGACTATCCATGTTTGTGTGTGTGTGTAATTACATTAAAAATAAAGAGGAAATGAAAAATCTAATAATTTTATGTACATATGCATACACATATATTTATGTGTGTTTAATATAAAGCCAGAGAGAAAGTACACATGCACAAACATTCTCAGGAAGGGACAGGGATAAAGCTAGATGTTTCTGCATAATATCGTGTATTACAGATATGTTATTTTTTTATAGATTTATCTATTTATTTTTAGAGAGAGAGAGAGTGTGTACATGCGTGCACCCATTCATGAGCGGGGGAAGGTGCAATGACTAATTCCAAGAATGGAGCAACAAATGCTTAAGATGAGGCAAGAACATTTGGTCATAAGAGAAAAGAAAGGAAGTTAACAAAGACTACTGGGACATGTTCAGGAGACAAAGGCACCAACATGACAATGTTCTCACATAAGACAAGGACACTGCTACACTACTTCTACTCACATTGTACTTGGAAGTTATAGCCTGTACAAAAAAAAAAAAAATTAGAAGATAAAGATTGGATCAGAATACATAAACCTGTGATTATTTGCATATGACGTGACTGTGTATGAAGAAAATCCAAAAAGCTCTCCAGATAAATTATTAGAATTAATTTAGCAGGGGCACTGGATATAAGGCCAATAGAAAAAGTTAGTTTTATGTCTATATGTTAGCACCAAATAGAAAATAAAACATACAAAATGATATTACTTAAAAAGGTATTCGAAACAAACTAGAAGAAAAACACTGAGAGGTACAGAATAGGTTCCAACTGACACAAGAGAACAGTATGAATATGAATTTTAATGAGTGAAACAAATATGTTTAAATTCATAATGGTACTGGAAAAAATTCTCATTGTGAATTTTAAAAAATGATAGGAAACCAACTATTTCAAAAACATAAAGACAGAGAGCCAATCTAGCCTTTGTGTACCAACTACACCCCAGGTCATCAAATCTTCTGTAAGCAAACATTTCTTTTAACAGAAGTATTCCATCTAATGAGAGAATTTATCACCTGCAATGTCCAATGAAATAACGGAATTGGGCAATGATCAATGACTACTAATATTACGAAAAGATAAAACCCACACACTGTGTCTTGTGATGAATGTATACAATACTACCCGTATTTTTGCAAAAAAAATTGAACCTCTATCTGAAAGCCTCTAGATTTAACTATTTATTTTTGGAAATACAGATCACGGAGAAACACACTAAATGACATCATGGAAATGTAAGCAGCAAAAATTAGATTGTGTAAGACTCCCCTAAGAACGTAGTTTTTTTCCAGGAGCTAATTAAAAAAGTAAGAGGAAAATCTATAGATTAACATATTTAACACACAAAGTCCAACATATGGATGTTGATTTTCATCTTGATTCCAACAATCTATACAACCCTTAAGAGATATTGGGAGAATTACTGTTAATTTTTAAGGCGTGCTAACTGGATTGTGGCCATACAAGTACATATATATGCGTATTAGAGTTCTCATGTTTCACGAATGTGTATCAAAGTATTTTCAGATGAGAGAGAGAAATCAAGAAACAGACTCAACTATAGAGAACAAATTGATGGTTACCAGAGGGAAGTGGGTGGGGGAATGGGTGAAATAGGAGACGGGGATTAAGGAGTGCACTTGTGATGAGCACCAGGTGATATATAGACGTGTTGAATCACTATATTGTACACCTGAAACTAATATTACACTGTATGTTAACTGGAATTTAAATAAAAACTTAAAAAATAAAACTAAAAAAAATAACTTGTCTGGCATTTTTTCTAACATAATCCAGCATGGGGAAATATACACGAAATAAGACTGCTATGTTTTAATAATTGTTGAAGCTGGGTGATGGGTACATGGGGATTTATTTACTATTCTATTTTTGTATGTTTGGAAATTTCCATAATAAGTAAACAAAAAAATGTTGTGGAATGGTGTCTTAATGTATGTCACTTTCCTATACAATATCCTTCAAGGTTTCCCTTCTGACTACCCAAATGAGAACATCTGCTAGACTCAACTCTCAACTTTCCCATCCAGCATGCTATACTCTAGCCTCAAACACTGTAACATTTCCCATCTAATCTCTGGTTTATTATTTCCAACTGGAATACATCCTCTCTCTCATTCAGCCTTCTCAATTTTTATCTATCCTTTAATGTTTATCTCAGATAACAGAACCTGAGAGCTGAAAGAGAGCTTAAATTTAGATGTAACTAGTTTAATGGCTTTTGAACATTTTTAAAAGTTGAAGTCTGAATTTAGAAGTTTGCTTTTCTTCAAGCAAATATCTTATACAACCATAATACATAAAAGAGGCAATAAGCATTGCTGCTTTTGATGTAGGGTAGTCTAGAGTTCTATCAAGCTTCTATCTCTGAACAAAGAATGACAACCACTAGCATCAATTTCAATCTTGCAAAGATATTTTTAGAATAGACAAAACAAAAAACCTACATCGATCTCATCAGAGATTATAAAGACCCAAGCTAAGAGGAATAAAGTCTGAGACCAATAATGCTTAATTCATCTGCGACTGAAACTAAGGAATAGGTTGAAGAGGCTGAAGTATGGAACAAACTCACAATTTCACTTAAGATATATAGCCTAACTCAAGTATAATTAAACTTTGTCTTTTGATCTAATCACTGTATAAACAAATATAAATGCAAAGCTAAATAATATTTTGTTGATTATCAGAAATCCCTACTTAACTAAATTATATATATTAATTCACATTTGGATGGATCTTACACAACAATTGAAAATGGTCAATCTTATTTAAAGCATTTATGATGACTTTTAATGAGAATAACTAATTTATGAAATTATTCTCTAACATGGTTAACATTTTTCTGCATGTATATGTGCAGTTTGCATTCATAAACTTCTTGGATATGAGAAATGGTGTTCTAGTTGCTGTTTTTCACTATCACACAAGCATGGTGATTGGCAAATATTAGGCACTCAAATGTTCATTGAATTAATCAACAAACAAGCAAAAATTATTATTTGTATTCCTGGATTCTACTTTTTAATTTAAAAAGAAACAACCTGAGTGAGATACCCAGAAACAATGTTGAATATATTTGCTAAATAGCTTAAAAGCAAAAACTTTAAAGAAATTTTCTTTTAAACTACAAAAAGGGCAATGGCTTTATAATGCCTGTAAAAACGAATGCAAAATAGCTGCATAGTGACTCAGGTAGTAATTCTTCAAAAAAAAAAGAAAGAAAAAAACTCAATTTTTAATGTAAATTATTATTTTCAGCAATCTCTGGACACTGCTGTTGCAAGACTCTGGTTTTGAAAGCTGAAAACCACCAAAATTTTTAAAATATATTTACTAGTCAAAGACACCAAAAAATAAAAGATTTTTAATATGACAATGGATTGCCTAAATCACATACTAAATTGCTCTATACAGGGAGATTTCACAATCCAGGAGCCATAGCCATGTTGCTGCAAGTAGGATTTCAGCAAAGTTTTAGCTTCTTGATAGGATCCAGACATACACTATAGAAAGAAAAAAAATTGAATTATAGAATATAGGCAGAATTTGGCTTATGAAAAGTTAAGTAACCCTAATCTTGCTTCTTTAGTTTGACATTTTAAAAATTAATGAAAATACTTTTGAATTCCTATTTTTCTCATTGTTTTTGAAACTAAACATTTTCCTTTCCAACACTCCTTAAAGACAGCTGTTTTTAACATTTTTTATTAAAATAACCATACTCATTACAGAAAATTTGAAAAGTAGAAGAAAATAAAATCTGCATGTAATCCACAAATAAGAGATAACCACCATCATTTTGATTTATTTCATTTTTTATAAATGAACATATAGATGAACTTTTAAAAAAGCTTTACTGAAGTATAATTACATACCATAAATGTATTCCTGACAAGTATACAGTTTGATGATTTCTAATAAATTTATAAAGGTATGCAACCATCCCACAGTCAAGTTGTAAAACTATTCCATCACCTGCAAAAAAGTTCCACTGTGCCCATCTGCAGTCCAATCTGTATTCTCAGCTCCAGCCAACCACGAATTTTATCTACTTTTGTCTTTAGAGTTTTGCTTTTTATAGAGATTTCATAAAAATTGATGAACACAATATGAATTCTTTTGTGTCAGGCTTCTTTTGATTAGCATAATGCTTTCAGATTCATTCATATTGTTTCATGTATTTGTAGTTTGATCTATTTCATTGCTGACTAGTATTCCATCATATGGATTTATCACATTGTTTATGGATTCACCAATTGATGAACAACTGAATGTGTCCAGTTGTGTTTGTGGATACAAGTTTCTGTTCTTCCTGGACAGAAACAGTGAAAATGCTGGATCACATGGTAACTACGTTACCTTCAAGGAGACCGTAGACCGTACTATTTTACATTCTCACTGGCAGTGCAAGAGGTCTCTAGTTTCTCTGCAACAATACCTAGTATATAGTGTTTTGGATTTTAGTGGATGTGTAGTATGGTCAACACCTAATGACTGATGAGGCTGAGCATCTTTTATATGTATATTAGCCATTTGTGTATATTCTTTGCTACTTTTAAAAACTGGGTTGTTTGCCCTCTCAATACTGAGTTGTAAGAGTTCATTATATATTATTACAGATAAAAGACTTTTATCAGATGTATGATTAGTCCATTTTTTCTTCCAGTCTATGGCTTGTATTTTCATTTTATTAATAATGACTCTTGAAAAGCAAGTTTTAAATTCTGGAGTCCAAATGATCAATTTTTTCTTTTACAGATTGTGCTTTTGACATCACATCTAAGAAATTGTTTCCTAACCTACGAATACAAATATTTTGACATTTTCTTTGGAAGTTTTATAGTTTTAGCTCTCTTAGAAATATCATTTATTTTAAAATTTTTTTTATGACTCCTATAAGTTGGTTTTTTTTTTGGGGGGGGGTCCACAAATATCCAACAGTTCCACCACCATTTATTAAAAAGACTATTCTTTCTCCCATTAAGTTACCTTGGCACCTTTATGTAAAATTAATTGACCATAAGTGTGTGGGTTTATTTCTGACTCTTACTCTGTTCCATTGATCTATATATGTCTATCATTACGTCAATACATTGTCTTGACTACTGTGGCTTTATCATAAATTTTGAAACTAGGTAGGATAAATCTATTTTAAAAAATTGTTTTGGTTTTTCTATGTCCTTTGGATTTACATGTCAATTTTAATCAGAATCAGCTTGTCAATTCCTACACAAAAGCTTGCTGGGATTCTAATAAGAGTTTGCTTTGAATCCACAGATTAATTTGGCGAGAAGTGACATCTTAACATATTTAATTTCCAACCCACGAAATCGTTCATTTCTCCATTTATTTAGGTCTTCAATTACTCTCAGCAATGTTTCATCATTTTCAGTGTACAGATTTTATACTTAGTTAAATTCATCTCTAAGCATTTTTTATGCTATTCTGGAGAAAATAGTTTTCCCAATTTTAATTTTGGAGTGTTCATTCCTAGTGTGTGTGTGTGTGTATATATATATACACATACATACATACATATATACACAATTTGTTTTTCCATTATTGTCCTTATAATGTGTACTAAATTCACATGATAGTTGTTTTTTATAGATTCCACAGGATATTTTGCATACAAGATTATTTAGAAATAAGATGAGCTTTTCTGTTCCTTTCCAGTCTCAATGCCTTTTTTTTTTCTTAACTTGTTGAACTTGCTAGGACCTACAGAGTAATGTTGAATAGTAATGAGATGAGAACAGACACTCTTGTTTTCTTCTCTAATCCTCTGGGGGGGGGGGTAAGGGGAAGAGTATTCTTTCACCATTGAGCATGATGTCAACTGTAGGTTTTTCATTGGAGGAAATTTACTTCCATTTCTTATTCAGTATTTTGATCATGAATAGCTGTTGGATTTTGTGAAATACATTATGGACATCTTTTGAGGTAATTATGTGGGTTTTGAACTTGAATCTACTCATATAATGGTAGTACGTCCAATAATTTTCTGATGTTGAATCGACCTTGCATTCTTGGAACAAACCTCCTTTGTCATGTATATAATCCTTTCTGTGGGTTGCTAGATTTACTTTGCCATTATCTTAAAAATTTTGCAGTTATGTTCCTGAGAGATTGTAACCGTCCCTCAAAACAATGTACTGCTTAAAATATAACCTATGAGAAACTGTACCAGCCTGGCAAGCATGCTTAAATGTTACTTTAAGAAAAACATGCATTAGCAACAGGTCTCTGGGGGAGAGGATGATATACGTCTTGGAAGCCGAGCAGCCGGGAACGCCTGGCCCGCTCAGGGTGGAACGCCGCCGGCTTCATTTTTGATGTTATCTCCCCTGCCTCAGAGACAGTCTACCGTTAATCAAGACAATCCCCTTAATTGTGCTTGCTCAACTATAAATTCTATACTGCTTGACCATATATAATCTACTCTCCTTACTTATCTATAAGATTTGTAATCAATGTATAACTCATATTCCTTCTTGCTTATCTACAAGGCATATGGTTAATGTATAGCCGTTTTCTGCTCCTTTGTTAGTTGTTATCCTGTATCCAATAAATACAGGACTGAGGAGTTGTTCTGGGCGACAGTCTTCTCTACTGTCGACCCCTGCTCCCTTTCTCTTGTAGCTGACTTGTTTGTGCCTCATTCTTCTCCTGTGCGCCGTCGGGAAGTGGCAAGAGATAAAGGTTTGTAGTCTTAATTTTTTGTGATATTTTAATCCTGTTTTGGTATCAGGGTGATAGTGACCTCATAAAAGTTGGCAAGTGTTCTCTCTTTTATTTATGAGTTTTTTATAGGATTTGTGTTTGTTGTTTTTTTTTTGTATATAGTTTGATAGAATTCACCAGTAAAGCTATATCTGCACTCTGCTTTTCTTTGGGAAAAGAGGGTTTTTTTTAGTTTTTATTTTAATTCCAGTTAACATATGGTGTCATATTAGTTTCAAGTATACAATACAGCAATTCGACAATTCCATACATCACTTGGTGCTCATCAAGACAAGTGCACTCCTTAATCCTCGTCATCTATTTAACCCATACCCTCCACCCTCTCTGGTAACCATCAGTTTGTTCTCTATAAGTAAATCTATTTCTTGGTTTGTCTTTCTTTTTAGGAAAAGAATTTTACTTAATAATTCAACTACTTTAGTTCAATCTGGATATTCTCTTTAGTCACATTTTATAATTTGTATCTTTCTAGGAATGTGTTCATCTAACTCGTTTAATATTTTGAAAAAACGTTGTTTATACTGGGTGCCTGGGTGGCTCAGTGGGTTGAGTCCACCTTCGGCTCAGGACATGATCCCAGGGTCCTGGGATCAAGTTCTGCATCTTGCTCCTTGCTCGGCAGGGAGCCTGCTTCTTCCCTCTGCCTGCTGCTCCCCCTGCTTGTGCTCTCTGACAAATAAATAAAATCTAAAAAATAGAAGGTTTATAATATTCTCTTATAATTATTCTACCTCTTTGGGGTCTGTAGTAATGACTCATCTTTCATTTCAAATTTTGATCGCTTGTGTTATCTCTTACTATTTTATCAGTTAGTCTAAAGGATTATCAATGTTGATTTTTTTCAATGACTCAACTTTTGATTTCATTAATTTTTTTCCTATTTTCTAGTTCGCTGATTTTTTCTTTTTTTTTTTAAAGAGAGAGAGATCACAAGTAGGCAGAGAAGCAGGCAGAGAGAGAGGGAGAAGCAGGCTCCCTGCTGAGCAGAGAGCCCTATGCGGGGCTCGATCCCAGGACCCTGAGATCATGACCTGAGCCGAAGGCAGAGGCTTAACCCACTGAGCCACCCAGGCACCCCAGTTCACTGATTTCTATACCATTTTATATTATTCCCTCTCTCCTACTTTTGTTTCAATTTGCTCTTCTTCTAACATCTCAAGGTGGAGCTCAAATAACTGATTTTACAATTCCCTTCCTTCCTAATATAAGTGAATAAAGCTATAAATTTCTAACTATTCCTTCAGTTATATTCCACAAATTTTAATTTGCTGTATTTTCATTCAGTTGAAGATATTTTTTAATTTGCTTATAATTTCTTCTTTGACTCACAGGTTATTCAGAAGTTAAGCTGTTTAATTCTCAAATGGATAACTTCCCAGATTTCATTCCACTGTTGATTTCTAACTTAATTCCATAGTGGTTAAGAATATACTTTGTCTGATTTTAATCCTTTTAAATTTACTGAGACTTGCTTTATTGCCAATACTGGAGAATGTTCCAAGTGTACTTGAAAATAATGTATATTCTGTCATGCAGTGTTTAATACAGGCCAGTTTGGTTGGCACTGTGATTTAAGCCTTCTATATTCTTACTTATTTTCTGTCTAGTTGTATTATCAACTGCTGAAACAAGACTATTAAAATCTCCTACTATAATTGGAGGACATTAGGAGAAGGGAAAAATGAAGGGGAGGGGGAATCGAAGGGGGAGAGGAACCATGAGAGACTGTGGATTCCAAGAAACAAACTGAGGGTTTTAGAAGGGGAAGGTGGGGGTGGGTGAGCCTGGTTATGGGTATTAAGGAGGCACTGACTGCATGGAGCACTGGGTATTATACACAAGCAATGAATCATGGAACACTACATCAAAAACTAATGAGGTACTGTATGGTGACTAATATAACACAATAAAAAAATAAAAAATAAAAAAGTACATTTTTCTGAAAAAAAGAAAACCTCCTACTATAATTGTAGAATTATCTATTTCACCTTTCAGTTCTGTCAGTTTTGGCTTGTGTATTTTGGGGTTCTGTTGTTACTAACACATGAAATTATTATATAACTGTTACATGTTTCACTATATTAGCCTTTTTACTACTATAAAATGTCACTCATTGTCTTATATTTCTCATCTTAACATATATTTGATGTTAATATAAACACTTCAGCTCTCCTTATTGCTGTTTGCATGATATGTTTTTTCATCTTTTTACTTTCAACTTATTTGTGTTTTTGAATTTCATGTGTTTCCTGCAGACAGCATATAGTTGGATCTTGTTTTTTTATTTTTTACCCATTCTGATGACCTCTGCCTTTTCTCTGGAGCATTAAGTCTAATAGAACCTAATGCAATTATTGATATAGTGGATTCATGTCTGCCATTTCACTGTTTTCAAAGTCCCATGTCTTTTATTTCTCTGTTTTCTCTTTATTGTCTTTTAGTTTTTTCAAAAATGAATTTTAACACACCATTTTAATTCATGTGTTGATATTCTGCATGTAGTTTTCAGTTATTTTCTTCATGGTTACTTTAGGAATTACAATATGCCTCTGTATCTTACTATATTCTACTTCGGATTCATACTGACTTAATCTGGTAAAATACAGTACCTTTGTTCCAATACTGACTGATTTCTTTCCCTGTCCTTTGTTATACTATCACTGTCTATATTGCATCTACCTTTGTTACAAAATACACTGTTAAAATTGTCTTAAAGAACTTCCATTTTCTAAAGAAAATAAGAGGAAACACACATATACACACACCCTTTTATATTTACCCCATGATTACCCTTTTCAGTATTCTTTATTCCTTTCTGTAGATTTATGTGTCAGCTGGTGTAATTTCTTCCAAGGTTCAAGGACTTCCTTTGGAATTCCTCTTAAGGAAGTTATACTAACAACAAATTTTCTTAATTTTTGTCTGCCTAGGAATTTTTTTATTTTGCTTTTAAAAATTATCTTGCTATAGAATTCCTGGTTGCCAGGTTTTTCTTTCAGCACTTTAAACATATCATTTTTCTTTTCTTTCTTTTCTCAAAATTTTATTTTAGTTAACATATAATGTAATATTGGTTTCAGGAGTAGAATTTAGTGATCCATCACTTACCTATAACACCCAGTGCTCAACACAAGTGCCCTCCTTAATACTCATCACCCATTTAGCCCATCCCCCTGCCCACCTCTCATCCAGCAATCCTCAGTTTGTTCTCTGTAGTTAAAAGTCTTTTATGGTTAGCTTCCCTCTTTTTCCCTTCCCCTATGTTCATCTGTTCTGTTTCTTAAATTCCACATATGAGTGAAATCATGATATTTCTTTCTTATTTTGCTTAACATAATACAATCTAGCTCCATCCGCATTGTTGCAAATGGCGGATTTCATACTTTTTGATGGCTGAGTAATATTCCATACCTACACACACAAACACACCATCTTCTTTATCCATTCATCAGTCAATGGGCATTTGGGCTCTTTCCATAATTTGGCTATTGTTGATAATGCTGGTATAAATATCAGGGTACATGTGCCCCTCTGAACCAATATTTTTGATCCTTTGGGTAAATACCTAGTAGTGCAATTGCTGGATCAAAGGGTAGTTCTATTTTTAACTTTTTGAGGAACATCTATACTATTTTTCAAACTGGCTGCACCAGTTTGCATTCACAACACTGTAAAAGGGTTCCCCTTTTTCCACATCCTCACCAACATCTCTTGTTTCCTGTGTTGTTACTTACAGCCATTCTGACAGGGCTGGGGTGGTATCTCTTTGTGGTTTTGATTTCCCTAATAATGAGTGATGCTGAGCATCTTTTCATGTATCCATTGGCCATCTGGATGTCTTCTTTGGAAAAGTGTCTAGTGCTGTCTTCTGCCCATTTCTTGACTGGATTTTTTGGGTTTTTTTGAGGTGCTGAGTTTGATAAGTTGTTTATGGATTTTGGATACTAATATCTGATACGTCATTTGCAAATATCTTCTCTCATTCTGTAAACTGCTTTTTGGTTGATTGTTCCCTTCACTGTGCAGTTTTTAATCTTGATGAAGTCTCAATAGTTCATTTTTGCTTTTGTTTCCTTTGTCTCTGGACATAGGTCAAGTAGGAAGTTGCTATGGTCAATGTCAAAGAGGTTGCTGCCTGTGTTCTCCTCTAGGATTTTGATGGTTTCCTGTCTCACTTTTAGGTCTTTCATCCATTTTGAATTTATTTTTGTGTATGGTGTAAAAAGTGCTCCAATATTCCCAACACCATTTGTTCAAGAGACTTCTTCCCTTTGGATACCTTTTCTTGGTTTGTCAAAGATTAGTTGACCATTTCTGTGTTTTCTATTCTATTCCATTGATCTATGTATCTGTTTTTGTGCCAGTACCATACTGTCTTGATGACTACAGCTTTGTAATATAGCTTGAAGTCTGGAATTCTGATGCCTCTAGCTGCTTCTTTTTCAAGATTGCTTTGGCTATTTGGGATCTTTTGTGGTTCCATATAACCTTAGGATTGTTTGTTTCAACTCTGTGAACTGGTGGTATTTTGACAGGGACTGCATTAAATGTGTAGATTGCTTTGGGTAATTAGACATTTTAACAATATTTGTTCTTCTAAGCCATAAGCACATCAATTCACTGCATTCTTTTCTAACAGCTTTGTTAAGATATAATTCATATATCATAAAATTCATACCTTTAAAGTGTACAATAAATGACTTCTAGTATATTTACAAAAAAAAAAAAAAGTTGTACAACCATTACCAGTACTTCCAGAATTTTTCATCACTCCAAAACCAATCCTATACCCAGCAGCAGTCAATCTTCATTCTCTCCTCCCCACAGCCCCGGGAAACCACTAATCTACTTTCTGTCTCTATGAATTTGCCTATTATGGACATTTCATATAAATGAAATCATATTATCTGTGGCCTTTTGTGTCTGGCTTCTTTCACTTAACATAATGTTTTCAAGATTGATCCATGTTGTAGAATGTATCAATACTTAATTTTCTCTTTTATGGATGACTAAAGAGATATGCCACATCTTGTTTATCTATTCATCACCTGATGAACACTGGGTTGTTTCCACCTTTTGTATATATGAATACGGCTGCTACAAACATTTGCTTACAATTTTGGTGTGAATGTGTTTCCAGTTTTCTTAATAATGTACCTAGGAGTGGAATTCCTGGGTTACATGCTAACTCTATATTTAACTTTTTTAAAGTTTATTTTTAGTAATCTCTACATCCAACATGGGGTTCGAACTCACAACCTCAAGATCAAGAGTCACATGCTCTTCCAACTGAGCCAGCCAGGCCCTCTCTATATTTAACTTTTTGAGAAACTGTTGAATTGTTTCCCAAAGGAGCTGCATCATTTTACATTCCTACCAGCAATGGTGATGGTTCTGATTTCTTTACATCTTTGCCAACACTTAGTATCTTTCTTTTTTGCTATTGATATATCCTAGTATGTGTAAAGTAGTAAATCACTGTGGGTTTTTTATTTATTTATTTATTTGACACAGAGGGAGATATCACAAGTAGGCAGAGAGGCAGGCAGAGAGAGAGGGGGAAGCAGGCTCCCCGCTGAGCAGAGAGCCCGATGCGGGGCTCGATCCCAGAACCCTGAGATCATGACCGGAGCCAAAGGCAGAGGCTTAACCCACTGAGCCACCCAAGCGCCCCCACTGTGGTTTTTATTTGTATTTCCCTAATGATTAATGATGTTGAACATCTTTTTCATATTCTTATTGGTCATTTATTTATTTACAGACAATTCAAATTCTTTGGTCATTTTAAAAACTGGGTCATTTATCTATTATTGAGTTGTAAGAGTTTTTGTTTATTCTGGATACAAGTCCCTTATCAGATATGTGATTTGTAAATATCTTTTCCTAGTATGTAGCTTGCTTTTTCATTTTCTTAAATTTTGAAATGCAAAAGTTGTAACTGTAATAAAGTCTAAAACACTAATGTTTTCTCTTTTGGATTGTATTTTTGGTATCAGATCTAAAACACCTTTCCCTAACCTAAGAATACACATATTTTCTTCTATGTTTTCACCTGAGAGTTTTATAGTTTTAACTCTTATATAGGTCTATCATCCATTTGAGTTAATTTTTGTACATGGTATGAGGTAGAGGTCCAAGTTCATTCTTTTCCAAGTGGATATCAAGTTGTCCCAAGACTATTTGTTGAAAAAACTATTTCTTTCCACTGAATTATCTTGGTATTTTTATTTTATTTTTTCAGTGTTCCAAGATTCATTGTTCATGCACCACACCCAGTGTTCCAGGCAATACATGCCCTCCTCAATACCTGCCACCAGGCTCACCCAGCCCCCACTCCCCTCCCCTCCAAAACCCTCAGTTTGTTTCTCAGAGTCCACAGTCTCTCATGCTTCGTCTCCTCCTCTGATTTCCCCCAATTCACCCTTCGTTTCCTTCTCCCAGTGTCCTCCATGTTTTTCCTTATGCTCCACACCTAAGTGAAACCATATAATTGACTCTCTCTGCTTGACTTATTTCACTCAGCATAATCTCTTCCAGTCCCGTCCATCCCTGTTGATACAAAAGTTGGGTATTCCTCTTTTCTGATGGAGACATAATATTCCATTGTATATATGGACCATATCTTCTTGATCCATTCATCTGTTGAAGGGCATCTTGGCTCTTTCCACAGTTTGGTGATTGTGGCCATTGCTGCTATGAACATTGGGGTACATATGGCCCTTCTTTTCACTGGTATTCTTGTTAAAAATCAACTGTCCATAAGTGTTACGGTTTATTTCTTAACTATCAATTATATCCTATTGAGCTATATGTTTATCCTTATGCCAATATTACAATTACTGTGGCTTTATGGTGAGCTTTGAAATCAGAGTGTGAATAATCCAACTATATTCTTATTCAAGACTGTTCTGGCTATTTTAGGTTGGCCTCCATTGTTGCTAAAGAGAAATCAACCTTTAGATGTACTGCTCTATGGTTAATAACATTTTTTTCTTTCACTGATTTCAAGATTTTCTCTTTGTTTTGGTCTCAAGCAGTTTGAATAGGACATATCTAGGTATGGATCTTTTTAAATAATATATTTTTTAAATTCCATTATGATTAATATGCAGTGTTATATTACTTTCAGATAGGCAATATGATTCAATACATTACTCAGTGCTCATCACAGTAAATGTACTCTTAATGCTCTTCACTTATTTCACCCACCCCCACCCACCTCTCCTCGGGCAACCACCAGTTTGTACCCTATATTTTTTATCTTTGTTCATTTGTTTCTTAAATTCCATAAATGAGTGAAATATTATGGTTTTGTCTTTCTCTAATAGATGGATCTAGCAGGTATGAATCTTTTCAGATTTTTTTCTTTTCTTGGGGAGTTGCTGAGTTTCTTGAATCTGTTAATGTTTTTCATCCAGTTGAAGGACTGATTTTTTTCAGTCATTATTTCTTCTTTTTTTCCTGCTTGTCTCCCTCCTTTCCATCTGAGATTCCTAATACATATCTGTTGGTGTGCTTAATATTGTTCCACAAATCTTTGAGGCTCTGCTTATTTTTCTTCAATCTGTTTTCATTCTGTCTTTAAAAATAATTTCTATTGATTTATCTTTAAAGTTCACTGATTTTTATCTGCCATCTCGAATGTGCTATTGAGCCCATCTAAAGAATTTTTACTTATTAAATATTGTTTCAGTTCTAGAATTTTCATTTGGTTTTCTTTTTTGTAGTTTGTTTCTCTACTGAGATTCCCTATTTGTTGGGGCGCCTGGGTGGTTCAGTCAATTAAGCGGCTGCCTTCGGCTTAGGTCATGATCCCAGGGTCCTGGGATGGAGCCCCACATCTGGCTCCTTGCTTGGTGGGGAGCCTGCTTCTCCCCCTCCCTCTGCCTGCCTCCAGCTCCCCCTGCTTGTGCTCTATCAAAAAAATCAATAAAATCTAAAAAAAAAGAGATTGCCTATTTTTTGATACACTGTCATATTTTCTTTTAATTCTCTGAACATAATTATAATAGCTGCTTTGAAGTCTTAGCTATATTTAACATTTGAACCCACTTGGAACCAGTTCTATCAACTATTATTTTTTCCAGAGAATAGATTTCACCTTCCTGTTTTTTTACATATCCCGTATTTTTTGGTTAAAACTTAAAATTTTTAGACAATATACTGTAGAAACTCTGGATGTGGTTTTATTTTTTCTGAAATTTTTTGTTTTTAAATTTAACTTGCTTAAATGGTGAGATCTGTTTTCTCTGTTCTGTGCAGCTGGTTTTGTCCCTTCACAGTTTTTTTATTTTTATTTTTATATTTTAGCCTGGGTTACTAATGGTTATGCTATACCTGCATAGCTTAATGATAAATGATTTCAGCAGACGCTGCTCAAACACCTTAAACTTATAAGGCATCTACCTTCTCATCAATTTGTGTGTGTGTGTTGGTGGGGCGGTTGTGTACATAGTCCCTCCATCCTATCCATGGTTTTGCTTTCCCTGGTTTCAATTACCCACAGTCAACCGCTGTCTGGAAGTAGATGATCCCCCTTCTGATGTATCAAGAGGTCAATAGTAGCCTCATGCTACATCACAATGCCTACATCACTCACCTCACTTCATCTCATCAAATAAGCATTTTATCATTTCATTTCATCATAGGAAAAAGAAGTTGAGTATAGTATGACAAGATATTTTGAGAAAGAGATCATATATCTTTTATTACAATACACTGTTGAAATTGTTCTAATTATTATTGTTAATCTCTTGTGCCTAATTTACAAATCAAACTTTATCACATATATGTATATATAAGAAACAGTATATATAGGATTCAGTATTACCTGTGGTTTCAGGCATCCGCTGGGGTTCTTGGTAGTATCCCCCAAGGAAAAGGAGGGACTACTGGATTTAATGTTGCAGCCAGTTCTCTTTTACAGTTTCACTCTTTACTGGGTTCTCTAGGGTCTTCCCTGCACAAGTGTAGGTTCTCGTTCAGCCAAGGATATATGGAGAATTTATCTCAGCCCTTCCATGGCTCTTTCATTTTTAAAATCTACCTAAGTAAGTTATTAAGTTGGTCCATCACTTGCCCCAACCAGGACTGCAATCTTGGGCCAGCAAAATTATTGACTTTCCCCATTTGTTTCCTACTAGGTTTGGCACTTTTAGCTGACAAAGCTTCAAATTTTTACCCTCTGCCCCAAATCAAGTCCATCCTCAAGCAGCAAAACTACTACTTCCAGTGGCATCCTTACTCTAGTAAAAACTATAGTTCTTGCCATTTAAACTAGCAGAGAAAAGGGAGAAAGAACAGGAGCAGCCTTGGATAAAGGTATCACAAACTCCTGTTATTCTTATCCAAAGCTTGAGCTGTTTTTCAATAATACACACTTCTGGGGGCGCCTGGGTGGCTCAGTGGGTTGAGGCCTCTGCCTTCGGCTCAGGTCATGATCTCAGGGTCTTGGGATCAAGCCCCGCATCGGGCTCTCTGCTCAGCAGGGAGCCTGCTTCCCCCTCTCCCTCTGTCTGCCTCTCTACCTACTTGTGCTCTCTCTTCTCTCTGTCAAATAAATAAATAAAATCTTTAAAAAAAAAAAAAATACACACTTCTGTCTTCAATTTCCAGAATTATGAAAGGTGGTTTTTTGACAATTTTGTCCAGTTTTTATACTTGCTTTTCTAAATGGGATCTGTGACTTCATGCCACCAAAGATAGAAATTGCCTAGATAAGCTTTTATACTTAAAAATGTATGTACATACCCACGAATCTGTAGTTGTTTCACAGGTTGGGATTATAGAGTCTGAGCATTAAGATATTGTTGAAATTAAGAGAGTTTCCTATAATACTAGAATTACTGACAAACTAAATTTAGGTTATCAGAAACAATCTGTATTTAATAACTTGATGTCTTGCGTATGTCATAATATGATAACATGGTTCATATCAGACTATACCAAACAAAAAAAGCAGATTAAAAAACACATCCAGTATAATATTTTGAAATATATGCATACACAAATATACATATACAAACAAAACACACAAGAAACTGAAATAACATGCTTACAGGATTAAGAGTATCATAATTTGAATAGTAGGAAAGATTACAAGTACTATTTTTCCTCCGTATTTAAAAATATTGCCAAATTATCTAAATACGCATTATGTTTGTAATACTAAAAAAATAAATATTTTTAAAGAGAGAAAAAGGCTATATACATCACCTACTTAATCAGGCCCAAGTCACACACTGAAATTAAAGCAGTTTCACAGCATTAAAATAGGAAAATTAATTTATATGGATATCTTAATGTATTATTTTAGAATACTTCTAAAATTAGCACAGTTAACACATACAGAAGAAATTTATTACCATTTTTTTCCTCTGGGTATGAAAGCAGGTTTTGATCAAAATTGTCAAAATAAGTACACACCATACTAAGGTGGCTACTTTAAGTGGCAACACTCATTTACATATTCAATTTCTGGCATATTCATTTAACAATTAATTCTACCAATACATGGCAATACCTTATATTCAGTAACTATTTCAAGCGACTTCTCCTATATCTCATTATCATAAAATTACATTTTTGTTGTTTTAAATATTATTTCTATGATCAATTTCATTCCTTTAAGGACTTACCTTTGCTGCATGGTATGTACTAGCTTCAAGTAAATCTTCTTTTTTAGCTTCTTTGGCAAGCAGGTTAAATCGACTTAACATTGCGGCTTTACAAAGCCGACTTGCCATTGACACACCACTTTTAAATGGGGAACTAAAGTAGAAAGGAATGAAACATTCACTAATCATTATTCAAGAATTTATGTTGACAATTGTAGAGATTAAAATCAACACAGAATCTACAAATACTTTTCTAAATTATATACAATGAAGATAGTGAAAGATTTTTACACAAAAATCATTCTATTTAATTACTTTCTGAAGCTAATTTCTTTTACTAGTTTACAGCTTAAATTATTAGAGTGTTGCATTAAAAATTAAAGATGATGGATACTGGAACAGTTTATTGTTTGATGCAAAATTAGTCTATGTTGATCCAAATAAGAAGAGTGGTTGTACCAAAATTGACTAGTAAAAGGCACAGAAATATTTTCTGGAATGATGAAAATGTCCTACATTTTAATGGGGTGATGGTTATACAGGTGTATACATATATCAAAAGTCATGAAACTATATAGTACATTTCGCCGCATGTAAATTTGAACCCACTAAAAATATATATATATAACCCCTTCTCATGACCTTCCATCTATGTATACATATGCGTATGAAGTTATATTTTTCTGCTTCTAATAAAAGTGGGTCCGTAGACCATGAATTTTTTTGCTATAACTCCCTCTTCATTATATCTTATTAGTTGTTCTTTTATTTACAAAAATTGCCCAAATGCTTCATTCGTCTCCATACTTTTTTTGTGTGTTATGTTAGTCACCATACAGTACACCATTAGTTTTTGATGTAGTGTTCCAAGATTCATTGTTTATGTATAACACCCAGTGCTCCATGCAATACGTGCCCTCCTTAATACCCACATGAGGCTCACCCATCCCTACTCTAAAACCCTGTTTGTTTCTCGGAGTCCACAGTCTCTCATGGTTCATCTCCCCCTTCTGATTTCCCCCCTTCCCTCTGCCCTTCCTTCTAATGTCCTCCATGTTATTCCTTATGTTCCGCAAGCAAGTGAAACCACATGAAAATTGACTTTCTCTGCTTGACTTATCTCACTCAGCATAATCTCCGCTCCCATCCATGTTGATGCAAAATTTGGGTATTCATCCTTTCTGATGGCTGAGTAATATTCCATTGTATATATGGACCACATCTTCTTTATCCATCCATCTGTTGAAGGGTATCTTGGCTCTTTCCACAGTTTGGCTATTGTGGATATTGCTGCTATGAACATTGAGATACATACAGCCCTTCTTTTCACTACATCTGTATCTTTGGGGTAAATACCCAGTAGTGCAATTGCATGGTCATAAGGAATTTCCACACTGTTTTTCAAAGTGGCTGCACCAACTTGCATTCCCACCAACAGTGTAAGAGGATTCCCCTTTCTCTACATCCTCTCCAACATTTGTTGCTTCTTGCCTTGTTAATTTTTGCCATTCTAACTGGTGTAAGGTGGCATCTAAATGTGGTTTTGATTTGAATTTCCCTGATGGCTAATGATGATGAACATTCTTTCATGTGTCTGTTAGCCATTTGTATGTCTTCATTGGAGAAGTGTCTGTTCGCTTCTGCACAGCAAAGGAAACAGTCAACAAAACAAAGGGGAAACCCACGGAATGGGAGAAGATATTCGCAAATGACACTACAGACAAAAGGCTGATAACCAAGATCTATAAAGAACTTCTCAAACTCACCATTGTCTCCATACTCTTTATAATGTGACTTTTCACATTCTCCTTTCAGTAACTGCGGTTGATTTCCCTTCCCCCTGAATTTAGGCTAGCTTTGTGACTTGTTTTGGTGAATGGAATAGAGGATGTGTCAGTTCTGAGCCTGGGCCTCATAGGTTTGTGTGCATTCTCTAGGGAATGGTTCCTCTGCCAAATGAGCCAGCTGGGACTAGTTTACAAAATGGTGAAACAACACATGAACCAGAGCCCTGTCATACCTCTAAGATCAGCCAAGTTGAATTTCAATTAACCTAGAGTTAACCCCAGATGAATGAGGGAGCCCAATTAAAATCCACCTCAGTTGACCTAAAAACTTGTGAGCAGTAATATATGGTTATTTTTTAAACAGATTTTATTAATTTGACAGAGGGAAAGACAGCAAGAGAGGGAACACAAGCAGGGGGAGTGGGAGATGGAGAACCAGGCTTCCTGCTCTGCAGGAAGAGCCCCCTGTGGGGCTCCATCCCAGGACCCTGGGATCATGACCAGAGCCGAAGGCAGATGCTTAACTGACTGAGCCACCCAGGCACCCCATAAATGGTTATTTTAAGTCACTAAGTTTTGAGGTAGTTTTATATACAGAAATAGTTAACATATGAGCCTCTGTATGGAATCTATTGATCTCTTTATTAATATTTTCACCATGATACCTTTTGTCATTTTCCCAATGATTCTCCTGGGCTTTTCAGGTATAATACGATACCACATGCAAAGAATGCTAATTTTACCTCCTCCCTTCCAATATTTTATAATCTCTCATTTCTTTCTCTTGTCCAAATGCTTTGAATAAAATATTAACAGCAACAGTAAGTAACTGTGTCTTGTTCTGGATGTTATCATCAATTATTATGATACTTTTGACTAATAAACACATATTTTTATCCTTAACAAAAGTATCAAACTATTTCTTTTTTATTATCTTTATCTAGAATAGCTGAAGAGCTATATTATATGCTTTCTTAGAATTTAGAGCTATGAATGTGTGGTATCCCTAGGTCAATTAATAAGACAATTTTAATAAGAATTTCTAATCTGGTATTATTTCTATTATGTTACTATCCTCACTCCTACAAAAAATACCAATTGGTATTATTGTATAAAATATATGTATATTTTTAAATGTACTGCTACATTCTGCTTCCTAATATTTTATTTAGTTATTTTGCTTGGATATAAAAGAAAGTTTCATCTGTACCTTTTGTGGAGGGAGGGCAGCAATGTTCTATCAGATTTAAGTAGCAGTGATACACCTGCTCCATTAAAGGATTTTAATGTTTTCCATCTTAGCGCGGGAAATTTCTGCTATTAAAAGGTTTAAAAATTCCTCTGAACCTCCTCAGAATGGTACTTTCTTTGAGAATAGTTAGAGCACCTTCTTGATAACTTTCTTATGAAAATAATCTGTTTAGGTTTCCCCTCTTCTGTACCAGTTATAGAAATAATTTTTCCTAGAAATGTATGCATTTCACAAGGTTTTTAAAAATACATGGTTGAGCAAATAAGCTTTTATGATTCTTTTAATCTTCTATTTCTGTTAATTACTTCCTTATTATTCATTAAATATGAGATTAGCTAGTGACATTTTTTCACAGAATCCGATTTTTATTACTTCTAACTTTTTGTTATTTAGCTCTTTAAATTACATTTCTAGTTTTGCTGATTTCTTCATTCTGCTTAATTATTTATTTCCATTATCTCTTGACATAAGTATCTGAAGAACTAAAAAAGCTTTGCTTTAGCTGTATATATCTTACAAGTTTTGATAGGTAATGCTTTCAAAATCCTTGCTTTCTAAATATCCGCAGTTTCATTTTATATTTCCTCTTTAGAACCAAAAGTTAGACGACTTTTATCCCCAATGAAAGAAATTCCTAGTATACTGATTTTCTTAGAGATTTACTATATCACAATCGGAAAATACTATCTACACTGCTTCTAACTTAAATTCAAGTTAGTTAACATAACAGTGTACTATTAGTTTCAGGGTAGAGTTTGGTGATTCATCAGTTGCTTATAACACCCAGTGCTCATTATATCAAGTGCCCACCTTAATGTCCATCACCTAGTTACCCCATCTCCCCACCCACTTCCCCTCCAGCAACCCTGTTTGTTTCCTACAGTTAAGAGTCTCTTATGGTTTGCCTGTTTTTATCTTATTTTTCCTTCTCTTTCTCTATGCTGTTGTTTCTTAAATTCCACATAAGTAAAATCATATTGGTATTTGTCTTTATCTGATTCTGCTTAGCATAATATACTCTAGTTCCATCCACACTGTTGTAAATGGCATGATTTCATTCTTTTTGATAGCTAATATTCCCGTGTGTGTGTGTGTGTGTGTGTATCTCACATCTTCTTTATCCATTCATCTCTTGATGGACATCTGGGCTCTTTCCATATTTTGGCTATAATGGAAATTGCTGCTATAAACTTTGGGGTGCATGTGCCCCTTCTAATTACTTATTTTTGTATCCTTTGGATAAGTTCCTAGTAATGCAATGCTGGGTCATAGAATAGCTCTATTTTTTAACTTTTTGAGGAATCTCCATACTGTTTTCCACAGTGACTGCACCAGTTTTCATTCCTACCAAGAGTAAGAGGGTTTCCCTTTCTCCATATCCTCACCAACATCGTTTCCTGAATTTTTCATTTTAGCCATTATGACCGGTGTGAGGTGGTATCTCACTGTGGTTTTGATTTCTGTTTTCCTGATGATGACTGGCGTTGAGCATTTTTTTTGTGTGTCTGTTAGCCATTTGTATGTCTTCTTTGGATAAATGTCTGTGAATGTCTTCTGCCCATTTCTTGACTGGATTTTTTACTTTTAGGGTGTTGAATTCGGTAAGTTCTTTATAGATTTTGGATACTAGCCCTTGATCTGATATGTCATTTGCAAATATCTTCTCCCATTCCATAGGTTGTCTTTTAGTTTTGTTGATTGTTTCCTTTGCTGTGCAGAAGCTCTTTATCTTGATGAAATTCCAATAGTTCATTTTTACTTTTGTTTTTCTCGCCTCTGGAGACTGTCAGTAGAAAGTTGCTGAGGCTGAGGTCAAAGAGGTTGCTGTCTGTGTTCTCCTCTAGGATTTTGATGGATTCCTGTCTCACATTTAGGGCTTTCATCTATTTTGAATTTATTTTTGTGTATGGTTTTAAGAAAGTGGTCCAGTTTCATTCTTCTGCATGTTTCTATCCAGTTTTCCTAAACCATTTGTTGAAGAAATCATCTTTTTTTTTTTTCCTTTGGATATTCTTTCCTGCTTTGTCGAAAATTAGCTTGCTGACTATAGAGTTGAGGATCTGTATCTGGGTTCTCATACTGCTCCTAACTTTTAGAATTTGATATTTTCTTTGTGTCCTAACATAGGATCAATTTTTTTCAGTATTCTATAGGTTCTTCAAAAGTAAGTGTGTTTTTTATTTTTACGGTGCAGAGTTTTGTGTAAGTTAATCAAGTCTACCTTTTTGTTATTTAAAACCACTATATCCTTGCTTTTTGTTTTGTCTATTTAATCATGAACTGAAAGGTCAATTATTGTCTCAACTAGTAGTGGATTTCTATTTTTCCTCCTCTTCTATAACTTCTGCTTTATGAATGTTGATACTATGTTATTTGCTGAATAGATATCCATAACTATTCTTTCTTCCTTGTGAATTACACATTGTAATAATAGTGTCCTCTGCCTTATGTAATGCTTTGGAGTTGAACTACGTCTTGTCTAATATTTAGATCACATCTGCTCTCTTCATTTATATCATTTAGCTATAATAAATTAGTTAAGCTCATTTTACATTAATTTCAGCTTTGTTATGCTCATATTTTATCTGCTCTCAGTAAGACTTTTTAATGTTTTATCAAAGAATTGTTTTGTTTGTATGTGTATAGTTTGTTCATTATTAAGAGCTGATTCAAGACAAGAATAGTGTAATTCACACTAGTTGAAATAATCAATAGTATGCCTGACTGAGTTCATAACGGGAGTTCATAACGGGAAACATTTGTATATGGTCTTAATTTAAACTTATCTTTCAGAAAGAAAGCAGTTTAGGCATTTAAAATTTTAATATTATTCATTACCTCATTACAAATGTATGGTCACACTAAAAGAACAGTTTTAGTTTTACTTGATCATCAATGGCAAGGATATTATAAAGAAATGTCTAAAATGACTAAAAGGCACAGCACAGGCCCATTTGTATGCAGATTTTTTCCTGATAAATATAGTATTGTAAATGTATTTTCTCTTAAGATCTTTTTTTCAGTTTTTATTTAAATTCTAGTCAACACAGTGTAATATTAGTTTCATGTGTACAATTTAGTGATTCAACACTTAATCCAACAACCAGTGCTCATCACAAGTGTCCTGCTTAAATATGTAATTTTAAAAGAAATTAATAATGCTAACCTTTCAGTGATCTTTCCACTTAGGCCATCCACAATCTCCAAAGAAATGTCCCCCTGAGCCCAATTCAGACTCAGGGATTTATATTCCAAGTTTGCTTGAAGTGGATATGCAGAAGGTACTAAACTAACATGAGGTCTGTTGACCAAGTAAAACATTGGAAGTTTTGAAGTGAGTGCATCATCAACACGTTGCTTTACAGCAATTTCTAAACCTCTAGTATCACTGCAATTCCCATCACCTAGAAAGTAAAAACAAAATACCCAGAAGTTCAATATCAAAAGACTAGACCAAAAAAAAAAAAAAAAAAAGGAAACAGTCTAAAGTCTATTTATTTTTTTCTTACCACCTTTCCTTTCCTACTTCTCAGCAGCTACTTCTATATTTTTTACCAGAACCAGGACAAGGTAACAATGGTCATAATTTCCAATAAAAAAAAAAAAATCTACAGAAAATAACAAATCGACATTCCAGCAAATAAAAGAGAAGAGCCAGAAATTACCCAGAAAAAAAAGATAGTACTTTTTACAGGGTTCTGTCAGAGAGAACTGGTTCATCCTGTCTTGATTTCTCAGATTACAGCATGAAACCAGCAAATAATGTAAGAGATAAATGTGGCTGAGAAATGGTTGGTGAGATTACGTTATTTTTTCCCCATCTATGGGCCACAAATTACAACTATTCCACTACCACAATGTTCCAGTTTCACAACACAAAATAATTTAAATAATGACCATTTCTGGTTACAACTATGGCTAATACCAAAATCTCTGAGTTTTCAGTCAAAATAATTGTTGAAAGAATGCTAAAAAAGATGTAATATCATCAATATAGTATAACATAGTGGTTTGATCAAACTTAAAATAGAAGTTGGACAAGTCATTCCTATTTAAAAATTAGTAATTCAAAAGTAGATCTCTTTTCTCCTTAGAGGGTCAGAAGTTCTCTCAAAGAGAAATTTTACATACCACTAGACATTACATCACAAAGTTTTGTTTCCATACATTGGAACTGTTGAGGTGGCTAGTGGTCTTACACTTACTATGACTATTTGGAAACTAGAAAATGATGTAAAAAGAACATGAATTACTGCTGACACAGTAACTCCTTTGTGTTGTTGTTTTTTTAATCCCAGTATAGTTAACATACAGTATTAAATTATTTTCAGGTATATATGGATTAAACAATTCAATCTTTCCTTTCCTACTTCTCAGCAGCTACTTCTATATTTTTTACCAGAACCAGGACAAGTTAACAGTGGTCATAATTTCCATTCAAAAAAAATCTACAAAAAATAACAAATTGACATTCCAGTGAATGAAAGTGAAGAGCCAGAACTGACCCAGAAAAAAATACAGTACATTTTACAGGGTTCTGTCAGAGAGAACTGGCATCCATGCCCCCCCCCACCTGCCACCCCTCCCCTCTGTTCTCTATAGTTAAGAGTCTGTTTTCCAGTTTGTCTTTTTTTTTTGCTTGCTTGTTTCCGAAATTCCACATGAGTTAAATCATATGGTATTTGTCTTTATCTGATTTATTTCATTTGGCATTATACCCTCTAGATACATCCATGCTGTTGCAAATGGCAACATTTCATTCTTTTTGATGGCTGAGTAATATTCCATTATATACATGTGCCGCATCTTTATTCATCTATCAGTAGACACTAAGTACTCCTTTGAACATTCCAATTTAAGAAACCTGACAAATTAAGACTAGTTAAAAATATGCTTGGGCACAAAAAAAAAAAAAAAAAAAAAAGATATGCTTGGGCACAGACAAATAGTTGGGAAGAAATAAGGTCTATGGAATAGTCACTGTTAAAATGAACAGAAGACATAGATTCAAAAGAAAATGTTACATATTATACACTAATGTGTATAATACTGTGCTACAGTATTATATGTGCTACAGACTAAATGTGTCCCAATAAAATTAGTTATGTTAAAACCTAATTTCCAATGAGATAGTAGGCCTTTGTGAGGTACTCTTGGAAAAGAGGCTCTCATCCCTGCTACACTATCAGGACACCATGAGAAAACAGGCATCTATGAATCAGGAAATGGGCCCTCACCAGACACTGAATCTGCCAACACCTTGATCCTGGAATTTCCAGACTCCAGAACTGTGAGAAACATATGTTTGTTTTTTAAGACACCCAGTCTGCAGAATTTTTACTGTAGTAGCCCAAACAGACTAAGACCCACTGTAATGAGATAATGGCACTGTTTGTGCCTAAAATACCAAGACACATGTGGAAAAAAACAAACCTGCAAGTCAAATTCCATTTGGGATTCCTTACATACCAAATTGTTTCACCAAAATGTCTCAATATGGTGGTATAAAAGCAGTAATATAATAGAAAAAAAAGTATATTAATATTAGAGATTTTACTTTTTCCCTTTATATATGTATGCTTTAACTATTAACTAAATCCAAAGTATGGTTTTGGTTATATCTTAAGGCTACATCTTGTTCCTGGAAAAATATAGTTCTAAAATTATGTCATATAATAGGGAAAGTTTGATTTATCTCAAGTCATCTAAAATAATATGAAACTCAAGGTGAAGTCAAAAATTAAATCTAATCGAGGACCATAGCTGACCTGACTGGACACCTTTTTATACAGAAAAGATTCTAAGGAGCTTAATCTACCATAAGTGTAATATAAGTCAGCAGAAATGGTGCTGAAACAGCTATTAAAAACTAAGGATGTATGAGTAAGAATAAAGTATATACATCAAAGAATCAAACATTAAAGAACTATGCACTGGTCCTACCATATCTGGAACATCAGAATTAGTCTGAGGCATTACATTTTAACACCACCACCCATATATTACAGAATATCCAGAGAAAACAATTCATGTTCCTATGAAACACAAATGTGTGGCTAGGAGAGGACATAAAGGCAAGAAGCATCTTGCCTTTGTATTCATAATGCTCACTCTGTATTTTATTACATGAATGGTACCCCTGAGAATAATGCAATGGTATACAACACCTAGCATACAGTAGGGACCTCAATAAGTACCTGATGAAAAAAGAATATAAAAGATGAGATTATCAGAGAGCAGGAATTATTGATCCTGGATGCACATTAGAATCTTGAGGAATTGAGGAGAATGCCATTCTCACATTATTTTAAAAGCTTCCTGGGTAAGCATAAACTACAACAAGCATAAAGAATAAAATTTATTTTTCAAGTTTTCTAGGCAGAATTAGTTTTAAGTAGAAAAAGAAGAGCACTTTCAAAAACAAAACATGCTGACTCAAATCATTTATTCATGAAACATTTACTGACCCACTAGCACAAACTGGACCAAGATGAGTGTGGCAAAGCATCTGCCTTCAAAAGTGTCAAGTTTAACAGACTGAGTAGTGAGATTCTAGTCACTCGCTATGCTCAGACAAAGCTATAAGAGCTCAATTTAACACAAAAAGCAGCAGCATGAGAAGTTATAAAACTGGTTTTGAGTCCAGGCTCTGCCAATTAGGCAAACTGAATGACTTGGGGCAATTATTTTATTAACACTGTGAACCTATTACTGATCCTTAAAAAAAAAAAAAGAAAGAAAGAAAAGAAACAAACAACAGAATCTCTAAGGTTATCAAATGTTTCCTAAAAGTCCATGAACTATGTTTAAAACAGATTCTTTCACTAGGAGGGAATTAGAAATTGGTATTCTTTATAATTCAAATGTACAATTCAAATTAGTGTACTAAAAGAACTGGACAGAAATATCTTTGGACAAACACTCTTGAAATATTTAGACAGATGATCTTACCATAATAGAATACCAAATTAGCAAAATATACCTTAAAAAGCTTGAAAATTAATATAAACCCAGCTATTTTTAAGTACTTAAGCAAAGTGAATTTTCTTCCTTATATGGATTTTTTTTTTAAGATTTATTTAAGAGAGAGAAAGAGAGCACATGTGCATGAGCAGGGGGCAGGGCAGAGGGAGAGAATCTCAAGCAGATCGGGCACTGAGCACAGAGCCCCATGACGGGGCTGGATACCACAAACCTGAAATCATGACCTGAGCCAAAATCAGAGTCTGACACTTACTGACTGAGCCACTCAGGCAACCCTACTCTGGATAATTTTCTTTTCAATAATAGCAAATGTCTTTTTAATGCAAGCCTAAGACTTTTTTCCTAAAAAAGAATACTACCACCATAAAGTGATAAAATGAATACCTAAGAATACCCACAGCATAAAATTGGCTTCTGTAAACTTTCTAAAAAGTTAAATAAATCTTAAAATATAATACTCTACCCACTGGTAATGGATCTAGTAAATAAGGTTTTCAAGAATTAAAATAAAGAACTGTAAAAGATTTCATAAGACTTATGAGAGAAGAGGATGATGTCGTTATCCTCAAAGAATTAGATTTAACTTCTATTGTCAGTACAGAATTAAAGGGAAGCAAATTTCAATTCTAAATAAGGAGGAATTTTTTAAAACAACTGGGGCTATTCAATTAATAGAATAGATTGGTTTTAAATCCTATACTTCACATTATTGGATGCTTTTAAAATAGGGTTAGATGATACCCTATCAGGAATGGCATAAAAAGAGTTTACATACTAAGTGAGAAGCTGTACTAGACTACTAATAAAGTTCAGTGAACTCTGAAGATTCTTTCAGCTCCCTAAATTTCTCTCTTTTAGTGTACAGAAACTTTATATATTTCTCAAAGAGCCATTCACATCGTCTGTATCAGAATCACCTAGTGGTGCTTTTAAATGTATATTCCTCTGTCTCAAAACTCCCTCCCCCAGACACAGAATAGAGATCTGAAGAGGTCCAAAAATCAGCATTTTTTACCAACAACTTAAACACATTAAAATCATTTAGGTTATACCAGAAAGAAAACCAATTAGCTTAAGATGTGTCCCACAAAGATGCCAAGAAAGAGGACAGAAACAATTTTACAAAGTCTATACCGTTTTTATTGCTAACCTGGTATTCCCCATTGCTAGGTTCCAGATGACACTCAAAATGGCAAGAGATTTAATTTTTAAGCTCCTGTCCCAAACCACTAGCTAAATACTAAATAATTTTATAAGAACCTATATCTACCCTTTTAAGAAACTAAATATAGTATGGAGTTATAGCATATAAATGACAAGTTTTACAATATTTTCTTCACCAAAGTCAAAGAAAGCTGTGATTCTAGAGAAAGCATAGACAATTCTTATATACTTAATAGACATTCAAGAAAAAAAGCCTTTCTTAAAGGAGACTGAGCAAAGTGCCTGAGAGAGTATCAGACCAGACTAAAAGAAAACAAGGCAAAGAAAATCAGTAAGCAAATTAAATCTAAGAAATGTATCATCTACAATATGTATTTGGAAAAAGAAGATTTAGAAATAACTACTTTTGAGGGCAAGAATAACTGGCATTATCATATATTACCAGTGGGTAATATATGGAGGGTAACTTGGAGGGTAACTTAGCAACATTTTTCAAAATTGCAAATGCATACATCTTTGCCTGCGATTCTACTTCCAGGAATTCATCTTGGAGATAGATACACTTATACATGTGCAAAAAACAAATATAAAAAGGTCATTCACTATACCATTTTGGTAGCTGAATAAAATTAGAAACAATCTAAAATTCTCTCAACCTACAAGTGGTTAAATAAATTATGATACCTTTATACAAAGAAATACCATACAGTGAGACACAAAATAATAATGAGGAAATTCTTTACATACTTGACATGGAAATATTTACAAGATATATATTATTAAATGAAAAAAGCAAGATGCATAAAGGTATGAACTGTATTATCTATTCGTACAAAATATAAAAAGAAAAAGAATGCATTTACTTCTGTAAGTATAAACTATCTTTGGAAAGAAAAACAAGGAACTAGTAACAATGAATGCCACAGAAGAAAAATGGGTGCCTGGGGCACTAGGATAGAAGGGAAACTTTTCACTGAAAACCCTTCTGAGTCCTTTGAATTGTGAATCAAGTAATGTATTTTCTATACAAATAAAATAAGCTTAATGTTAGAAAATAACCATTTTCATTTTTACAATTTACTAAAGCCAAACAAAAATAGCATCTTGAATAGACACATGGAACTGAAAGAAATATTACTTGTAAGAGAAATTCCTAAGAAATGGGCATAAAATATGTAAACAACAAAAAATCAATTAAAAAAAACAGAAATACCACCACCTAAAAACAAAAATATTACCCATATGAGGATCTCAAGCTTACACATGCAATTGTTATCAAAAATTAATGGCAAGCAAAGAAGAACCAAGTAACAGTAGTACTTAAAGTGTTTCACAGGGGTAAATTAAAGTTTTGCAACACTCAGGGCTTTATGAAAACTATACAAATGAGCCCCCAAATTGTTTATTGACATGTCTGTAAAACCATTCAAATATAATTACATAATTCTGTAATACCTCCCACCAAAGAATTACTAATTCACATTAATTATCATGTGTTCTAGTTACTGCCTACTCATTTGACAACTTTTTAAAAGGATCCAGATCATAACCAAATCTATGAAAAAGGTAGCAAAAAAACCAAATGGGCATTTAAGATTTTTCTTATTTTAAGGATAATTAAATGTAAGCTTTTAGACTTGAGAAGTTCAAGGAAATATCTTTTTCCTAAAGAAAGGGGAAAAACTGAAATATTGTACAAACAAATGTGTAAGTTCAAAGTATAATACATCTAACTGGCTAATTTAAAATATTAATTCCTATCCTCCTGATAAGAAGATAGAAGTCATATTACACCAACTATGATCATAAGTTACCATGAAATGAAAAGCTCAATGAAACAATGTGTTTTTTTTTTTTACCTTAAATAAAGGATCATGTATGCAAAATCTCATTTTATAATGATAAATAAAATATATTTACTTAGTGAGAGAGGCCAGGAGGTAATGAAATCCCACTCACCAACAAGTATACTGCTGATATAAACTGGCTGTATAAAGTGACTCAGCAATGCTCCCTGTACACCAAGCACTTCCCATCTTGTCAATTTGTCACTTGAGGACATACTGCTTACTCTATTAACAACATCTGCAGGACAGTAGACAGTCAGATAAATTTTGCCTTCAACAGCCACATGGAGACTCAGTTCTTCATTGGCTTCAAATGCAGATATAGAATGTGGATTAAGACGCCTAGCAAAAAGAAAGTTTTTTTCCTTTAAAAAACAAAGTATACACAATGGAATATTACTCAGCCATAAAAAAGAACAAAATCTTGCTATTTGCAATGACATGCAGGGAACTAGAGAGTATTATGCTAAGTCAAAGTCAGTCAGAGAAAGACAAATACCATATGATTTCACTCATATGTGGAATTTAAGAAACAAATGAGCAAAAGGAAAAAGGGGAGCAAACCAAGAAACAGATTCTTTTAACTATAGAGAACACATAGATGGTTACCAGGGATGGGTGAAATAGGAGACAGGGATTAAGGGGTGCACTTATGTTGAGCACCGGGTGTTGTACGGAAGTGTTAAATCGCTATATTGTACACCTGAAACTAGTATTACACTGTATGTTAACTAACTGGACTTTAAATAAAAATTTTAAAAATTAAAAATTAAAAAAAATAAAATCTATATGTACTTAAGAATTGTTTTCAAACATGTCTAACTTGCCAGTATACATTTAATTCTAGTAATAAAAACAGATGCAAAACTAAAGCAAGGCAGGAGTGATTTGGTTCCACAAGATTAATACCAAACAGAAATTAACCATATTTAGAGCTTCTGGCAAAGATAAATTATTTTTACTGCCTTTATGTCCCTTAAAATCAAATGAAAACTAATTTTGGTCCTACCACAGTTCTTATTTTCTTTCTCTGTATGAAAATTTTTAAAAACTACAAAGAGAATGAAGGAAAAAAAAACCTGACAATTTGTATTCAAGATTCTTCTCCAATAAAATATGTTAAAAAAATAAAACATGTCCTGAACTTTTTCTCCAGGAACACTCCTTGCCTTTGTCTTCAAAGGTGTAACTGGAAAAATCTGTAACAAAATATTAACCATGGTTATCTCTAGATAGTCAGACTTGCTTTCTCCTTTGTGCTTGTCTGTTCTGTTTAAATTTCATGCTGATGCTATCCATTCATCAAGATAATGAAGTTTTAGCTACAGATTGACCAGAAAAGCAAACTGAACATCTTAGCTCCTGCATTAGTATGAGAGAGTGCATAAATCTATGCTTTCCTAACATTTACGAAGTCTTAAAACTCGACAGAAAAAAATTTTCAACACCATGGAAAAAAAGTGGTAAAGTACATGGAATATTTAAGTAGTAGTATTAGATCAGATTGAGTGGAGGGGAGGAGTGGAGAAGTAGTAAAAGATCAGATCAGACTGAGCGGCCCTCTAGCAGGCCACAAATAACACCTCAAGCCAGAGGGAGAATACAGATAGATATGAATTTACATGTTCTATTGCTGTAGGGATTCAGAATATATAATATAGCCAACCTGATTGCTTTTATTTTATTTTTTTTTAAAGATTTTATTTATTTATTTGACAGAGAGAGACATGGCGAGAGCAGGAACACAAACAGGGTGAGAGGGAGAAGCACGCTCCCCACAGAGCAGGGAGTGCAATGTGGGGCTCGATGTAGGGCTCAATCCCAGGACCCTGGGATCATGACCTGAGCTAAAGGCAGACGCTTAACGACTGAGCCACCCAGGTGCCCCTTCTGACTGCTTTAAAAACAACTTTCGTGATACTTACAATTGTGACTTAATCTGGGCTGACCCTTTAGGCAACTGGTTCATATAGAGATAAATGTTGATAATCTGTTTCAGAGTGAGTAGATTAGAAGCTGGTTCCGTACAAAATATTGATTTTTCCATCATAGCAGGATTTTTGCTGTAGAAGAGTAGAAGTTGTCTATAAAAGTACCTAAAATAAAAAGGTTATAACTTTATCAAGTAATAAAATTTTAAAGTAATTTACCTTATGCGTCATATTCATGTGTGTCGTGAGCAACGTCCCTCCCCGTGTAGAAAGTATTAATATTGATAAGAACTCCTAAAACAACTTTAGCCTGTTTAATGAAGAGTTAAATCCTGTAAGAGGTCCTCAACTGGAGCCCAGTTTGACATGTGACCTGCTTAAAAGAGCCATTCCTTGACTACCACTCATTTCATATTTGAGTGCTCAACTGTCATATCCCCATTTCTCTACTGATCCCTCTCTGTTTCAGTTTTGCTCTTAGTCGCCTACCTGAAGTGTCAAAATTCTGCCTTGCCTCTATTTTCCTTTCCCCACCAAAACAGACAAACAACTGTGGTTCCTGCTCCTTAGTGGTTTTAAAGACAAAAACACAGAAATACAAGAACAATACAATGAAGACCGTAAGTTATATTAAGAAGTGAAACAAGTCTCCTGAAAAATTAATACTAATCAAATCAGGGGACAAATACTATTTTGCTTATTAAATAAAAAACATAATTTTAGTCCTTTCATCAGAAACAAGAAGAAAATTCAGCACAAGCATATAATAGAGCCAAGCATGGGAAGAAATAAACATAAAAGAGGTCATTTTAAAGAGGCCAAGTAATTCAATAAGCATCAACGAGGATTAAAAGACAACAGCTTAACTATGGAAAGAACCTAGATGTCCATCAACAGATGAATGGATAAAGAAGATGTGGTATATATACACAATGGAATACTATGCAGCCATCAAGAGAAATGAAATCTTGCCACTGGCAACGACGTGGATGGAACTGGAGGGTATTATGCTAAGCGAAGTAAGTCAATCAGAG